>JAGFPH010000706.1:81776-170127 GCA_018207615.1 Philaenus spumarius
GAAATTTGGTATGTAGCTTCCTCTAGGGCCATAGGTGCTCACTAAGATAGTTTTTGAAAAAATTCTAAATTTTAAGGGGGTTTGGGGGGTAAAAATTACTAAATCACGATTTCTCCAAAATTACCGAACAGATTGGAATGAAATTTGGCATGTAGCTTCCTCTAGGGCCATAGGCGCTCGTTAAGAAAGGGTTTGAAAAAATTCGAAATTTTAGGGGGGGTTTGGGGGGATCAAATTTATTAAATCATGATTTCAGATCTTTTATTATTATGACAATAGTGCTTTTATTATTTAAGATCTCTATATTATATAAAATACAAATACCACTTAGTGACTGAACACTTGAAAAGAATACAATTACGTTAAAAATACTGAAAATACCAACCACCACGGGCAACGCCGTACGGGTCAGCTAGTATATATATAAATTTTAATCTCACACCAAAAGGAGTTCTGGGAACCATGATCGGTGCTCAGTGACTCCCGGACCTTGGATCTCACTATAAGAGTCACTGCATTTGCTCCTCTTTTCTATGTAAATTCGCTAACAAAGATACTAAGGCACAATATGGAATAAGAAGTACACATAGTTTTTTGGTGTTCACTACCTTCCTACTTTCATTATTTGTATTTTCTCGTCGTATTCATCACACACATCGCCAACAATTTGCCCCATGCAAACAAACTTTTACAAAACTTGCACATTAAACGTGTTATGTTCTGTTCTTCGTGCTGTCACAGAAGCTTTTCCATTATAGTCCTCGCATTGTCAAGTCTCCGTTCCAGCTGCTATTTACAGATTCTCACCGAAAATTTCAGATAACAGAAATTTGTTAGTTAGGCTTGATTCAACGACTCTTTCATTTAACCAGTCAACCAATAGTACCACAGACAATTTTTTTTATTGTTTCTACAGATAGATATACCAGTACTTACATTATATACTGTAAAATAAATTCCACACAAAATATAACATAAATATATAACATAAAAAATATAGTTTTGTATAAGATAATACATGAAAAATGTGTGTACAAAATACAGAAATGAGTACTTTAAAAATAAATAAACAAGAGTACAAAATAAAAACATATCTTAAAATAAAGTTTAATCATGAAGGACAGTAGAAGGGGACTGAATGTGAGTCCCCAATAATCTAGGTACTACAATATTAAATTTAGACTATGTTAATAATTTTTATCATAAATTAATTGTAACTTGATAAATAGTATAAATCAACAATTTAGTTTTAGTATTAATAGTATAAATAGTGTTTTTGATTTCTGAATATAAAATAAATAAATGTCTGTTTCATTTATAGTCAATCATTTACAAATTAAAAAGTTAGTTATAGGTAAATATATCACATTTTATTCTTAACAAACATTATACTTTTGCTTTAATGGGTGTGGGAAACTTAACATAAATTAAATATGTTTCCATCAATTAATATTACATAGTTAGTAATACAACATTAATTACTATTTAAATTTTGACGAATATATAAATACACTACCATCGTTGTAAACAGTTTGAATTTTCAAAGATGTTTGTTACTAATGTATTTAATACATATTGGTCCTGAGTATTTAAATTGTAACAATATAATATAACCTAGAATATGATTCATTTTACTTTCATTGTATTTATAAGATCTCTTCTCGAACTTTATATCACTTAACTCTTACGACTATTACTATAAGGGAAAAATTTATATTATTAGGTTTATCACAAGATCCCGAAAATAAACATAATCAGGTACAATTTAAACAGATTGTTTCCATTATTATTCTATGTATAATAATCGGGTTTCTCTACAAAAACAAAGAACAAAAGTTAGTTAGATTGAAGTAATAACAATTACGTAGTTGATAAATACTTGGAATTGTTTTAGTTTGTAATAATGGCTCACTCAAACTTGTAGCAAACAGTTTGCATCCTGTTCCACAAACACAAAGAGTAATTTGTTAAGATTTACTGTAGGTTAGCTTAAACGACTGCAAAACCCATTGTCACCTTCAAAACTTTGAACATTACGAACATTTATTATGAACTATGATTTTACGTAATGATCAAGCTGAAAGGTTAAATATGTTTTGTAAATTAATATAGTTATTTTAATATCGCAGTTTAACATTGCAAGTTTACAGATTATATAACTGCATATTTTAATTAAGGGCTCAGTTTTAATAGAGTTTGTTTTACATTCAAAATGTATGATTAGAAACTCGAAATACATACCAAAATAGGCATTATTTTACGTATTTATAAATAAATAATAAACAAATGCTATCTTAGCTATAGAGCTTATACTTACGTTAACAAAATAAAACTATTTAAATATATTTGATTTGTTTTAATCCTGGAAGGAGTTTGGAATTCTATTTATAATATTATTCATTAAATATATTTTATAATTTAAAATAGTGGAATATTCATCGTATATCTAGTAGCATGTACAAAATGTAGTATTTACTATTTTTAGCAATTTCGTAGTTTACAATTTTGTTTACAAAATATAAACATTACTTTATAAATAGCATCTATACATAATTAATTTGCTAGGGGTTATTTTGTGAGTAGAACTCCTCCTAGAGTTTTTAACCGATTTTGATGTTTTTTGTGTCATTTTACAGAGCTCACTCTGAAGTTGTGCTTCCCTTAAATGAGCTCAATGTATGTTAAGGGCTTCGCCCCAGTGGCCCTCAAAGTTGCCATGTTAATCTTATGGAAGGTCAATCTTAAGGAAGAAGAAGAAAGATTTCTTTTGATTTTATCAGGGGCACAAAAAACAGCTGTTCGTATGAAAAGCTCAAAACAGCTGATTTTGATCAACAGCTGATTTTGATCAACACGTTATTTGGATCAAAAACTGAATATAATTTTAGGTTAGGTAAATCAAGCAATAGCGAAGCATTGCCATGTCCACTAGTTATATTAAATAACCTAGTAAGAGTAAAAATAATTTTGAGTGGTATTTCTAGATATTTATAGCTCTTATGTTACATACATATATTTAATATTTAATTGAAACAATACCATTCTATTTTAGCATAATTTGGTTTATAATGTTATACTGTAGTTGTTATACAATATATTTAAATGTATTAATATATTTTGTATTTAACCTTGATGAATAAGGAACTAAAACTGTCAAAATTTGTGTTAGTGCAGTTTAATAATTATATAAATACTTTCTTTTCTATACAAATAATAATAATATGTTGTTAATTTTAAACGTTAATTTGCTATTATAAAATAACAATATATTAAAACAACGAATCATCCGATGTCTAAAATACCTCTACACGAATGAGTTTAATCCTACATAATATTTAAATTAATTTTAACCTTCTAGTATATTTCATTATTTCTCATTCTGTTGATTTAATGAAAAAAAAACTGTTTTAAACTTAACTAATAAATCTTGACAGCGATATATATATAAAGAATATTTTCGTTTGTCTAGACTGGTATATTCATAATAATTATTGTTATTTTAAGTAAATAGAACTGAATAAATTATAACCCTGAAAAATATCCTTCAAGTGTAATTAATTAGATTAATTTTTAAAATTTATTTTAATTGCATACGACTATTAACGTAATGTCTTAGGAGTATGAAAATGCATTCAAAATTAAGGTGTTGGCGCATTGCTCGTTAAGGAAGTAGGTTTAATATCCGTAACATATAAAGTAGGTTTATGGGGCTCTCCTTCCTGCTTGATATGTCTCATCTGGATTATGTAGAGAGCTGAGTTGTTGGTTACCCACACTAAGTGGAAACGTTATAGCCCTTCTCAGTTTACTTTAAATATGTTAAATTATTGTGTAAATATTTGTTGGGAACATAGAAGTTAGATTACTAAAAGACAACCCTTTTTAAAAACGTTTGTTTTAGTAGGATTATTTAATACTTTAGTCTACAAATTGTATTTCTTTGTGTGAAACCTAATTTTTTTTAAGTTATATCGCTTGGTAATGATTCTAAAATTTTAGGTAAATTTCTTGGAAAACAACCTTAAAATAAAATTTTCCTTACGTTTTTGAAGAATATTAAAATAATACACGTATTTTTTACAAAACTATTCAAATTATTATTTGTAATGTATAATATAAATGGAACAACACAAATAACAATAATACAAACACAAATATAAGAGCGCAATAACACAATAATACATAAGTTATAATTCGGCGTGCGCACATCGTCATAAACATACGGTCACTACGTGTTATGTTGACTGTATATTTATTTTTTTTAAATTTTAAATTTTAATAAAAGAGTAATTTTTTCCGTCTGTGTGACTTTTATAACTTTAAGTAGTTTACTTACTTTTTAATGACGCGTTTCAGAACTTTATTCCGTCGTCAAATTCTCGCTCTATTGAGGTCGAAAACACATTCAAATAAATATACAGTCAAGATAACACAAACAAATGTATTATTGTGTTATTGTATAAGTATATTTGTATATGTGTTATGTTGACTGTATATTTATTTTAATTTTTTAACGACCTCAATAGAACGAGAATCTGATGATGAAATAAAGTTCCGAAACTAGTCATGAACAAGTAGATAAATTACTTAAAGTTAGAAAATCATATATACTTTCATAATAATTATTGTTGATAAAATTACATTAATGTAGAACAAAAGTCTTTTTTTCGTACTTGTTTCATGAACAACAAATAAAACACAATGTGAAATCAGAACTACCTAAATTTCAATATTCAAGACTTCTTTCTATAAATTACAAACTAGTTTACATTCAAAATAAATTCAGAAAGCAATAAATGTATACATTACATTAATATATAAAGCTTTAATTATTACAGACATAATGTCAACTTGATCAAATATTCTCATTTCTTAATGAACTTGAACGTAACTTATCCTTTATTAAAATAAATAATGTTAGTTTATTGAAATAAAATATTAATGGCAATTTATTAGTAATGGTAAAAACATAGCTTGATAGATCAGTAAACGGTATAACGATATTTAGTATTAATTATGTGCAGATTATACATTATTTACAAACTGTAGATTTGTTTATCCCGCCTCTGTTACTTATATAGTAAACATATTTCTTATATACATTTTTTAATTACATACATTAATTAAAAAAATTTGAGGATTAAATCTAAAACACCTTGTGTTTGTGAAGGTTCTGTTATTGTTCCTGATAGTTTCCTTAACCATGTAGCACTTTAAGGGGAACATAAGAAGTAGAGACTTGAAGATTTCATATCCAAACCCAAATTGATACAGACATATCTCAACAGTAAAATGTGTTTGTTATGTAAGGAGAACGATGTCTACGAGAATAAAGGAAAACAGAAGAAAATTTTATTTCCATCTTCATTCAAATCCCAATAGTAAACGCATGGACAATACATCTGTGTTAGACACACTTCTGTTGAATGAAAACACAGTGTAAAGCGAATTATGTTTTTTATGCAGGGCTCTATTTAGGACACAACTATCTATTAATTACTTTAATCAAATTAACATTAACTCTAAAAGGTACACAAATTAGTAATATTAACCAATGATATTAGGATCGTTGTTTTAACCAAGATTTAACTTTTGATAGGAATACTTTTTGCTATTTAATTAAAAAAATTTAAAAAATTCAAGTTATTTAATTCTAACATATCGTTCGCTAGGTTGGCAACTATAATTTTTTTTAAATTTTAAACATACAAAATAGTGCACACTCAACACTAAAATACAAAATATAAAGAAATTAGTATAGGCCTACACAATATTAACTTGATCAAATATTCACATTATGTAATGGACTTGTACGTAACATAATTTAACTATCATAACATGCATATGTCAAAACTCTTCTATAATTATGAGTTTGCTCAAAGTCTTGTTTATTAAACCAATTAAACATATTGAATTGGTTAGCCTACTGAAAGTTAGCCAATCAATTTTAAAATGCTATATTTTATTCATATTTTGTATATATTAACACCCTTCCATGGCTGTCTTACATTGAAAGCTTGTTTATATTTCTTTAATGATTATTAGTTTCACTACTTCTTACATAGTTACTAACGTTAGTTATTTAAGATAAATGTAAGCAGAAAAGGGAACGGTTCCACTTTGAAGAAAAGTTTTGAAGTAGTGGGACATCGAAGATAAAGTTATTTTAGTGAGATTTTACATCTTTCATTGAAGATCTTTCAACCCACTGGTTGAAGTAGTACAAATGTTTTTCAGACATTTCCAATCTTTAAACAATCTACTTACTACTTCTACCCATATTTATTTTTTTTATAATTTTATAACTGTAACTTACTATATTCTATAGGTGCGATCTCTTAGAGTATTGAAAAAATCAATTTGTTTGGAAACTTTCTTCTTAACCTTCGGCGATGAATTTATTCGTTAGGATACCACACGAAACACTGATAGTAAAGCTGATAGTAAAACCGGTAAATCGTAAACCCTGACTCCAAAGTATTCCAGATAGATTGTCTCATCGCGTAGCGAGAAAAGTATATGAGTTTGTATCTATCCACTGAATCCTATATCTAGTATAATAAACTTAACTAGTGGCTTGTAGGGGCTAAAGCCCCTAATTTATGTTCAGTTACTGATACATAACGTGAAATAAACTATGTAGTCATTTGGAAAACTTTATTTATTAGAACAACAAAGTATTATAGCAAAACATCTTTGAAAACAATATTTTTTGTGTAATATCCACAGTTGTCCTTTCCCTATTCACTGGTCTTTTTGATGACTACTTTTACATCTTGAGGTGTTTTACTCGGCTAAAGGCCACATATAGCTGGCCGTGTGTGCTAAGTAAATGCCGATTTTGTCAAAGGTTTGACCCTGAGCTTTATTAAGCGTTACATCAAATGATATCCGTATTGGAAATTGTACTCTTGTCATATGGAAAGGCATGGTTGAGTCTGTTGGAATGATTTTTATCCTTGGTAAGAAAATTACAGTACCTTTTCCAAACCCTGTTATTACTTGGACATTAGTCATACATTTCCAACACTAACATTCGCACTCCATTTACCAAACTGGAACCCATATTCATGTTTCTTATAAGCATAACAAATTGTACCACATTTTAACTTAAGTCTATGAGGTGGCATTCTTGAAGGAGTTAAAGAATTTATATACTCAAATGGGATGTTTAATTCCTCGCTTGGATCGTCTGATATCACTTCATCCACACTGCAATAATCTTTGAAATCACCTTCAATTAAATTTAAAACATCTTCGTTAATTCTATCGCAGTTTTCATTCAAAGGACAGACTATTACATGATTGCAATATTGTCTAGCAATCTCCTCATTTATTGAGTTGCCAAAGACATGCTTGATCAGTAAATCCTCTGAAATTATATAATTTCAGGAATGTTAAAAGAATCTGATCCTCTGTCACTTATTAATGTTCCATTGACTATTTGAAGAAGCCAATTAGAAAATAATTTTTCGCCATCATTTGCGCGCATATTTTTTTTCTAAATGGATGAGTGTAATGTATTTCCAAACTCTGCTTCTTTGAATGCAAGATTAAATTATTTGTATTCTACCAGACAACGGTACCACAGGCAAAATCTGCCTAAAATCACCACAAAAAAGGACTACTATACCAACCATGTGCATTTGTCCATATACTGGGTCCAAACAATTCATTACATCTTTTAGGAGATGGTTTATACAATCAAAAGCTGCAGCAGGCACCATAGACGACTCGTCTATTTTTATAATTAGAAGCTTCTGTGAGAATAGTAGCTTTGTTGAAATTAGCCTTGATTGATGAGACCTATGAGGGTAGCATGGGTACAGGAAGGCCAAGTAAACGGTGTAGTGTAGTGCCTCCGTCTAAAAGCAATGCTGCTATCCCAGTCGAAGCACCTGCTAAGGCAATTTGGCCTCGACCTCGGATTATTTTCAAAATACATGAGCATATGAAAGTCTTTCCAAATCCCCCAGCAGCTTCTAAAAAGAATAGTTTCTCTTCCGTATCCCCAGATATTGCAATTAAGATTCGATCCACGGCTATCTTTTGTTCAAAATTAAGCTTATGGTACATCTATATGCAAAAAGCAGCTTGTTCCTGTAGATTGTATGTGGGGGTTTTCAATCGCGACTTCAGGTGGAACTGGTAGGCCGAGAGTAGCACAGTTGAATCCGTTTTCTCTCAGAATATTCTGGATTTGTTGTAATGATGCCATTTCTGCTTCATGAGGATCAATGTCATTCATATCTTCGGTTAGTTTCTCTTTGAAGGTAGTCCGTAATGTTAAAGGTGACGTTGGTTCACAGAAACAGCAAATGAATGCAAATAATTGCCTGAGCTGATGTGGCATTTGTATATTCTGTAATTCCTCCAAGCAACGCAACGGTGCCATTCTTGATAGTTTTGAAGGAGTCCACGTGATAAAACTGCCTCTTTAAAAGTATCATATGTTGTACCATTGTAGTGCTGTAAATCCTCAAACGATGTAGCACCCTTAACATGAAGTAACAATATGCGTAAATAAAACCTATTTGATTCATTAGGTGCCACATTATACATCCTTCCCTTGTATCACATGTATAGCTTTACCACCCTCTCTCTGTCGAGGCATTCACGCATTACCCGCAAACCGAAAATGTTGCGAAATATCATTGTATAAATACTGGCGGGCAGTTGATTCGCGGTTGTTTAAATCAAACCATGCTGTGAGAGTTGTATGCTTTTCTTCAGATGAATTGAGCGCAGCCTGTTCATTTCGTTGTTGGAAATGGAGGCGCCAAATGCTCTCATGAGAACTTACATATCGCATATTTGAAAAACTTTTAGTTCTATCGTAGACTATTGCATTGTTAGGTTGATTAACATTACTTACAAATTATATGCATGCAGAATCATAACCTTTATGTACATGGTACTTAAATAAATACTTTACAGAATGAATTGTGGAAAAAATTTCTACATTAATGTGCGTATTATACTTAAGTTAACATATAATTGTTTTAAGGGACTACATCTCTATTATCAACTTGGTGGATACCGCCTTTTCTTGCAACTATTCCATTATTTTTTCGGCGGTAGTTGAGGTATCCATTGTTATTTTCTATAGTTTCATCTAGAAACTCTTTTGGGTATTTCTCAGTGCAACAATTTTTTTTCATGAAAGGAGATTATTATTGCGTTGACCACATGGTCCGTGTATCATATTCCTTACGACAATATTATGAAGTGTAGGGTAGGAAATTCTTGTGGATTTGGTAGTTCGGCACAGACGCATTGGTCAATTTGAGCTGGTTCTCGGAACTTTGATCCTTCATCAAGAATCAATAGCATATGGCATAGGATTGTTTGTTTTGTTTCGTCAGTGTTTAATTCAGGGTTGATTTGTGTTCCACAGGTTCTAAATTGAATAACTTTAGAAATATTTAATCGAGTTCAATAAAATTTGAACCACATATAGAAAACATACCTATAATAATAATATTAAAAAATCAGATTGTTACAAAAAATTTTAATACCTTTACTGATTGGCCTATAAAAATTACTTTCCGATATCTTTATTTGGTAAAAAATTGTAATTTAAAAATATTTAACAGATTTTAATAAAATTTGAACCACATATAGAAAACATATCTATAATAATAATATAAATAAACGGTATCAGTTAACTGACACAAACTTTCTCCCAACTTACTGCAGTCAAAATAATATTGTTTTTAATCATTTTATTTTTTACTACTTTTTAGAACAAAACAAAAAAATAATATTCTACCTACGTCAATCATATAAAAAAAATTATTGTTCCAGGCGGGATTCTATCGCGCGACATTTGAATTACTGGCCGTGCTCGCTACCGTGGTGCTACCCCGTGCGGCCGCCGCCGCCGCGATGCTAGATTGACAACACAAACTTGTTTATTTTTAAACATTTCCTCATAATTATAAAACGCCGAAGTTTTGATAAAAGCGGGTGGTGTCATTTTGTTTGGCATCTTAAGCACTATAAATATTGAAAATTTGATCAAAATCGTTAGAGCCGTTTTTGAGAAATTTGCATTTTTGTCGTTTTTTATGGGTTTTTAGGGGTAAATTACCCTTAAAAATTAAAGATTCCAAAAAATGAAAAAAACGCCTGGAGATATTAGGGTTTAGTACCTACATAACAAATTTCATGAAAATCGGACCAATTGTGTCCTCTCTGGTCGTGCATACATACAGACAGACTGACAGACAGACACCACTCTAAAAACACTTTTTTGGGTTCAGGGAGCACCAAAACAAAAAATTCCACTAAAAATATTTTTGGGTTCAGGGAGCACCAACACAGATAATTGCACTAAACAATTTTTTAGGGTTCTGGGAGCACCAAAACAGATAATTCAACTGAAAATTCAAATTCGAACATTTTTACGAAAACAATACTTTCTCCATATACTACGTATAGGGTGGAGAAAGTAAAAATCAGATTGTTACATCAAATTTTAATACCTTTATTAATTAGGCCTATAAAAAATAACTTTCCGATATCTTTATTCGGTGAAAAATTGTTTGTTCATGTCTTCAGTAAAAATTTAATAACTTTAATAATATTTAACAGATTTAAAAAAAATTTGAACCACATATAGAAAACATATCTTTTATAATAATATAAAAAATCAGATTGTAACAACAAATTTTAATACCTTTACTTATTAGGCCTATAAAAAAAACTTTCCGATATCTTTATTCGGTGAAAAATTGTTCATGTCTTCAGTAAACTTAAAAATGTAATAACTTTAATAATATTTAACCGATTTTAATAAAATTTGAACCACACATAGAAAACATATCTTTAATAATAATATAAAAAAATCAGAGTGTTTCAACAAATTTTAATACATTTACTGATTAGGCCTATAAAAAATAACTTTCCGATATCTTTATTTGGTGGAAAATTGTTTGTTCATGTCTTCAGTAAAAATTCAATAACTTTAATAATATTTAACAGATTATAATAAAATTTGAACCACATATAGAAAACACATCTATAATAATAATATAAAAAAATCAGATTGTTGCAACAAATTTTAATACCTTTACTGATTAGGCCTATAAAAAGTAGTATTTCAAATTCGTCAAATGGTGAACAATATTTTTTTTTATTTTGTATTATTTGACTTTTATTTGAATTATGTATTTTGTTGTGAATGTAATAAGTTATAGAGAATTTTATTGTGAATCCAAAATTTTTTAAATATTTAAAAAATCGAATATATAGATAAAAGTTACATTTTTAAAATGTATTGTAAATTTTGTTTGCAAAGTATATACGTTTTCGATACTAAAAATTTTATCACAATAATTTATAAATAAAGCAATTAAAATGTATCGTATCTTGATGATTTTTTCACGTAATGTGTGTAATAATATACTCTGTTAATTAATACACCACGCCACTTCAGTTTGTAACCCGTCTTCCCGTCTTACTCGCCAATTTGCATTACGTCTGTCCGCTACATTTCTGAACACTCTCCCACGTCTTGCTGGTCTTCCCCCAGTTGATAACATGATAGAAATTATGCAAAATATTAAGAAAATTATAATTAATGTATGAAAAGTTAATGGAACAGCCATACAACCTTAAAAAAATCACACTTATAAGGTTTCTCTTCTATGTGTGTGTCAACGTTTATCTTTTATAGGTTAATAAGTAGCACATTTTATTTAACAATATAATTTACATTAACTGTCATATTATTTTACAGAACAGCTGTTTTATTGTTTTAATTGATTTATTTAATACCAAATGTTTTAATATAAACTACAGAACAGCTGCTTTATGTTTTTAATGTATTTATTTAACACCAAATGTTTTAATCTAAACAAAACAGATGTTTTTAAATTCTCATGTATTTCTTATGGGCATTTTTCGATTTTCGAGGACCCCAAAAACCCCTTAGTTTTAAATTTTAGAAAAAACTTTTATTTTTCCCTCGTTCCTTGAATCGATACCTTTAATTTGATACCCCTCCCATCATCCTCCGATTTACCAAATTCCCACAATTTTGAATCTAAAATTTCGCTTACAGAATTATATATAAGGATTTAGTTCTTTTTTACACTTATAGTGTTACTTTAACTGTAGGTTTTTAGTTAATTTCTTTACTAAATTTAAATACTAATCTGTTATTTGTATGTATTAGACTAACTAATTAAATCGTTATGAAGGCAAAGAGGTTTATTACATTTATTTATTTACTGAATATAATATTCTTAAATTATATTGTATTTTACTATTAAATAGTAAAAGAGTAGTTGTAAATAGATCATTGTGAAACCTATTACTCTTTTACTCGACCGAGAACCTAACACCAGGAAGTAAAGGGTATACCAAATTTGAAGTTCTTTGGAGAAATAGTGCTTCTTAGCTTTCGGTGTTCATTGATGGTTTTTATGTGATTTTCACGGTTAGACAACCAGTATCTAACAACCAAAAAATACTACTATCGAACTTCAAGTCTGTTTCTACTTCTTTTAAATAGATCATCTATAGAGGAAAAACTCGTTGCTCCTTATTAAATATTTTCCTTAAGTCCTTAAGAATTTATGTCACAATAAATATGTTTCTAAAATCTTTGCATGATAAATATAAGTTGGGTATTTAAATAGAATTATTTGAGATTTGTTTATGCGTTTGAAAATGAATTAGTATATATTTAAGTTGTATTTGTATATGTATTGCTAACAATTGGAAACTTCCTGAGACGGAGCTATAATTTAATTTGTTTGAGAATGGTCTTTAGACTGATATTACCTCTTTTAAAGTAATTCGCTTTAATAATTTTGCTATTGTGTTCTTGGATTAATAAATATGTTAATATTTGTTTCAAAATGTACTTGTAAATGTAAAATTGTAATTTCTTTAATATCCATGAATGTTTTGTCACCATGTTCAGAATTTTCATGAAATTTCCAACAAGAGTTACTTAACCATACAGGAGACGGGTGAAAATAGTTACATTTAAGGACGGGTTGGGTCAGATAGACCTACATAAAAATAATGCAATCTAATTATATATAATATATAATAACACAAAATTTCAATATTTGTTAAACATAAATATGTTTTAACTAGCTGACCCGTACGGCGTTGCCCGTGGTGGTTGGTGTTTTCAGTTTTTTTAACGTAATTGTATTCTTTTTAAGTTTTCAGTCAGTGAGTGGTATTTGGCTTTTATATATATATAGATCTTAAATAATAAAAGCACTATTGTCATAATAATAAAAGATCTGAAATTATGATTTTAGTAACTTTGATCCCTAAAACCCCTCCTAAAATTTCGAAATTTGTCATAACCTTTCTTAGTGAGCACCTATGGCCCTTGAGAAAGCTACATACCAAATTTCATACCAATCTGTTCTGTAATTTTGGAGTAATCGTGATTTAGTTTTTTACCCCCCCCCCCCACACCCCATAAAATTTCCAATTTTTTAAAACCCTCTTTTAGTGAACACTTATGACCCTAGAGGAAGCTACACACCAAATTTCATTCCAATCCGTTCGGTAGTTTTGAAGAAATTGTGATGTAATAACTTTGATTCCCCCCAAGCCCCCCTAAAATTTCCAATTTTTAAAACCCTCTTTTATTGAACACTTATGGCCCTAGAGGAAGCTACATACCAAATTTCATTCCAATCCATTCGGTAGTTTTGAAGAAATCGTGATGTAATAACTTTGATTCCCCCCAAACCCCCCTAAAATTTCGAATTTTTTCAAACCCTTTCTTAGTGAGCACCTACGGCCCTAGAGGAAGCTTCATACCAAATTTCATTTCAATCCGTTCTTTAGTTTTTGAGAAATCGTGATGAGTGAGTCAGTGGGTTTTGGCTTTTATATATACAGATAATATAAGTGAAAATTAAAGGAAATATACAAATATTTTTATGGAAAAAATATTATTCTAAATTATAAAAATACGGTTTATATATGAGACGGTTGTGAAAAACACAAACTAATTTTACAAAACATAAATTCAGAAAAAGCAATAAAGATAATAAGTTTAGTATGAAATAAAAATAAGAATTGCCTCACTTTTCATACTTTACATTCTTCGTCTACTGACATTGCTATTACTTCACTACCTAATAGTTACTGACTCACATTTACCTTGTATTTTATTTATGAGAGAGTATTGGAATTTGGATATAAACTTGAATAATTCAACACTTTATTTGATCAGTTTGTATATTTTATGCTATATTTCAATACTGTATTTACTTCAGCACATGTTTTTTCCGAATTCAGGCTGTAAGTGCTCTTTGAAAGGTTTGACAAACTGTAGATTGTGATACATTTTGTGAAAGATTATTTCCCATGAAAGTTTTTAATTAAATTTGACACATTCTAAACTATACCTCAAGAGAGATTGGGTATTATTTTTTGTAATGAATAGAATTTTTAATTTTAGCTATAACTTTTAATATTAAAATGTCTGCACCTCAAATATTTTAAGCAATTACTGTTAAACACTTTATGTAGATTCTCATATTTGAGTTAAAAATAACAAAACCTACATGCATAGTCAAGAAATTTCAGTTTAACTTATACCAATATTTTAAAGAAATCATAAAATATTTATTAATACATGATCAAGGTAGTAAAATTAAATATTCACTATGATATCACTAGTACAGTACTGTACCAAGTAGTTTATCACCAAAAATATTTTAACACCTATCAACATCCAACCTGTAAATCAATAACATAAAATAAAATGTCGTGATTAATGATGGCAATATTGCATGTTACGTGTAAACTAAGTCAGTTAAGGTTGAAGCAGAA
Source organism: Philaenus spumarius (assembly GCA_018207615.1). Taxonomy (NCBI): domain Eukaryota; kingdom Metazoa; phylum Arthropoda; class Insecta; order Hemiptera; family Aphrophoridae; genus Philaenus; species Philaenus spumarius. Next base: position 96,597 of record JAGFPH010000706.1, read on the forward strand.
GAGTAGGCCTATATTGTGTTTTTAAAGCAAATTTAGACGATGGGCAGTTAACCACATTTAGAGAATGTGCGGAACAAGCTATCTGTATCTTACTCCAAAGTCGAGAAAGGACAAACTCTTTAGAACTAATGTTATACATTCAATCCACTTATTTATATTATTATCTTCCTAGGTTTTTGATAGAGACTTTTGTGTTCTATATTTAGGATGGAATTTTAAAATATGGCCAGTAGCTTCCGTATAATTACAGTTGTGATTCACAAGAAAACAAAATCGGAATTGCACTTTTGTTTGTAACGAATTTTAAATTTAATTAATAATTTTTGTTGTTTGAGCTATGAAGTGCTTTAAAAAACACCAATGTTTGTTTTAAACTGTTGTGTAGAAAAGAAGAAAAATAATGCCATTTATATCACGTGTAATAACAACTCAATCTGGTTAGGGACATTTTGCAAATCTGAAAGAAATATAATATAGAAAGAGTATATTGTAGGTGATTATTGGTTTCAATTAAATAATAGTGGCAAGTATGAATTTCATTTTAATATTATGTATGCCTATTATGTTTAATATTAAAATGTAAGAAACACAAAATACAGTTATACAAAAATAAAATATAAAGTAAACACTATAAAATTTGATTGTTCGTAACTGCCATCACGATGGTGTGCTGTAGAAAGTCGAAAGCCCAGGGACATTGAAATGCAGAATTAAAATGTACTGTATTAAAACTAATAAAAAAATGTATATTAACATTTATAACTGACTAGCTGACCGGTGCGAATATTTCCGAAGTTATGAGTTACACTTACCTGATTTTATACGTTAACTAGCTGACCCGTACGGCGTTGCCCGTGGTGGTTGGTATTTTCAGTCTTTTTAACGTAATTGTATTCTTTTTAAGTGTTCAGTCAGTGAGTGGTATTTGGCTTTTATATATATAGATCTTAAATAATAAAAGCACTATTGTCATTATAATAAAGATCTGAAATTATGATTTTATTAACTTTGATCCCCTCCCCAAACCCCTCCTAAAATTTCGAAATTGTTCATACCCTTTCTTAGTGAGCACCTACGGTCCTAGAGGAAGCTACATACCTAATTTCATTCCAATCAGTTCGGTAGTTTTGAAGAAATAGTGATTTAATAACTTTGATCCCCCCAAACCCCCCTAAAATTTCGAATTTTTTAAAACCCTTTCTTAGCGAGCGCCTATGGCAATAGAGGAAGCTACATACCAATTTCATTCCAATCTGTTCGGTAATTTTTGAGAAATCGTGATTTAGTAATTTTCACTCCCCAAACCCCCCTAAAATTTCCAATTTTTTCAATCCCTTTCTTAGTGAGCTCCTATGGCTCTAGAGGAAGCTACATACCAAATTTCATTATAATCCGTTCAGTAGTTTTTGAGAAATCGTGATGAGTGAGTGAGTGAATGAGTGGTATTTCGCTTTTATATAATATAGATTTTATCATATTAGGGATATTTAATTTGCAAACTTGTTTACCTTCTGCATAGAATTTCTTCAATGGTAAATATTCCAGGAGCTAACATTACCCAACTCATTTACATTTAGAAGGTTTTGTAAACAATTTGTTTGAGAATGAAGGCATCAAAACTTTAGTTTTAATTGTCCTATTAGTCAATTCTTTTCCAAATTGAAAGCCATTATCACTAATTGAGGTGCCACCTTAAAATGGTTTATATTATGACAAGTCCTTAAGTATTTAAGTCAGTATATAAACTCAGTCAATAGATCAGTGTTAAACACTATCAATTAATTACTTTTATAATATAGAAAATTTACAATATATATAACATATACGTCAGATTATTTTCTTACAAGTTTTTGTTACTTTGAGTTTTGTCCGTTGTGTGTAATACAGAAAGTAAAACAAAGTATATAACTAATTTATTTAAATGGTTCCTCAATTTTAAATCTAATTGGAGATATTAAGCCGAAGAACACAACGAACAAACATTTAGAAACAAATGGTAATTTTGCAAACAGCATTGTAAAAGAGCTTATTGTGTTACCGAATAAAATTTAGAGCACTTTCGCTCAAGTTACAGTTTGAAGGATGTAATGTTGTGAACTTTCTTCTCCATAAATCTTTATCTCCTCAAGCTCTAAAGGTCCGACAGTGGATAACACTTACATCGAATAAAGTTTCTCCACATTCCCAGATGGTAAACGTATTTTCAGGATTAAGCACGGTTTTGGATCAGATTTAGATTTTATCCCTTCACAATTTCTTGAATGAAGTATGTATTGTCACCGAACCAAAATCTTTATCAACCTATGTATAGTCTTTAATAAACTGCCTTTACTTCACCATGTAAAGAAGTTAGTTGGAATGAAAAAAGGAAATACCTTTCAGAAACCTTCCGAAATCAAATTAAAATGTTACATTTTTTTAGTAGGATTTTCCTGTACCTATGGTAAAAATTTTATTACAATATTACAATAATTTATTAAAATATCAAATATGAAATATATTTTTCTGGAGAAAAATAAGCGAGAACGAAAAATGACCGATAGCATAATATTTTTCATATATTTACTTGTTCATATATTTTTCAATACCTTTGTGGTCTTGCTTCACCATCGATGTTGTATTACACCAAAATGTTTAAAGGCTGAACTAAATATTTCAACGAGCAAATTTTTTGTATCTTATTCAACATATTCATAGTTTTTAAAAAGTTTTTTTTTCTGGTTTGTAGCATAAGAGACTTTTATGATAAAAAATTATAATGGACAAGTATTTCTAAAGGAGGTTCACGATCAAATAGACTAACAATGAAATCTCTTTTATATTGCATTCACAAGAAAACAAGATTTTAAGCGGCTCTCTCTAAATTAGTTGTTTTCAACCTTTTAAAGCGTGTTCCCCTTTGAATAACCAAAAGCAGTATTTTTTAAATACTTAAGTTACAACGTAATTTTAATTTAAAACCCATGAAAATTTTAGCTAATTTTATAAAATAATCCCGTTAAAACGAATGTAGGACTGTAACACAACTGCAAAAGTCTACATAGAGTATAAAAACATATTCGAAAACAAGAGTTGTAAAAATCTTATGAATTATCGACGTAAAAGAGAGAATTTAAAGCATAACGGTGAAAGACTATGAAAGAAAACTGATCTCTTAATAGGGCACGTGATGCACGAAGCTTCTCAGTAAAATTTTCCCTGGCAAAATTTTATTGACCAGATTGTTGAATGTATCAATATTTTCATAGAAAGAAATAAAGCAAATTTGTATCGTGTGAGAGACACAAAAGTAACTAAACGATTGGAAATCCATGCCGTATTGGGTTTTTTTACTTCTCGCTAGAGTGCTACGGTCATACGCGTATAGAAGATTTACGGGCAAATGATGGATTTGGGAGATATTACTTCATTCTACAATCTCAAAAAATCGTTTCAAGTTTGTATTATAAACGGTGAGATTTGATGACATTAGCAATAGCAATGCAGCAATAGCTAGTGATAAATTGACAAAATGGTTGAAAAATTGGTAAATCGTTGTAACAGTACTATTCACTAAATTAATATGTTAGTGTTGTAACATTTTGTATATATCTAAGTAATTTCAAAGTTAAAGAGTCCTGGTTAACAGATAAAAATACAATGAAATGTAAGATTCAGTATAAGCCTACCTACCTACCAACCTACTTATATAGCCTAGCCTAGAGCAGTCAAAATTAATATCTTAATAAAGTAACTTCGGGATTTTGAATGAGTAAATTAAATCACAGTAAATACACAAATGATAACAAGCTTAAGCTAAATTAAATTAAACTTACCGTCTAACATAAATAAATCAAATTTTTAATCATTTAAATTAGCCTATAAAAACAAAGGCAAGTAAGAACAAAATCATTGTGTTTAACCGATATAGATTAAGTTAGTTTTAGTGTAAATGAAATTGTAAATTAAGTAGAAGCATTGTGTATAATTTGAATTATAAATGATTACTTGTAAAATTCTAAAAGAAAGTTAATGTGTTTCGATAACCTTAAATACAATCGCGTACGGAATACAAACTCGATTCACGGCAGAGGTGATGCCATTGTCTAAACTGTGATCTAAGAAAAAGAGCAGGATTCAAAAACAGCTGTGATAAATACAATACGATACTGTTATGTGAAAATATAAAATGAATATTATGGACTTTATTAACAATTCAAAGTGAAATAAACAATAAATATAATTAAAAAAGTGATACCAAGGACATAAAATATAACGGTAGTTGTAAAGTTCGTTATATTTAATAAAACGTGACTACATACACGCTAAGCAAATGAACACTGTTAACAGAAGTTATGGAGTTAAACTATAAATGGCCGTATCGATTCTTGGAGCGGTAATTGTTTAAATTTATAGGCTTCCTTTTACAGTCCTTTCTGAATAGCCATATAATACAGTTGCATTTTGATGAACAGTAATTAAACCAAATTTATAAGAAGAATTGAATTGACTTAAAGACTTTTGAACTCTAAATAGAAGGAAACTAAAATTAAATATCAGAGTTATAATAAGTAAACCTGTTTGTATCAGTATAGAGTAGAATCTGCAGCCTAGGTAATATTCTACCAATTTTTACCAACCCATATAACAAAGTACCAGAAATTTGATCTTCTAAATTAATAGACTTGAGAACATTTAATTTAACTTTGATTTGGCCATATATATATATAATAGTGAAAATTTTTTTTAATAATAGTAAATTTAGTTTGTAATATTTCTTTGTAGTAGTTTTAAGTATAATATTAAGTGATTGCATATTTAACTAGCCAGGTACTCTTTAACCCGAGAGAGAGAGAATATCAATTAAAATTTGTATAGTCATTAGTATATTAAGCCTATACATCAAAGAAAATAATATTGTTTCAGTGCTCTAATAAACTTAAAAAATAATTGTGTAAAGAGAAAGTAATTTCAACTTAATAAAGTACAAATTTTGTTAACCATTAAGAGTGAGTCATTGTAGAAGTTTGGAACAAATAGAATAATAAAACTCATTAATATCACATTATAAGTTTTGGCTTCCACAACTAGTGGGGCATTTTTTTTAAAAGAAAAAAATATTAGTATTAAAATATATACTTGTATTATAGTGTAAATGAAATGCTAGAGAAATTTTATGGAAGATGGAGATTTAGACAATACATTAGAACAAGCTTGCACGTTACGTGATAACAATTTGCGTCTTATGTGATGCTAAAACTTTGTATACTGCAAACCTGGAGGTGCATACTGAGGAACAACCCGAGGGTCCACACAAAGTGAGCAACACAACAAGAGATGTAAACCTTCGAATGATCTCTCCAGTATCAAGAACAAGACGACACCTAACAGTTAACAACTGGTACGTGTCTATACCACTTGCTAATTAACTTTTGAACCTTCATCATATTTCTGTTACTACTTTTAAAAAATAACTCAAAAAAGAGACCGTGTTCAAGTTCATTTGCATATCAGAGAGAGACTGTACTTTGTTATCGTATGTGTCCAATCGTAAAACAGTGGTTTTGTTGGTGTCTACTCTCCACTATTCGCAGATGCTATTGATCCAGATAGTGGTGCCAACACGACACCGTTCATTCTTACTTGTTACAACAATTCTGAGATTGTTTCATAGGAAAAAAAGAGGACATTGATCTCAAATGGTTTACTCGGTGCTTGTGAGCTCTGCCTGTATTCAGAAAGATAATGTATATAACGATTGATACCTTGATACAAAGAAGTACCTTCTGACTAAATTTAAATGAACCAATACAATTCTTTTTCAAGAACAGAAAGGTGAGGTGATCTATGTAGTAACGATTCTCCGGTCAAGGGTATTTATTTTGAAAAATTGTTTAGCTTCTGAATATAATTTCTTCATTACATGCCAAGTATGCCGACTGCAGCTACTTTTATATAAATCAGCTGATAACAGTGACAAAGCAAGATTCATATAATTTAAACAAATGTTTTTAATTCAATATTTACGAAACTGTTGTTTTAAAACAGTATGACAAACCATCTTACTTATAACATATCATAAAATGGACATTAGGAACCCACTTGTAAATTAATAGGGTAGTTTTCTTTTTATTAGAACATTTTATATTCATTTTAAACTTTCATAATTATTATAGCTATGGTCATCCTAATCTCAATTGGTTGAATAATCAATTTTAGTAAATCAATTTTTAGTTTGATGTATTCTACAAAAATTAAAATGTCCATCGTAAACTTGATTAAACTTTCTAAAACACCAAGTTTGTTTTCTTTAGATTAGAAAGTAATTTGCTTTACCAGAGTGGCTAACCTGAGAGTAACTGAGAAAGGAAACAAGTAAAGTTTTTGCAATCTTCATTTAGAAACCCTTTACTAGACACATACAAACGTTTTCCTTCTTATCTGTTGCATTTAGTGGAAAGGGAATTCACACTCTAACTTAAATAATTTGTATCACAAAGTTTTTAAATGTAATGGTTTTACTAATCTCACAAATTATAACAAATCTTGTCAGATAAAATACATTATTAATAAATTAGTTTAACTAAATATTCAGATCGCTAATTGTATATATTAAAACCAAGTACCTTTTTTTATCCGTCAGTGGCATCTCGTTTCCATTTTTTATTTTTATTTTTTTACGCTTTTTGGGATGTCTGCCCTATTTTCTGAAAAATCCCTTGTTGAGTAGAGGTTGTCAAAACATAAAGATAAAAAACTTAGACACAACACATTTAAAACTCTCACTTAGTAAATGCGAACCTTATGGCTACCGGATGTCGAGTGGCCTATTCATTTTCATAGTGTGTCAGAAATATAGTGGTGATCCCCTTAACTAAACCCTTTTTTGAATATAGTACTTATTTTTAAATTAGAAATAATTTTACTTTTTAATAAAATCAGTAAAACAGTGATTAGTTCGAAGATTTCTTAAGAGGATAATAAGACTGCCTTGGTGAGATGATTCTTTAACAAATATCACATTCTATTGTTTTTGTGTATAGGTTAGTTATATTAAAAAGCTTAATAAATCGGTTTAACTTTTATATCTGTTAACTTTGTAACGAAATTGAGACTGCTATTGGCCGTGTTGTTTTTTTCCATACTAATTCTTTAGTGGGATCCGTTCATATCGTTTCCAAACCATTGTTATTTATTAAGTCGTTAACCTTTAAATAATATAGGTCATATTACGTATTTGTGGTAATATATTAATAAATCATATTGTTTAAACAACCTCACAAATTTCTTTTAAGTCAAAATATAACTTACCAAATATTTTCTTTGGGTAAATTGTAAAACAAAACACAATTTTATGCAAGTGTCCCCCAAATACCATTGCTGCAACTGTTTTTTAAAAAGCTTTTGCAGAACACATTTAGAGCATTATTAAGTAGTTTGCAGTGGGTAAGGTATGCAAAATATGTCTAAGGTTAAGCCTAAAGACATTTAAAGCCGTGAACCGAAAATAAACTGTAGGTACAGCAGTGTCTTAAAACAGTAATAACAGAAAATATATTATTTATGATTTAAACTCTCAAAAACTTATTTAATTAAAAATCCATATTCTTACAGTAAAACACTTCTTACAAATTGTGAGCAAACCAATTTAATGGAGGAGGCCTAGATTATATAATTTTTATATTTATATATATACAATTACAACTCGTCAATGACTATCAAGCAATATTTTTCTAACATAATAGGCTGTGTTGTGAAAATACGTTTAGTGTCACACATCGCAATACAATATACACTCTGAGCATGTGTAGTTCTTATATTTTACACTAAGTCATTTGGTTCTGCTCTTTTCAACCTCCGCACTAGTGGTACGTTGCTGAGCAAATGTGCTACCTCGACATTCTGATGGTCATGAAGTATGCTTGCATGTTTTCTAGCAAACCTTTGTACCAGCTACTAATGGCACCTTCAATTACCGATGGATATCAACATTGCGGTTGTACCATGGTGCTCTAACAATACTGCCAATCACTTTGTTTTGCAATGTCTGTATTACTTGGATGTTACTTTTTTTCGCGCATCCCCACAATTGAATGCCATATGTCCAGACGGGTTTTAATACTTTCTTATACAGCGTTTATTGTGCAGGGACAATTCGGAGTTCCTTCCAAGAAGCCAGTGCATTTGTCTGTATAAGTTGTTCACGTTTCTTTTTCACATGTGCCTTCCGACAAAGTTTTGCATCCAGGGTCATCCCTAGGTACTTTGCCTCATTAGCATGTGGAACAATTTGTTGATTAATTATCACTGGTTGATACCCATAGTGCTTGTTCGTAAAGTTGACATGAGTAGACTTTCCTTCATTCAGGTTTCCTGGTCCAGCTGTCACAGCTGATTGTAATAGATTATATTTTAAGTAGAATATTTTACTAGGTACGTCATATAACAAGGAATTAAGAATAATATAATTTAGCAGACCTATTACACAAACTATAAACACCTGTGCATGTTTTAGTTTAATGTCTGTTTAGCCAAAAATACATAAATGTTGATATTTTATTGTGCATTTCGGAGTCAGATAGCAATATGAGGTTATATAATTTTTTTATTACGTAACCACACTTTTTAAATGTCCCTTCGTGGAATCAATTTAAATTTTTTAAACAAACTACAGTATAATATAAAATTGGGTTGTTGTTACATAAATCAGCTGATTTATCTATTATTGTGCTTGACTGGTTGATATGGTAATCAAAATATTTACATTTTTTAAATAATTTTGATAGAACATCTCCATTTTTTTATAAAATTTTGTATTCTGGTAAAGATGTTTTCATTATACTACACCGAAAACAGCTGTTTTTATACCTGTTTATAGACAAGTAGTTCCTTATTTTTCTTTAATTTCAAATAGCATGATAATTGTTTTAAATAAATTATAGTTATACATTTAGTTTAAATTGTTTTTTGAAATAAAAATATGTTATGATTAAAAATATGTTATTTTTTCGGTGAAGTATATTGAAAAGTATCGTTCGTAATTCGACCACTAGGTTTTTCCGATCTTGTTTCGTAATACTATTTCGTCACTCCTCATAGAAAGAATTTATTTTCGATAACAGCTGAGAGCAACGAAAGAGATCGTTTAAAAATCTCAAATTTAGAGCAAGGGAAACGATCATATGATTTTCCAATGCTCTAATTTAGTTTTGAGTTTGCCCACCATGATCACTAATGTTTCTTTGCAATGCATTTGTGAGTTTAAAGTCAGCTGGTCTAACAATAGAATTGTCAAAACAAATAGCCAAATTATACTTTTGTATTTACGTGTTTGAAAATGACTGTTGCAAATGTTACTAACATTTCAGACAAGTTATTGAAAAAAGTTTCAGACATATTATTGGTAACACTTATCCCTTCTTTTTTTTTTTTTTTTGCTTCATAATGAAAAGTATCGTCCATAACAAGTACCGAAAGTTCTTTTCCGGCGCTTGATTGAATTTCCAAAAAATACAATCGCGATTCGGAAAAGTCACTTTCCATACTTGTAATAGTTATACCAAAATTACTAAAGCTGTATGACGTTTTTTTAAACCACAATTTACGTTTTATAGTTGTCATTTTGTGGTATTTGGTTGCGTTTTAGATACAAATATGTAGCAAAATGTTAACTTAATGTTTATTAGCAGTTTTAAAAAGTTTTAAGGTAAAATGAAAACTGGGACAAAATTATGTTTAACTCCCTTCCAAGGATCGGTAAATTAAATCCGACTATTTCCTGGTGTAATCTTGCTTAGTAACTACAGTACTTAAATACAACCTACTGGAAATATACAATCAAAGTTATACAAATTTCATGTTTGGTAGGAAACCAGCAAAATATGTTCCCAAAGTTAATTAAATATGCGTCAATGATGATGACTTCATTTTATAATCTGTGAGAAAGTTTTCGTTAGTCGAGGACTGGATATCGATCAGTGTTAACTCTTTCATCTTAAACCATTCCGGGAACTCAATTTCTAAATTATTACAGTTGATTTTTGAAACTCGGTAGAGAAACTAAACTGAAAAATCGGTTTAAAAGTTTCGTTTCCACATCTATAAGGAAAGGGACGTCTTTGTAAGTTCGTACTTTGAAATTTGGATAAATATAGAAAATATTTACAAGTACATTTAGTATTTCATATTTTAGTTACATCGCATGGAAGGAAAATGTTTAAGGGGATTCCCAACTGAAAAATTACCATTTTCCACAAAAAAAAACCAAAATAATTTTTTCTTTTTTTCCTGGTTCTATAGTTTATAAGGTTTAAGAAAAACATAATATATGCCACAAACGTTCTTTATATCAGTGTGAAAAATTTATTCAAAGCAAGCGCGCACCTACTTTTGGTCGAGTTGAACTTCTTTATGATTGCTATTTGGACTAAAAAGATTTTTTATTTTTTTAAAGTAATTGCAAAGAAGGACAACAATGTTTATTATTAGGCTTTGAAAGCCTCCAATATGTAAGTAAAACATATCTTGACTACAAATACTGTTTGTGCAAGTTATTCCCCTCTATGGCTGCTAAAATAATGAATAGAATCTTTAAACGCGATTTCCCGCAACTTTTCACTATTGATATTTACACAAAAGTTCTTATAACTTTTTAACTGCTAAAGCTACAGTGATGAAATTTGTACCACATCTTTAGTAGCTTATAATGCAACTTTTTGGGTATTTTTATACCTCTAGGACAAATACAAGAGTATTTTTTTTTAATGTGTTAATCACAAATTTGTTTTTTTATATATATATTTTTTGTAAGGTCATAACTACTAAACTTTTAGTGGTAAGAATATGACTATACCCAAAAATGTAGTGCTTTTTATATACTTTAAAACATGATATCAAACATCCAAATTGGTTCAGTAGTAAAAAAGTTATAAGAGATTTAAAAAAACATATTTTTTTACTAAAAAAACGAAAAAACTCAAAAAGGTATGTAATATATATTTGTTTGCCAATTCCTATAAGTGTAAATATCCTTTTAGGTTGAAAAAAATAGTTCTACGCATCGCTGTACTAGTACTAGTACTGCCAACGAACGGACTTCTCATAAATGTAAACGCTGCTTTACACTTTACAACGTTGCAAATGGTTACTATGACAACCGCTGAGACGGTAATCGGTGTTTGGCTCTTGGAGTAGGAAGCCCCACGGATACTAGAATACACGGTAGGGGTCATGAGTAGGATGCGCAGTAGACTCAAGCGCCAGCGACGTCACTCTGAACCCTCCTTCCCGGCCCGCTGCCTGCCGCTCGTACACTTATATTAAATAGATAAGTAATTAATGAGTCCTGTTTTTGTATTTATAAATTATATATATTTTATTTATGGAAATTTTAAAAGCATTAACTTCTATTGCGACCGTGTTAACATTAATACCTTCTATTTAATTTTCATTAAAACGTCTAAACTTACTAGCTTGTTTTGATGCGATATTTACTTCTGTTGTTTGTTTCCAAATTCGTTGCAATTACCATTTTTATTACAATAGTTTGACTCTAAACAACTTATTAGATTCAAGTCAATTTGAACTTTGACTATTACGAAATTACATGATTTACATTGTTAAAAGTTTCTTTCGTTTTTAGTTTTTTTATATATATATATTAAACATATAAGAAGTTTGTATCAAAAATTTTACTACGAAAAAGCTATGATTTCGTAGTGTTTCTTTATTTAAATTGCCACCTATATTTTTATTGCTGATTTTAAATTGAACGTGTTCAAATTGAATGACATACATGGATAGACAAAATAATAGGTGATTGAGATTATTGTTTTTTTTTTTCCACTTTGTAGAGTAGGTTGAATATTGTAATAATTTAGATTTATTTTTGATCGCCATTTAGTGATAACTATCCTGAAAAACCTCAAATGAGTTTGTATTTTGTGCTTTTGTGATGCATAGTACGTTTGCCAGACACTTATGAAAAGTAAATAATTAATGATTTACCTATCTATTGAGAGCATATATTATTTTTGGTTTAAGATAAACTATGTTAATAATTATTACACTTTAATTGAACAATTAACTTTAAATATTAACGTATTCATATATAATAATTGCTATCTGCTTGAAATTTACATTTGTGATTTTACAAAAACGTTCCATATATTAAAATTTTGGACATTTTATATAGTTTATAATATTTTCTTATTATAAAGAATTATATAAACAGAAGATTATAAGAATAGGTTGTAGATGTTAAAAAAACTAACAAAACTTTCTTTTGGCTAGCTAAACAAAAAGTTAAGTAGTGGGGGAAAAAACTGAAACTGAACTATAAAATACATAATAAATATAAGTTCAAATAAAAAATATTACAATATAATGCTCATTGAGATTTGAAGCTCACTAAATGTAATATTTTACTAATGTTTGGATAAAGAAGATGTGCATCTGGTGTGTAGAGAGTTCTTGCAGTATTGATTCAAACTATTAATTGAAAACAATTACCAAATGTGTTCTCCGTACGTTTACAATACAATTTCAGACCAATTAACTCAGTTCCTTTTAGTTAATATTAGTTTTTTATGATGGTCTTTAAATATTATAATTATTCATTTCTGGGCGTTCTTCTACAAGTAACAAAAGTCTGAAGATACCAATTTGGATGATATAAAAATATACATAAATTGATGATATGTATGAGTGAATTGGTTATTTGTATTGTACTTACTCATGTAAAACAATATTTTATTTCTTTTATTATTAATTAATTTACAAAATATTTTCCACAATTTTAATAATTAATTTGCTGATAAGAAACTATTATTGAAATATAAACAAAATTTTTCAGAAAATTGTATCTACATTGCTCTTAATATTATTTAACCTTGACAGATCTGCGATCATAATATTCAACTAGTTTTCTTGTAAAATTTCCTTCGAAATATTACCTTGGTTTTACAAGGTGTTGGTTGGAGACTGAGACTGATAAAACATTTATTTCAGAAACAATTACATGTAAAATATATATTTTTTTAAATCTAGTGGGGAAGACTGATGAAGGTGGTTGGATCAGATATGAGCTGTCATGGACGAATGGCTTGTTAAAATATAAAAAATATAAATTGTTTCTGAAATAAATAAATGGTCAACTTATACTCAATGATAAGTATAAACGAATTACATCTTTATAAATGTTACGGTTTAGGTCAAACATGATCAAACTTTGCATTGAATAAAAAATCGTTTAACATTTGTGCACACGGGAATTCATCAAACTCTAGTGATTATTACACAAAACTTAAGAGTAACGGAATGGTTAGGGCACTTTTAATATGAATAAATGTATATACCGATATAAAATCGTACTGGCCTGCAAAATTATACTTTCGTCCCTAAGTATTAAATATATCTAACGAAATTAAAGGCTGCAGGTTACGCGTTTTAGTGTTCGAATAGCGAATGACATTGTGGACTGTGGAGTCTGTATACAGTGCTGCAAGGCGGCATAGCCCTGGCTAGGCGGAGGGTCAATGGTGACGTCACGTTTCCGAGCTGGGCGGCAGGGACCTGCGCGTGACCCCTACCGTGTATTCTAGTATCCGTGGGAAGCCCTTATCTCTCACCTTCCCCGCCCGTGTCAGCCAAGACTGTTCTACTTTAAATCAAACTATAAGTGACTCATCAGGTTCCATCTAGTGAACAATTAATATAAAGCAGTTCCACATAATTAGCTATTTTTTTATATATTTTTTGTTATCTATTTGTTCAAATTTTGCTCCTATTAATCTCAAATCATATGAGCTCGACTTAGAAATCGTATTAAATCATTCTCGTTTGCTAATGGAACCGCTGATGTTAGAGCCACCCATTCAGATCAAATTGGATTGAATGGGAAGTGAGTTAAATTACTAGTATTGGTTCAATGCATGCTTTGAGTTCGTATATAGAGTGGATTTCAGTCCATTAAGAAATTAATATTTAGTTTGGTGAGGATACTCTTTCAATTAAGTTACACATATTAAGTGTACAAATGAACATTGTTCCTTTAAAAAAAAACTAGTTTATTGGGTTACTATTGAACTGCCAGGAGTTCGCCGTATTCTCAATAAATATAAAAAGAAAATATGGAACAGAATAAATCGAATTAATTTATATTAAAATTGCAGGTGTTTTAGGTTATTTGTTACTATAACGGTAGGTTTCCAGATTCCGGTTATCTGTTGCACATTAAATACAAGACACATTGTGTTTTTGTATAATGATTTCATTACTAATTATTATAATCAAAATTCAAAAATAATTAGAATTAATTAGAATATTTGTTTTAAATATAAAAAGATTAAAATTCATGAAGTTGGGTTTGAGTCTATGATCTTCATTGTACTAGTCCCTCGCCTTAATCAAAACTTTTGCCTAATTAAACTATACTAATTTCAATCTTTTTAATTTTTTTTTTGTATTTTAAATACTCCTTAAAAAATTTTGAAACCGATATTTACTAATGCATAAATTATTTTTCAGTTTTGTAAGAACAATCAGTTTCAACTTCAGGTACTTAAAATAATTATAGAAGTGACAGTACATCATGTTATTACCCAATAGTTAAAATTCTGTGTGACACCCGGTGTAGTATTTATGTAGTTTAGCCGTTTATATACGTTAAAGTAATAAACTATCAGTATTGATGAGGTAAATTCATCGCCTACTCATATCTTGTATGTTGAGTAAAGGTTAACTCTACCGCATCCTATTATCTACTTGTAATTGGTTTCCCATGGTTTGGAGCGTCTTTGTGTTTAACCCTAATCTAAAAACAAGTTTATCTACGTCAAACACAATCAATAATGCTATACAATATCAAACCTTTTGTGATAAGTTTAAAATAGCCCACAATTAATTATTGTTTGTCTGTACTGTTATCTATTTCAGTATCTTGCCTATCTTATTGAAATTGTACAAAACCCTACTTGTTTTAAAGAACCATAGTACAAAGGTATTGATTAGAAATATGTAGAGAAATAATTTGCAGTGTGTGTTTTATAATAATAATAATAATAATTGCATCTATTAATATTAACATAAAATAAAACAAAAATTCAATACTTCTATAACGATAGAAAGTAGAAATAAAAAACCTTAACCATACGAAAGTTAGTAGTATTAAAAATTATATAATGGAAACTATGCAAACTATGACATGACCTTTAAAGTGTCTGTGTGTTTAATGTTTATATTATGTTCGATATTACATGAATCAATCTCGGACACTCAAAATGTGTTTCCAAGTGTGTGATAACAGTCAAAAAGAAGTTGTGTTTCTATTAAAGCTAATTCTATTAAAGTTCAGTAACATCTTCTTCCAATCCAAGTGTTATCTTGACAAAATTATATTGGTTGTCGCATTTCGGAAATATTCCATCTTCTAGAACTAATGCATTCTAGAACTTTTGTCCCTGCGATATTAGGGTAGTCGCTACGGGACTGGAGGAAAAAGGGAATTATTTTTCTCCCTGAGTGCTGTCAGTGACTGCAGTCTTGTAATAACTGCCACCAATATCAGGAGTTACTAGCTGATAAACTTTAGTGTAATACAATCGGTTTTATTATTAGGGGTTAGGTTAGGTTAGGTTATCGACGGCAGGAAAAGCAGTCGACGGCAGTTTTAGAAGACTGCAGTCACTGACAGGACGCAGTTACACAAATAATTCCAGTTTTTCCCCCAGTCCCGTAGCGACAACCTGCCTTTCAGCATTTCTAGTCTTGCGAGGTGACCCTTCCTAATCCTCTTTAATGAGCGGGGCAGTTTCATCGTTTCAAAAGTACCCAAAATGTCGGGGCAATTTCACTACGCCCATATTTTCTTGAGGAGATGTTTGTAATTATCAGTAGGCTTATATATCGCTCCATCTACGCCTCACTACTAAATGGCACTTTTTACTGATGGTCTCAAGCTTGGATATTACATCGCTCTTTTATTAGATCTAGATGAAAAAAAACACGTGATGTAATTACAATTGTATACGGAAAGTGAATAAGAATACATTTGTAAAATAAATTTATTTATTATGAAAACCCTTGAATATGGGGAACCTGAATGCATAATAATTTAGTTAAAAACTTCTGAAATTAACTAACGTAGTTTCTTAATTAGATACGCAAATTTAAGTTAAAGTATTATATGCAAAATTTCATATTGTATAAGTCTTTACTAAACATAAATAGAGTATCGTTTAAATCTTATTTTCTTTTTAGCTCGAAGACATTCTAACTTCGTTATCTCTACGTTCTAACCTAGATTTTTCTTTGCTTTAAAGAATGTTGCATTTCAGTACAGTATTATATTTGATAAGCTCCATTTATACTTTTATCCTTATTACTAAAGCTACTTGGAATAGATTGAATTGAACGCACTGCAGATATCATAGCATGGTTCTATATCCTAGTACAGCTAAGTGGATTGGAAGGCTGCCTTTTCATATTATGTGAAGTTGTTATTGGCATTAAATTCTATTTATACAAGCTGATATTGTTTTTAGTATTATTACACATAACACCTTTTTTATAGAATTGTGGTAAGTTTGTTTGGCATCTTGAGACAGATATAATTAAGTAATTAGTTATATTAAAAACTTGCGTGCACCCAAAGTGTTTTTCTGCCATATCCCTATAATTTACTATGAAAAACAATTTGAACGTAGGCTCTATTTTAATGCCTTACTTATGTTTTATAATATACTAATTAACCTCGTGAAAAATCACGGCAATTTAAAATTTAAATTGATACACATAAGAAAATCTATAATTTGTATTCGTCATTAAAATGTAATAATCGAGTCACAAAGCAGATATAACAGAAAAAATTCCGCGTTAAACATTTTAATCAAAAATCTAAATACATTTTTAAAATCAAAAGATTTTAGTCACATTCCTAATTAAATCACTTATTTAACCCCAAATATTTTAAATGCATCCATTTAGGAAATAATATATTATTATTACGTCAAAATAATTATTTTTATTAAATGAGTGGTAAATCTTACATACAATAGAAACCTAGAAATCTATACACGCAGCCTATATTGTTCATCTAACTACTGTAACTTCTAGCTCATCATGACCTCAAAATATCTAGGCCAGAAATATTTTGCTTTCCCATAAACAAAAACTTAAATCTTATAAACCCTACTAAAGAGTCTGATCATACTTCATGTAAACATTTGCACAAAATTAGCATTGTTGCTTATTATAAATGTGGATAAGAAAAGAATAAGAAGTCAGCTATAGTGTTAAACCGTAACGATTAATGTAATAAAAAGCAATGGAAGGAAATGTTTGAATGATTCTGAAAGTAATATATAATCAAATTCTAAATTTACAAATTTATTACTCTAAATATGTAGTGCACGATCAAAACTGGATGTTTATAATTAAATAAATAACGGTAAACTATTATGTATTTCGCAGTCTGGTTTAGAAACTAAACACAATGTAATTATTCAATAAACAACTTTAATAGTTTTTTTGGAGAGCACATTTCAAGGTAACTCGGATAATTTTAATGTTTTTATTTTAATTTTTAAAGTGATTTTATAGCCCAGTATATAGGGGGATTTCAGCTTACATTAATTGCGGCAAAAGATTTTTTTCTAGGATCGTTTGGTACGGTATGCCAAATCTAATTTTGCGACCTCAAAAGTGGGGGGACAACTTTTGGGGGGACAAAAAACCTAAAAATGTTCGGATTTTTCCAGTATTTCGCTTATAACTCGAAAATGGTGCATATTTTGTAAACAACAGTAATTTAATAAATTAAAGAGGATAAAATTTCGTGTCGATTAAAAAAACAAAGTGTAAAATTAGTCAAATTTTTATGGGACTCCAAAAAACAGAAAATGTTTCCAACTTTGCCAAAAACTGTGTTTTACCCATTTTCAATATGCTGTAACTTACCAACATCAAATTTTATCAATACCCCCCTCCGTAAAAATTGTAGAGCATCAATCCATGAGTTCAAAAAGCACCGATTTTTCTAAATTGGTCAAATTTTGAAATTTTGTCAACTTATTAAGCAAAATTGGGGAAAACCTTAAATTCACACAATCGGGTTTTCGCTCTTTTTCGATGTCTATGAGTCCGAGAAATAATTCTGACTTCATTCTGAGTTTTAGCTATGTCATCTGATTGCATCTGGAAATTGTTTTAACACGTTCTCTAGCACCAATTGTAAAATTTTTAGTACGCATAGACTAGCGTCGAATATATTATAAACGTCCGGTTTCTATCTACAGACTGATGCCGCAAATGTGCAACGCCTGTTCTAATTGAATAGACTGACTTTGATTATTTGTGGCTTATTATATATTGTAATTGAGTATTTAAACAAATATTTAATAAAAAAAGTAGTAATTTTTATATAAAAACGGGGTTTTATGTACATTTTTAAGCTAAAAACAAGATGTATTTCGAAAACATTTCGAGACTTTGGCTCGTTTTTTTTTTTTAATAATGTCAAAATCGGGTTTTCCCTACCCCAAAAAATATAAAACGATACCCCACACTGTGTTTCTAAAATTTTGACTCCAAATCGTGACCCTGACGAGCTACGACTTTTTAACTGTTAAAATATGAACCTGACGATGTCCAACCTGAGTCAGCAAATAACGCCACCCAGCATGAGGAAAAAGAGCCTCAATCGGGACCATCAAAACGAATTTTTTTTTATATTTCCAGTATCTATTTAATTGTGTTATTAAGTTTGTGATACTGCATGTGTTGTTGTGAAGCAATGTAGTTCTGAAAAATATCATTTTTTCTGATAGTAATTTAAACTTGAAAACTCATATTTTACACTTGAAGGGTGAATTGAATAATGTTCTTAGATTATTTTTCTTCTCGTAGGTTGTTTGTCCCCAAAATATTTTACAAGTGTATTTTGCTTTATTTCATAGTAGAATACAATACGGAACTGTTTTGTGGGGTAGTACTTGCCAAATTAATATAAATAAACGGTACCAGGAACTGGCACATAATTTCTCACAAACATATATTATTGTAACATAGATTAATTGTAACTTCATAATTTTAGGTGGTGTAGGAGAGGTGATATTAAAGTAGGAGATTAACTAATAAATATTATTATTAGCTATAGACAAAAACTATTGGATCGATGTCGAACAAATTTGCACAAAACATTGGGCCTGTATAGATGCACGAAAAAAGGTTTTGAACATTTTGAAAAACAACCCCCTTTTGGCCAAAAACCCCCAAAAATCTGGATTATTATTAGCTAAGCAAGAATTTTTAGAAAGATACGGTTTTCTGCATATGGTAGGGTACATCAAGGGCTACAAATAAGCAAAATTTTATCAAAATCGTTAGATCCATTTATTTATAAAAAAAATATAACTTATTTTTTGGGTCTTTTTTGGCCAAAAAGGGGGTTGTTTTTCAAAAAATTTCAAAACCATTGTTCGTGAATCTATATAGGCCTAATTGACATGTTTGTTGCAAATTTGTTTGAAATTGATCGAATAGTTTTCGCTCTAGCTTTGTATACATGCAGACATAAAGACAGGCATTTTGTAAAAACCACTTTTTTGGACTCAGGGGATCCCAAAACTGATATTTCTACAAAAATCTGAACATCGATTTTTTTTACGATCATTTTAATTTCTCTATACTATATAGTACAGTGAGAAAGTAAAATGGTCTCTTTAATTCAAAACAGAATTGTTAAGAGTTATAAAGCGAAAATCAAAAACTGAACATTCCCAACCTCTTTTTGTCGAACTAGGGATATTGCCAAAAAGTATATATGTATATTTATAAGGTAATGGAGCTGTTTTATATAAGAAGCAGTAATATTCCAAGTATGGTTGATGATTATAAGATAAAACCTAGAAATTCGTCAAATTTGAAGATTACAAAACCAAATATTACTTTTACTTTCTCACTATACTATAGTATAGAGAAAGTATAGTTATCGCAAACAAAATTGATGTTGAGATTTTTGTGGAAATATCCGTTTTGGGACCCCCTGAGTCCAAAAAAGTGGTTTTTACAAAATTTCTGTCTGTATGTATGACTGTATGTATACAAAGCTAGAGCGAAAACTATTCGATCGATTTCAAACAAATTTGCACCAGACATGTCAAGTAGGCCTGTATAGATGCACGAAAAACGGTTTTGAAAAATTTTGAAAAATAACCCCCTTTTTGGCAAAAAAAACCCAAAAAAAATCAGTTATTATTTTTTTATACAAAAACGGCTCTAACGATTTTGATAAAATTTGGCTTATTTGTAGCCTTCAATGTACCCTACCATATGCAAAAAACCATAGTAGTAATTTTTATATAAAAACATGGTTTTTGTGTACATTTTTAAGCTAAAAACAAGTGTATTTTTAGAGATCAATAATTATTGTTGAGTTATAATAGAGTGCAACACGAACAAATAAATAACAGAAATTTTACTTACTACTCCAGACTAACATAAATAATAATTTTGATAACAACCTATAATATTTTACTAACGGAAAAGTTCCTAAAAATATGTATGATGTTAAATATTGATTGATTTGTTTATAATTAAAAGAAAATGAAGTCGATATGCCAATCAACATAATTGGAATAAAAGGTGTATACCAAAACATTGCTAGAAAAATTCAAGTAGATCTAAATATCCTTTGATAGGCTACTCATTTGATAGAATGATATAGCAGTGAGTTACTCTCGTAAAGGTTACTCTTCTTACATTATAATTTTGTAGACCTTCAAATCAAAATAGATTTATATAAATCGGTTTGATAGTAGGCTATAACTGATAGGAAAATGGTGTTCGAAACTGTAATTAAAAGGCCAGCATGTTACCCAAAAAATAAAATACATGCCCGAAGATGGTTGGGTT
This sequence comes from Philaenus spumarius, assembly GCA_018207615.1. Classification (NCBI taxonomy): domain Eukaryota; kingdom Metazoa; phylum Arthropoda; class Insecta; order Hemiptera; family Aphrophoridae; genus Philaenus; species Philaenus spumarius. The sequence goes on from JAGFPH010000706.1 coordinate 117,486, forward strand.
ATTATGTTTTATTACTCAGTCACTGTCAATGATATCATCATGTCTGTCCATCCATGGCATGTGGCTTATTATCATATTGTATTCTGTGCCCCACCTTGAGATGAAATAGCATATAGTAAACCCATTCATAATTAAATACAAATTTTAATGAAGCATTTTATATACCTTCACATACAAGAAACCGAAACCATTTACTAGCCAATCTACTTTAATATCACAATTGTTAAAGATCGGAGATACAACTTCGTAATTACTAGTAATGACGTCAGGCAGGCAATATTATAAAATGTTTTACTTTAATAATATAAAACGTTCTGTTCACAATGTAGCACAAACTGCGTCTCTGTGCAACTTTCTAAATTACTTATCGTTGGAGAGGCTATAAACATAACAGTACCGACTTGTCTAAAGAAACAGAGGTTTGTTAATATCTAGAATGAGATAGTCTTTTCCGAGTGCTTGAAGTATACTAAGAGTTCAATTTTAATAGTTGTTGTATCTTTACAATTTTTAACTGTTAATCTACACGTTCTCGTATGTGAAAATAATTGATATAACTGTGTCAATAAATTATCTACTCAATAACAGGATATTAAAGTTTTATGTAAATCATTCCTTAATTCATTTTAGCCTCGGGAACTGATATTTCACATTAAACAACTAGGATACTTATTTTTACAGTCGCCAGTTAAAGTTATTATGATTACCAGTTTCAACCTCAGGAATAGATCATCTTCACCAGTTATTACAAAAAATAACTGGAACTGATAACAACTCTAAAGGTTCTTAACAAGTTATTTCAAAATAATTTTTTGTTTGTTTACTGTTAATTGTTTTTAACACTCGACGATGGAAGCACCAAATCGTGGCTCGTAGATACAAATAACTTAAGAAACCTTCAAACAATGTAATATTTTTATGTAATTTTTAAAATGTCGTTGCCTCCGTAGCAAGATATGATTTTTCAAAGACGTTTAAGAAATGTCTTTCCCTATATAGTCAACCCTCCGGAGGTAAGGTGAATTCGTGTGGCCAGGAAGGTAAGGCTGGGTCGGATCCAACCCAGAAGAACTTCAATTGTTTTAGGTAAGTACAATCAAATGGGTCTAATTATTAATCACACATAATATCAGAAAGAAAAAACAAATGATATATTTTTACAAAAAAATGAAATCTTTTGACCATCATAGAGGAAAAATGGGAAGACTAAACATTTTAGAAAACATGTTTTTAGTGTTAAAATGGGCGTCTTTCAAACCACACTAAAAAATTAACAAACTGATTAATGCTTTTATTTTTATTAAGAATGTATGTTGAATAAACCATTATTTTGAAGAGAAATTTGGATGAATTATTTCGATAATATCCAGTGTGATTATATGTAAGTGGGGGTGCAGCAGTTCCAAAGTGCATATACACCATCCGCCACTGCACTTTACACTTCTTTTATTCCATAAGGTCATACCACAAGTGATGTATTATAGTGTTTTAAACACAAATAATGACACTTAGATATTCTGTAAAAAGTCAACCTTGTTGACTGTAAATTGAATTACCTAGTTTAGAGTATTTCTATGTTTACCTTTATTTATCTTCTCGTCAATAACAACATATAATTTTAATCTCATGTTTGTTAGTATTTAAGTCACTATAATGAATTGAACAATAACATAGGAAAATGTTATTAATTTACTATCTGTTTTTGTCCTTCGTGATCATAACTACAACACGATTTAGGATAGTAATTCCATTTTCAATTATTCACTCTGGATAGGTCATCAAATATTTATCAGAAAACTGCGCTATAATGTGAAAGTAATTAACCACGACGATATGGAAACTATAACTATGTATTAAAGGTCGCTAATGAAACACAAAACACAGTTATAGTTTAACATGGTATCCGTCGAAATCCTAGTTCAGGAGTGAGGTAGAAGAAGGAAGTTAAGGAAAGCATGGTTTAGGTAAACGGGACTGCAACCGACAACCAATTTTGTATGTAAGCATTCCTTGTACAAGTTTGAATAGTCCAGTGACAATTTAGCATTAATTAGTTTGTAAATGGACAACTTTCCTTTATACCACAGGAACATAAATATAACTCCAAACACAAATCGATTAAAACTGATGCGCACCATACCGTGGTTAAACAGAATATACCAACTGTTGTGTTGAGGAATTTGTATCGGCCTGCAAATAGTGGAGGTTTAGGCCTACAGGTCGTTACTGTATATCCTGCAAATACAGGTTGTTGGACTAGAGTGATAGCTAATCGTTTAGTATTTTGTTGTGATTACTTTTAAATTCTTTATTAATAAACTCTTCTATTGCGTTCATTATTCTACCTTTTTACAAATATGTGGATGTTTTAAATTTGAGCCGAAATCATAGTATAAACTATTATCCTATATTAAATGCTGGGCAAATGATGACTTAATATCCTACTTCGCAAGCTTTAGTTCGTCAAATATTCTTTAAACTGTCTGTCCGTCTTAGAAATGTAACAGTCGTTGCAGCATAATTAACAAACCTGACTTCCTAACCAGGTATTGCTTGCTTGGTTCGCATTTATTCTTTCCATTGTTATTAGTTCGAAACGTAAGATTTATTTTAAGTTATAACACATTTTTTAACGTGTTTGATACAATATTGGAATATTCAGCGCAGACAAAACTATTAGTTTCCTTTTTCTTAAGCGGTGTGCGATTCTAATGGGCTTTCTTTTGTTTATTTACTATTTTGTCTACCATTGAACTAATATAAAGTTCGCTTAAGCTATATATTTTATTGTGTTTACCCCATGAGGTGGTGAACGAAGCTGTTAAAGCGAATCTTGATTGTAGGCTTCTTGTTTATTTTATGGTTGAATTTATCTAATTGATCTGGTTAAATCTAGAAAGTTGAGGCTATTGTTCATTTCTGTTTCTATAGGAAATTGAATATTTGGTCCCATATTAAGTTCTCAACGTTTCAGTCTGATCTAATATAATATTGAAATCAATTAACGTGTCGTCAACAAATCTTGTGACGAGCACTATTTTCTTTCTATACAAATTGCGATCGGATGAATTTATTTTCATATTGATTCAAATATCACGGACAGAACAAAAGATGTAGGCGAACCCCATACCTAAATATTTTAAGCATTTAAATTTCTGGATTTCTTCGATACAATAAATGTCATTGTAGGTAAATCAAAACAGATATACCGGTTCTAAGTTTGAGTTTTATTAATTTATTTTCTTGAACCTAAAACTGTTAATTCCTCTTTCACAATATTCCATACCTTATGAATGTTATAGTGTAAATAAAAATGCCATTATCATTGGTAAATACGCTTCAAATTTGGATTTCTTCTGTAAATTTCCTTGATTACTTTTCATCGGTATAATAATGAATTTGACTACCAACTGAAGCAAACACTTTAATTCAAAATTGAATAAACAATACATTTAATGAGAAGCACAGCATCTGTTTAACTATACAAACTTTATAATTAAATGAAGTAAACTAACCGATATCTATTACGCAGTCTAGAGTGAAAACTAAATTAATTGTAATTATTCAATAAACAACTTTATAAATTTGTTGGAGCGTACATTTCAAGAGAACTCGGATATTTATAATTTCTGAAAGCGGTCGAATGCGCTAATATTGAATTACACAAGTGTAGTTGTTCGTGTATAAACAATAGAAGTATAATTTGTTTAGGCGTCAAATTACGGAATTGTTTTTCCAGCCAATGGCGTAATAGTTTATAAAAAATAAACAACTTTTATTTAAGACATCCAACCCATTTTTCAGGTAATTTATTCTTTTCAATCTAAGGCATTATTTCACAAACAACTATCTTTACTGCAGCTAACCCAATTAAATACCCAATAAGATTAGCCAATATTTAAAAACTAGATTATCCTGGTCTTTAAGCACATATTTATGGCGTGTCCATATTATTAGTTCAAAGTAACTGAAATTCACCATGGAGATGAATAATTAAAGTTGGTAATATCGATACTATTTTATTTATTTATTATTTGCAATATCTGTCTGGCTTTAATTTTTTAGTCGGTTTTCTGGCAAACATGTTATGATTTTAATAAAATAAAACGTGCAAATATATAACACAGATTTTTAACAATAGTAGACTTAAAAAATATTGCGTTATCATTTCTCGATCAGTTTTACAAACTCGTATGTTATTGAAAAACAAACCTCTTACTATCCCTAGCAAAGTCATCTTAGGTATCTAAACAGATTAATGCAGAAAACCATGCAGTATGTTTCGACAAAATATATCTGAAAATGTATACAAAAATATCAAGTCATATTACATGGACCAATATAAGATTTAATTTTTAGTAATACCATCTTAGTAATAAATTAGAACTAAGTATTAAACAGCTCTGTAACACATCAAGTTACCAACCTAGCTCAGACTTAATTTACAAATCTAGTTTTCAAATACAAGGTAGGTAGAACGAAAAATCCTTGAAAAACCCCACACGTTGTAAAGAATTCTGAGTATTTTGAAAATCTTGTTCAAGACCATTTAGATAAAATTTCAGTTACAACAAGATCAGTTGTTGAATTAACAAAGCAATTTTATATTAATAAGTTGGCCAACTTATCATTTGTGTTAGCTTGTTCAGGATATGCAGTCCAACTTCCAAGAGCTTCGGTATTATTAGGAATGTACTGCATAACTCCCAAGAAAATGAAGCCACTGAATATTAAGGATGTACAGCCCAACTTTCTAGCAAGAAAATGAACCATGATCTTATATTTATTGAGTAGCAAAATGTCCAAGAAAGCAAAGCCACGATCTTATTAAGAATGTGTAGACCAATTTAACTGTAGGTGAAGCTACGAACTGTTAAGAACGTGTGGTCAATTTCCAATCAGACCTCAGACATTATCCGTTTAGGAATATGGAGCCCAACTTTAAAGTATGTCGCATTCCTGCATATTGAAGGATATGCAACCCAACTTCCACGTAGTCAGAGGGATTAGAAATTTGCAGCTCAACTTTCTATTTTTTGCAAGTTAATTATTGCTTGGATAAGTTTGAGAAGAATTCCATTTTTCAACACAGTCAGTATGTTAGCTATACTTCTGAAAAGTACATTGTAGCCAAAGGTACAAAAGGTACCTGAAAAAGGTGGCCAGGTAATGAAAGGAAGATGAACCTTGGATAGAGTGAAAGACGGAGTAATGAGGTTAAGATTTTAGTGGAATCAGTTTTCTGGTTATATTTTTATGACTGTTCACTTGTCACTCCTACTGGCACTCATTGTGTTCTTAGTTCATGTTATTTTGTACATACTGCATAGAGTACTACTAGTCCGACAGCCCGTCTTTAAACGTCTATTTATTCAATTATTATAAACTACATTTTTTTAATTAATCAAAAGTAAATTTAGAAATATATTTTGATTAACAGTTTAGTAGAAATTCCAGTTTAATTATTCGAGATAATTTGTCATAGATAAACACATATATATACTAGCTGGGTGCCCGTGCTCCGCTACGGGTTAAGCTCGATAAAAAAAATCTATTTCAAAGGCATCCCCGTTTACTCTTTGTTAATACGCTATTTACACTATGTACTACTTTCTTAGCATTATGTGTATAAAATATTTATCTTTTAGTTTTATTAATACCTGTCAAAGGACAACCTTTTTATATGCTTATTTAAAGAACCTCATTGTAAACAATGTGAGTCAGTGCAATTTGACTTATATCTATATTTCTAACGCTTCTTATGTTTTAATAACCTTAAACGCAAAATATTTTAAAATCCCGTTTTATTGCACATCTAGAGCTTAAGGGAAACCACTATGTTAAGTCTCCAAGTTAATATGTTTTGTCGTTTTTTAGATGTAGTGATGAATAGTGAGTCAGTGGCATTTGACTTTTATCTATATTTCTAACTCTTTTTACGTTTTAATAACCTTAAACGCAAAATATTTTAAAATCCCGTATTATTGCACATCTAGAGCATAAGGGAAACCACTATGTTAAGTCTCAAGTTAATATGTTTTGTCGTTTTTGAGATATATTGATCATCAGTGAGTCAGTGGTATTTCGCTTTTATATATATAGATACATATATATACACTACTCTACAAAAGCTTCGCAACACAAACAAAACTTACTGCCAATGAAACGCATGACTTATAATGACTTGTTTACTAACAATAATGCTTTAAATAGACAAAAATGCACTTAATGCTATAGCAAAGTGTTTATTATCTGATCTCTTTCTCCTTTCTTATCTTATCTTCAGTTAAAAGTCCAAATCCTGTCCCTCTTTCGAGTTTTGACCAAAGGTAATTTCTCAGTATTCTGAAGTGATTTGAGTGATGCAGTGCATTTTTATTTAGTAAGAATAATTGAATTCATTATTTTTTTTAATTACTATGGATGTACACCGTCTGACTACTGCTAAGGTGGTCAGAGCTAGAATTTTGGTTCGACAAGGGCGTTCGAAAAGTGAAGTGGCTAGGATTTTCGGAGTACACCGTTCCACAATTGCAAGAGCTGTTAGGCGGCTTCAAGAGTCTGGACGAGATAGTAACTGACAGAAATGATGATCGTTTTCTAACATTAAGCGCACTTCGCAGGAGGACGGTTACCAGTACGCAGCTACAAGGTTTGATCAGGCAGGTGCACAATGTGAATATATTAGTACCGGCCGTAGACGTCTTGCAGAAGTGGATTTGAGCAGTAGACGGCCTGTTACAGGTCCTCTTTTCACTGCATGTCAACGTGCTTTGAGTCTTAGATTTGCCCGGAATCATATCCATTGGACTGTGGATGATTGGAAGAATGTTCTCTTCTCAGATGAGACTGGAGTAAGTCTAGCTTCACCAGATGGGCGCGAACGTGTATGGAGAAGGCGTCACGAAATATTTGCACAAGCCTGCTTCTCACCCAGAGTGCCTTTTGGTGGAGGCTCGATGATGTTCTGGGGTGGTATACAGTACGACGCTCGTACAGAACTCGTGTTACTTCGTAGACCAGCTCTGACAGCACAAAGGTATGTGGAAGATATACTGCAAGATCATGTTGTTCCGTTTGCTCCGTTTGTGAGACCAAATTTCAAACTGTTGCAAAATAACCGCAACCGCTGTACGTGGTTAAATTATGGAGGTCGGCATAAGTTCAATCGATTGGCCACCCTAGAGTCCAGACCTCAACCCTATTAAGCGAGTGTGGAACAGTGTAAAAAAACGCATCAGGAGAAGAAACAACCCTGCAATCACTCTCGCAGCCCTTATAGCCGCAGTGATAGAGGAGTGGGAGGCAACACCGCAAAAGAGATTCAACACCTCATCAGTAGTATGAGGAGAAGGCTGCAAGAAGTAATCCGAGCAAGAGGAGGAAATACCAGATACAGTACTAGGAAATTGGTAATAAACCAAATAAATTAAATGTATCAATGTTTCTTTGAATTTAAAACTAGAGTTTATCGTCTTTTTTAGCTTTTCTTTTTTTTACCAAAATAAAATACGGTACCCTCTAAAAGTCTTAATATTTTTGTTGCTTTCTTAATCTAAGATAAGGAACAAATAAATTAAAAAGGGTTTTAGTGCTTTTATTTACTTTTAAACTAATCAATTTAAGACAAACATTGTTGTTGCGACACTTTTATCCAGGAGTGTATAATGGTTTAGCTGTCAAATGTATGTAATACACATAAAACCGTTATTTTCCTACACACCTTCCACTATTTTCATGTTTCTGTTCAGATTAATTTTTTAACAAAACTTTGATACTATCCTACGATATTAAAAAAAAAAAAAAAAAAACAATGAAGTAAACGTTTCACTTAATATGTAGTTCTTGAAATAAAAATACAAACTCGTAAACATTTCATAGGTAAACAAAGTTAAACACAATACCTAATCTTAAAAGTTTCATTTTAAACTATAAAAATATATAGATAAGTTAGACACATTAATAGCTTTGGTGTGGATAAAAGAAAAGTGTTTTATACAGTGAAAGCTTTAATAACAAACTCAGGCTTAACGCCTTACTTTTATAAACTGAGGAAGTTTGTGACCCTGTTGTATAGTTCATTACTGGCTTTACCTGTACAAATAAACTTTCTGATGTAAGGGTTTTAAGGATTTCCACCTAGATGATTCTTTTCTTATAACTTAGCTTCCTGTATATACTGTACACATCTTATGTTTTATACATTGCCCGACTATGCTTCTCTAGTGGTGGATTCGAGTATATAATACATGCATTAAATTAACTCAATTGAAAGTTCTATATCAAATGCATTTAATTAAAATTATATATATACATTTTTTAAATATGCATTTTCTTTAATTACATAAATTGAAATTATTATGGCAATATTAGGGTCAAATCTCTTTGTATACCATATAATATATTTTACAATGTTTAAAAACTTCAGATATTGATCGCCATTTTTATCTTAACCTTCAAATAAAGAATACATTCAGTATCAAAGCTTCCTTTTACATCTTGTTCTGTTTTAAATGTTAATATAAGCACAGGTACTTTAACCATAATATTTCCTAAATTTTCTGTAATTACATCTTTTGTTACTTGTAGCTGCAAAAGTATATAATTCTGAAATTTTGTTCAACAAGAGCCAAGTTTATATATTGACTCATAATCCCGTTGATAAATTGATTTAGTTTATTTAGTAAATTAAACTATTCAATGCCTTTTGTTTGAAGGATATTTATTATTGTTCTAAAATCCTTTTCGTCATAGACATGTATTTTATAATACTGACCTTCCTTGCCTTTGAAAATTACTAGAGGAAGGTTCAAAATGGCGAAATAGGAGGAAGAGGAGTAACACATCTTTTAAAAAAACTTTGGACAATCTGGCACTAGATTTTAGTCTCTGGTGAAGCCTTTTGCCAGGATTAGTGAGGTACTTTTTTGCAAAACATATGACTTTTTGCAGAAGAAAAGGGTAACCTGCCTTCATGAAGAAAGTTCGTTAGAAGATATAAACTTAATGATCAGCGAAAAAACCAGTCGGGATAGATATGACCGAGCTCACTACAACAACAGCAAGCGACTGATTATCAAAAGTGGCGAATCTACAGAAAAAAAACTATTACAAACATGGAATATAAAATATTCTCTTTTAGAAAAGCAGGCAGTTGCTAGATCTTTAATAATTTGACCACGCAGCTGAACCGCTGACGCGAGCTGAGCAAATTTCCAAAATTAAGTTTATAAGTTTTAGAGTTTCATCCAACAATTTCGTTCCACTCTCAGCGGAGAAACTCGGGATATACGATTTGCTTCGCTCTCAGCGTACAAAGTCGGCTGTCGGCCTTGGATTAGAAGATGTCAAATCCACCACGTGGATATATGAACCAGGTACTTTTATGGTATTTTACATTTTGATCGATTTTTGTGGAACCAAGCGAGCTATAAGGTCGTGTACAAAAAATATGCAGAATAATATCTTACTTTTAATTTTGTAGATAAAACTATTTATCTAAAAATAAAAATTTATTCTCGTATGAAAATTTAAAAAAAATAGTTACTTCCAGTCAAAAACGTGCTTCCGGTTATTGCTTTTTTTTTTTTTTTTTTTTTTTTTGCTAACGAACTCGTCCGAGCGACGTAGACAACCATATGACACCCCAAAACGTGTTCTTGGTCCACTATCAAAGCTCATATACTACTCCCAACCTTAGGTCTTACAAAAAGGATCACTGCAAGCTCATTTTTCCTATGAAAATTCGCTAACAAGGCCTGCATAAATGAAAACACAAGCGAATCAGAAATAATCCGCCATGGCAGAATTAAAGGAAAGCAATATTGGTCTATGAAGCGAACACAGAAAGCAGTCGTAGGACTGCTGATAGAAGTGAAAACTTTCATGAATATAAATCGGTGGTTATATTGGTTAAATCCGAAATTTGATCAACATGATTTTAGGTTAGGCCTATACTCAACCAAGATATGTTTCTTTAATGCATTTACATTCATTATCATAGCAACCAAGTTAGCAAATTTAGGCATTTAAAAATAATAAACAATCATTTTGCCATTTCAGAATACATACTTTCAACCTGAAGTTTCGATAGTATAATGCTAATAAACCCTAAATTTAAAATAAAATAAAATTTGTATGTTTAGGATTGAATTTCAACATTTAATGTCTATTTGGAAACTAAAACACAATTCAAAAAATTCACAGAATATACTATAATTAAACTTTCCTCGTAGTCAATTTAACTTATATCGGCGACGCGAACTTATAAGTTTTTACCCAGCCAACAAGCGCTAGATGTCATACTTTAACTACAGATATACTGTTAACATTAGTATGTCGGTGACGCGATCTCATAAGATTTTGCCCAGCAAAAAATCGCCTAACGCTCCTAAAGAAGTTTTCTCTTAAAAAAATCTTAATTTTCCTGAGAGTGGATTGTTATTAAAAATATTTATGAACGTCAATCAGTTGACAAAGAAACTATCAGACACAAACTGCAAAATTTATTTATACAAAACGAATAAAAAAACAGGTGTGAAGCTTACAAAAAAAGAGAGATAAATGGAGAGCAAAACCCAAAAAATATTCTTGTACCTACGAAACAAATTTTATCTAAAATAAATTTATTTAACTTAAACCATTTAATTTTATAAATTTAAAAAATACTATTGCACCATAATATAAATAATGATTCCTTTTCTTACAACGATTTAACTAAACTAAATCGTTTTTGGGTACATCTATTAAAACTTATACTAGTACTATAAAAACCACACTTTTCCACAAAACTCATACAATAACTAATTGATGTTTGGATTGACAAAGCCTTTCAGAAGAGTAGTTCTGTGCAATGTGATACAGTATCAAGTATACAAGGTGTGTTTTTTAATAAGTAGACAAAATCTATAATTTTCTTTGTATTGTTATATGAACCTGCAATGTGCAGCATTTATATTTTGAATGTGAGGGACACCTATTTGACTGCTTTTATCCAGTGCCCCCCCCCCCCCATTCCAAAGGGAGTGAAAGGGGGGTAAGTTAAGATTTTCAAATGGTAAAGGGGGTTGAGTGACACCTCGTTTGAAAAATCTGAGAGCGAAGCAAATCGCATAACCCGAGGCCGCAAGGCTGAGGACAAACTCGCGAAATTGTTGGAACCAAATTAGAAACAAATGAGGTTGTACAACAAACAGTGTTCTAAGTGATTTTTTTTTAAATCCATTTTTTACGTTAACTTCAATTGAACTGCACAATAAATTAGCATAAACCGTGATGTTTGGCTATTGGGGGGGGGGGGGGTTAAACAAGTATTTAAAGAAAAATCGGTCTAGTGACACCTCATTTAAAAGATCTTTTCAAAAGAAGATGATTGGTAGCTGACTATGCATTACTAAAAACTTTCTTGGAACTTTGACAAGGAAATACCTGATATTTGTATCATTCAATCATTGTACTTCCTTATCAGTAACAATAAACTTGGGTTATCTCTTTGGTTTTTCCTAGTTTAAGAGGAGAAAGTCCAACTACACTGGAAACTACTCAGCCACTAGAAATACTTTGTTTGCAATTTGTACTTCAGTTGCACTTTATTTTCACATCATTAACGATATTTAAAAAGACATTGTTAAAATGAAATTTACAATTGAAAAAAGAGTGGAGTTAATTTTATTATGAGGGGAGAGAGGAAGATCAGCACGAGCCAATCGTTTTAACGAATTACATCCTGAAAAAACAATCTGACATTAGAGTTTATCGAAATTAGTAAGCAAGTTTCTTCAAACTGGAAGTGTTGAAGACAAGAAAAAGTCTGGTCATCCTAAAGTTGATGAGTTAACCGAAATTAGTATTTTGGCTGAAATTACAAGAAATCCTATACAGTCAGGAAGAGAAATTGCTCGCAGAAACAATCTACTTGGCAGTAGCCAGTGGTCCAGTTTTCAAAATTCTTAAACGTTACAAGTTCCATCCATACATAGTCATCCTTGTACAAGAGTTAAGCGACGATGATTTTGACAAACGAATTCAGTTTTGTGAAGTCGTATCACAAAGAATAAATAATGGAACCATTTCTACAAACGAAATTCTGTTCTCAGATTAAGCTAGTTTTAAGTTAAATGGTACTGTGAACAGGCACAACATGCGTTATTGGGATCAGGAAAACGCGCATTGGTTTTGAGAAGAACACACACAACATCCTTTAAAATTGAATGTATGGGCTGGAATACTAGGGAACACAATCAAAGAACCCTTTTTCGTCGGTGGTAAAGATACTGGTGAAAGATACCTGCAGCTTTTGCAAAATTAAGTTAACCCTGCTCTAGAAAATTTGATTGAAACTCAGGTGGGCAATGATGGGGACTATTTACAAAATGAAAGAATATTTTTCCAGCAAGACGGTGCTCCGCCTCATTATTCATTAATAGTCCGTAATTTCTTAAATCAACGATTCCCCGAACGTTGGATAGGTCGAAAGGGTTCGAACGAGTGGCCAGCCAGGTCACCAGATTTGAATCCATTGGATTTTTATCTTTGAGGACACTTGAAGTCAGTTATTTATACCACTAAACCAATTTCCTTACAGGAGTTACAAGAAAGAATTAAAAATGAGAGTATTAGAATCAGTCCTGAAACTGTGGCTAAAGTAAGAGAAGAATTTGAAGTTAGACTTTATCATTGTATGGAATCAAATGGAGGCAATTTCGAGCAAATGCTATACATTTAAGGTATTTTATTTTGTATTTTATTATTTGTTTATTACTACATTTAACTAACTGTAATTTCTAACAATATTATTTTGAGTGTAAGACTTGTTATTGAAACTAATAAAAAACAGAAAAATTAGATATTACATTTAGAAAAAGGTTTGTCATTACCAAAGCCTTTGCATCACACAGCTATCAGTAGCCTACCTTACATTAAATAAATCACGTAAAAAATATTGGCTGGGTTTGAATTTAGTTATTATTGAAAAAAAATTATGGCGTTGAATTTTTCCTCCGGACGTTTCACACGATGCGTTATTAGACCCAATTTTCTTAAAATAATCCCCCTCCCCTCCAAAAAACCAAAACCAAAATATAACTGTTCATGCAAATTGTTTGTGCAGTTCAATTGAAGTTCACGTAAAAAATGGATTTAAAAAAAATCACTTATAACATTGTCTGTTGTAGAACCTCATTTTTTTCTAATTTGGTACGTTTTTGGCCTCCATTTTTAAACGAGGTGGGATTTTTTTAACTTTATTTTCGCCAATCATCTTCTTTTCAATAGATTTTTCAAACGAGGTGTCACACGATCCCCTTTACCATTTGAAAATGATAACCATTTGGAAAGGGGATACTAGATCACAGCAGTCAAATAGATGTCCCTCACATACAAAATATAAATGCTGCACATTACAGGTTCATATAATCAATACAAAGAAAATTATAGAGGGTGTCTAATTACTTTTAAAAAATACCCTGTATATCGTACGTGTATGCATTAAATGTAAATATCCTTCCTTGACTGTGTCCTGAATTTATTTTCATTCTCAACAAAATTTAATCAAATAGAGAGCCTTCCAATTGCAGAATGAGAGAAATGCGCCACAACTTCCAGCCATTAACAAAAAAAATCTAATGCTAGTTTCGTTAAATTTGTGATCTATAAAAATAGAGTTAAAACAAATATAAAAAAATGCTTATTTAGATCATTAGAGTTATTATTATTTGTTGCTTATTATTTATTACTCGTTTCAGATTTATAAGCTTGTTATTTTGGTGGAATAAATACTAATCATCACCGTCATTATTCGTCATAGGTTTTTTATTTCTTTTAGACTCGCTCATATTTATAATTTAATTCAGACAATATAACGGGGTTTAAATTTGCAAGCCCTTAACAAATAATAATTAATACATGAAAATATCATTATTTAGTGATTATTAGGTTATCTTGTTTATTATGTATGCGAATCAAAAACATAATTATTAATGAAATCAGGTCAATTTAAAAAAAAACCTTTTCTATTAACTCCAACAAATAAACTACGAGTACATAATGTCCGTTCCTTACTAGTCCAGTAAAAATTTCAAAAATTATTAAAAAAAGTTTTTTAAATCCCTAAAAACGTATATGATAGTATTGATTAAAGATCTTTCTTTACGTCATATTGAGATGGTATGCAGGTTGTAATGTGCAGTCTAGTATAAAATAAAACTACTGGCAGAATTCTATTTACGGCTATAGATAAAAAGTGTAATTAAATGACGTTAAAACGAACCTTTGATATTGACTTTTCCTATTCTGCTGACAATTGTAAACCGTATAATTAAAGTAAATATTGGCATTGTTCTTCATTATACTTTCTCACTATACTATAGTATAGAGAAAGTATAATAGTGATCGCAAAAAAATCGATGTTGAGATTTTTGTGGAAATATCCGTTCTGTACGTATGTCAGTATGTATACAAAGCTAGAGCGAAAACTATTCGATCGATTTCAAACAAATTTGCACCAGACATGCCAAGTAGGCCTGTATAGATGCACGAAAAACAGTTTTGAACATTTTTGAAAAACAACCCAAATTTTGGCCAAAAAAATCCTAAAAAATCAGTTATTATTTTTTTATAAAAAAAACGGCTTTAACGATTTTGATAAAATTTTGCTTATTTGTAGTGTTTAATGTACCCTACAATATGCAAAAAACCTCATCTTTCTAAAACTTCTCGTTTAGCTAATAATAATAACTGATTTTTGGAGGTTTTTTGGCCATAAAGGGGGTTGTGTTTCAAAAATTTTCAAAACCTTTTATCGTGCATCTCTTCAGGCCGAATTGACGTGTTAGATGCAAATTTGTTCGAAATCGATCGAATGGTTTTATCTCTAGCTAATAATAATAATATTTATTAGTTTATCTCCTAGTTTAAAATCACCTCTCTTACCCCCCCTGCAATAATGAAGTCACTGTGAATCTGTTTAATAATTTAAATATGTTTGTGAGAAAGTATGTGCCAGTTTCTGGTACCGTTTATATCTATTGAAACATCATATTAGGCCAAGAAATTATCCCTTTGGGAACTTGTGTTTATTTCCATGTATATTGAATTATTTCTAATCATTTTTACTTTCTCCACCCTATACGTAGTATATGGAGAAAGTATTGTTTTCGTCCAAATTTTCAAATTTTAATTTTTAGTGGAATTATCTGTTTTGGTGCTCCTTGAACCCCAAAAAAATGTTTAGTGGAATTATCTGCGTTGGTGCTTCCTGAACCCAAAAATATTTTTAGTGGAATTATTTGTTTTGGTGCTCCTGGAACCCAAAAAGGTTTTTTGGGGGATATCTGTCCGTGTGTCTGTAAGGATGTGTAAAAAGCTGGTGACCATACCAACCGTCAAATTTTGATGAAATTTGGTATGTAGGAGTAGTTCTGGAATATCTCCATGCGTTTTTTTTTTTTTATTTTGGATTTTAAAGAGGTTTTACCCCCCAAAAATGGCAAAAAACCAGAAAAATCTAAATTTCTCAAAAACGGCTCTAACGATTTTGATAAAATTTGGCTTATTTGTAGCCCTTAATGTACCCTACCATATGCAAAAAACCGCATTTTTCTAAAAATTCTCGTTTAGGTAATAATAATAACTGATTTTTGGGGGTTTTTGACCAAAACGGGGGTTGTTTTTCAAAACCTTTTTCGTGCATCTATACAGGCCTAATTGACATATTTGGTGCAAATTTGTTCGAAATTGATCGAATAGTTTAAATAATAATAATAATAATATAATATTATATTATAATATGGATGTTTGTTACATGCATCTAATATTTTCCATGGTAACATTTTCCTACTTTTGCAATTCTAAATAACCACCTCCTATGCTATTCTTGGGAATTTATAAGGTTTCAACTGGGAGAAAGTATGTGGCAGTTATCTGGTACCGTTTATTATAGAAACAGTTTGGTAGTTCATTATAATTTGTGAAGAAAAGAAGTGTAATATTATGATTGCTTCGTGTAATTTGATTATAATGATCTTCCTTTTTACATAGGTCTTTTATAGTAGGCCTGACATGTCACCTACTAAATCTATACTTATAAATGCCCAAATATACCATTGACTCATTGACTCATCACAGTTTCTCCAAAACCACGAAGCCTACAAACATGAAATTTGGCACTAATACTCTTTATAGGCTCTAGACGCGCACTAAGAAAGGGTTTCCGAAAATTCGAAATTTTAGGGGGGGTTTTGGAGGGTCAAAGTTACAAAATCACGATTTCTCTAAAAATATCGAACGGATTGGAATTAAATTTGGTATGTAGCTTCCTCTAGGGCCCTAGGTACTCGCTAAGAAAGGGTTTTCAAAAATTCTAAATTTTAGAGGGGTTTGGGGGGTTAAACATACTAAAAAGAAACACCGAACGGATTGGAATGAAATTTATTATGTAGCTTCCTCTAGGGCCCTAGGTGCTCGCTAAGAAAGAGTTTAAAAAAATCGAAATTTTAGGAAAGGTTTATGGGGATCAAAGTCACTAAAAATCCCCATAAGAAATACATAGTGTAATATATTTATTGATATAATATATTTTTTGTTAATATTCATTTAATTTTGTTTTGTCTATCCGTGCAAAGCCTCGTCGGGCCAGCTAGTTTTATTATAAATCTGTTTAATGGAAATTAATATTCATAAAACAATAAAATATGTGGACGTTATTAAGTATATTAAAATTAATATAAAGATGTATGTGTATACCTCTAAAATCTTTGAAGTAAAACTAGAACCATTAACAACAAAATCTATTTTTAATATAAAAGAAATAACTACTTTTACTTCCACTGTACATTTAATAGCATTTAAACTAGATCTGTTTAACTAGGTACTTCGTGTTTAAAACAGGATAAGTTAAAGTATATCTATTACGAAGTCTAGTTTAAAAACTAAACACAATGTAATTATTTGATAAATAACTTAGAAATTTGTTGAAGCGTAAATTTCTAGAGAACTCGGATATTTCTAATTTCTGCATTATAACTTTGAAAGCGGTCGGATGCGCCATTATTGAATTACAGGAGTAAAGTTGTTCGCGTATAAACAATGAAGTTAGCGGTCAAATTACGGAATTGTTTCTCTCTGGTTGGTGCTCAAAACTGTTATAAAATTATAAAGGCTTAGTTAGGGCAATCAAGTAACTATCTGTGGAAATTTATTCTTTGTAAGACTTTACAATGCAAAGCGTACGGACGAGATGATCTTATAAAATTAGTGCAACTATTGGTTCCACTAAATACTTTCGAACGATATTAACTCATAGTTTTGTAACTGCATTGTAGACGGATTAACGATTGTATTTCCTCTCGGTCAAATCATTGACGATAATATAGACTGTCAGATTCACCGTCTGTGGAACGTGACGTAAGCAGTTACATTTGAGACGTTACAAAATAATAATTCAATTTCAGCTGTTGGCTTTGATAAGATGAACAATAATGGTTAGTCACAAAACAGTTATTTTTCACAAAAATATTACAGAACGTAACACACTGATTAGGACAGTAAACGCAAGCAAAATCTTTAATTTAAAGTGTTAAGTAATTTCTTGCAATAGAGTGAATAAAATTAGCAACAGCTAGTACTAAAACGCCGTAGCGTGTAGTTTCAAGCTTTTGTTGCTTTTCTTTGTTAAATCATGAATAATAAAATAGATCATGCATGCATATGGGGGCTGTGTGCCGCAAAAAAGGTTGTCGCGAAAATAGTGCATGATCGCACCGCGAGGTAGCGCTAGGGAGAAATCATTGGTAGCATTGGTGTTTCAAACAGCTTCCGTCGTTTCCCCAATAGATAGCGCCACTATCGTCGAATTTCCAGTGGAACGAAATATTGCATTGGATCGGAGTTCTATTAGGTTATCCAAATGCAATGGTTAAAGCAAATTAAGCAAACTCTAAAATAAATATGCCGATACCGCGTAGGAGACTTAAAGTTGATATACTGGTAGCCAGCTGTATTTTTGTAAATTTATGCAATAAAACAATTTGGTCTAAAAACGTTTTATAATGTAGACCATTTCATTGGCTTTTTGTTTTTAATGTATAACGTTTTTATAACTTACACATATCTTAAAGTCTTTTAGCTGATTGTCTTAAATTGACAGACGAGCAATCGTTTGACTTTGCATGTGTACATAAAGTTGCCTATTTAATTACTTGGCCAAAACAGTTTAAAAATACATTATTTAAAATAATTCTGCTCCTAAAATATTATTAAAAGGTTTTTCTTGACTGAATCACTAAACTTACTGACGGAACCAACGTGGAGCAAAAGTAATTAAAATACAAAGTTATATTATTATGGGGTTATATTTGCACACTAAGAAATACTAAGAAAGGATTTAGCAACATTTGTATTTTAAAGAGTAAAAATGGTGAAAATTCTATTAAAACAGCTGCTCGGTTCAAAAGCTTAGCAACACAAGTTTCTGTACATTCATTATCATAGTAACCAACTTTAGAATCAATTTATTATTATTCACAACCAATAGCTATTAACGAACTAAAATCAAGCACAATCAAAAATTAAAGACAAATTCTTATTGTATTATAAATATAATTCAATTCAAACATCTATTCTGTTGTTACGTATTATAAATAAAACAGCTGATTTCGATCAAAAAGTTTACATCATTTTTGGTTAGGCCTACAATTAACCTAAACACGTTTATTTGCAACCAATTTGGCAAATTTAGAAACACGTAATTATTCTTCACAACTAACAGTCTTTTTTAGATTAGGTAAAAGCAAACGCTTAATGTATTATAAGTCAAATATCTGTTGTTACATAATATATTTTTTCCTTAAGTTGATAATATCAAAACAAATTTTAAGTATTAATTACTGATTATTTAAATATGAATGGTGAAATTACAACTCATGCTGCAATTCGAAGTATTAGGGATGATATTTCTATCTCTGTCTTACATTAACTATGTATGTGTGTCACCACTCAATCGCCATTTTCGTGAATATATCAGAGTATTCAATAATCTGTTTGCATTTGCTTCGCCATGCGTTACCACTAGGGTTGGTGAACAAAACGAGAAGGTGTGCAGCCCCTAGTAAAACATAAATCAAGGATATTAATTCTTTAAAGTCAGGGCAAAAGGGCTTAAGTCAGAAATTGTTAAAGAATTGATATTGTACGAATAATATATATATATTGTTTTTAATTTCAATGATTACGCGGTCAAACTTCAATGGTAAAAAAGTCGAAGTTATACAAAAAACTAATTTTCGTGGTTTTTTTAATAAATATATAGATATATACACATACATAAATATCTTATAAAAAT
Source organism: Philaenus spumarius (assembly GCA_018207615.1). Classification (NCBI taxonomy): domain Eukaryota; kingdom Metazoa; phylum Arthropoda; class Insecta; order Hemiptera; family Aphrophoridae; genus Philaenus; species Philaenus spumarius. The sequence continues at coordinate 136,822 of JAGFPH010000706.1, forward strand.
TATGCAAAACATCCCAAGCCGGAGACCAGGTAACTAGTCATATCCTGTCAGCTTGGAAGCGTGTCAACCACCGCTTGCTTTACTTCCGCCCTCCTACCCTATAGCCACAGATATGAAATGTTACCTGGTCTAGCCGAGATTCGAACCCAGTATCTTCTGATCAGGAAGATTCTTCGCTATCCACTCAGCTATGGCTTGTCAATATGAACTGAGAAGAAAACAGCACTTGAGTTACGTGCTACCATATTGCCTATCTCCCCCCTTCTCCTCTCGTGTATAGATATGCAATGCAAGCTATGAGTTTGTTAAAACTTTGAGTGCTTCTCCTGTATCGTTAACAATTTCTGACTTAACTTTTGCCCTAACTTCAAAAAAAAAAAATATTATTGAAAATTAAAAAAAAAACAATTCCTTTTCATTTTAGCGAATTTTTTATTTGATTATCTAACATCGCAGAAGGTATTTCTATTTCATAATTTTAAATACGTGCAACGCCATAACTGATGAAAATATTGAAGAGGATTCAGGCGCCTGGACAATTTACGCAGTATTCAAATCTTTACGAAACTGTCGTGGGTAGCGCAGTTAATTTAACAATTCCACTTGCGCAATAATACTAAACTTTTCTACGGACCTTTTGCTGTCTAAATTTTACAATCATAAAAAAACGACCCACCCACGGTGGTTTACACGCCTCAGTCTTCTGATGTTCCCAAAGTAAGATGAAAACCGTAATGTGCTGTCGTCGACGTTTTTGAGGATCTTTTTTCAAATAAATTTCTTGTAAATTAGTTTACGATTAGTTGAAGATTTGACATTCGTCAAATAAATTAATTGACAAAACGATGAAACCGTCTATTAGAGTTTTATACTAAAAGGTTTGTAATTCGTTTAACTTAATGAGTTTATTCTTTACCAATTATCTTACATAAGTGCAAAATTTAATAAAATTAATCTATATTATTATTATTAAGTTGTGATCTCCTTTTCAGGAATTCAATAACTCAACACAACTTTTTGTCAGTCTTGCACCAATCTAAATGAATAGCTTCATAAAAAATGTTAAAGAGACCTTGTAGTGCCACGTTAAAAAAAAGAACTTTTGCTTCCATTAAAATGCTTCTAAATTTATAGCCTTAACCTTTTTGACAATGTTAACCTGTTTTTAAGAAAATCTTAAAATAAATAACTTTTTAATAAGTGTTTTTATAAAATGTCCTATAAACATTAACTTTTCACGGTTACTTAGAACTTTATCAGACACTTTTGTCCAACACCCAAGAATATGTACCGAATTTCCAGTTAATTTGTCTTTTAGAATGGGAAAAAATTATGTACCTTTTGTGTTTCTATGAATTTCATGATTGGACATATACTGCCAATATTCTTTCTTTGCGAGTACCTGCCACCCAGACGGGACGTTATGTTTCAGCACCAAATTTCAGGTGTGTGGGTCCGGAGATTTCATGATTATTTGATACCTTTTATGTACAAATAAAAAAGGAATATGTTTTACTTTTGCTGCTTTTTGGCGATTACATATTATATTTTTATTTAAAACCCTTACCTACATGGTGAGTTATCAGTGACCTCCCGGCTCATCCACTCTTCTCTTGTTACGCCAATACCAAACGTTGGTTCAAAAAGCAGCGAACATTCGTTACCGGCCGATTTATGTGTTTTAAGTGCATATGTGTACCGCGTATAATGTGTAATTGTGTTAGTTTTTTAATCAATATTAGTTAAATTATTCTCTTTAAAAACAATATGAGACAGATAATAAGACGTCGCCTCTGAATTGCTGAACAACTTCTTCCCAACAACGGTGACTAGGAGCTGACGATGACGGTATAACCGTCGAAACTAGTTACCCACACGGATTTTTCGACGGAATGAATTAAGGTATTTATAACCTTTATATATACACTACATGGTAACCTCATAATACCTAATGTACATATTATATTATAATATACCAAATTTTGAGTACGTAATAATTTTTTTTTTGAAATAAATAAATAATATTTTTTACTTTGACGTTCCGAAATTTCGTGATTATTTGGTTTCATTATGTATATATAAGGCTCGCAGGGATTTCCTCTCTTAATAATTATCACACACATAGTTTTTTCAAACTGTATACATTTGACACATCAATGAGTTAGGCTGGTTATAATCCTATTATTCCTATTTATACAGAATACCTTTCCGTTCTTAAGCATAATGCATGAATGCATACTCCTCTGCTACGATTTTCGAGACGCCATTAAGCAGCGCATCTCGAATACTGTAATAATTATTCCCAACGCCCACTGAACTATTCCGCTCCATTAAAACAAATGCATGCCTTGCGGTTTAAGCCTACATTATTGCAGATAATTCATAGAGACAATTCGTGCTTCTACGCTACGTAAGTCTGAGAATCATAAACTAACAATCTGAAGGATGTATTTCACCGATTTACTGAATGTAGACCAATCACATAATTTAAAATATTACTGCTACAGATATGGGTAGACAAAAAATTACGGGCAGATTAATTCATTTGATACACATCAGCAACTTAAAGTTAGAGCATCGAGCAAAATAGATTTTTTAATACTATTTACAAACAACAAAAGTTATCTAGGGCTACCTAACTAAGCTGTGGAGATTTTTATAATAGTCTAATATCTTTTTAATAGTTATAAAATATTGCATTTAATGTACCTACTCATGTTGAACATGTAAAGGTATTTTCAAACTGTTATACAACTAATGTAGGCTATATGATCTGTTTTGAGGTTAAAGATCATTGGAAATGTGTATCTTTAAAAACATTTTTGTTTGCTTCGTTCTTCAGAAAAAATAATTACACCAACAAACTACATCGCTATTGCTTTTCAACATGGTAAATGTACAGAGCCTACAATTAATTATAAAATGTAGGCGTATACAACACCTAATATTTCACGTAGAACAAAAACAGTGCATGAGCTGGGTTGTATTGTTTGATTTATTAGTCTTAAAAGTCAAATACAACTTCTACGTTTGGAAGCAAATTCAAAGATTTAAAATTAATTTTGTAAAAAAAATAAAAGATCATATTATTATATTTTAATCTGACGCCTACTTATATCAACGATTTTAAACCTTAAAATATATAATACAAACATTCAAGCAAAACTATAGTATTGTTCACTTTAAAATTTACTCAAATTTTCATCGTCAGTAAATCTCCATTTATAAATTAACAAAAACTCAAACTTTTATGATTCGATTAAAATATCAATAATTCAGATTAACAGCCCAAACAGATAATGCGCATGACAGAAGCAGGCATGACAGAACAAATCAGATGGCGTGAATGTTAATATAATTACGGTTCTAATTTAAAGCATCAAAATCAAATAGGCCTGATAAATCTGCTATGGCTAAGCATTGTTTAGTTTAAAATTTTCATTTTAAAATATAAAATTGTAAACTTTTGAAAAATGCATCTAAACCCAACATATTGGACATATTAAACAAATACCGTAACATAATTGTGACTAATGAATTAGGTCCTTTACATAATGCTTTATTAATGTAATAAATGCTATGTTTTGTTAAGTGTTAATATTAGTTTAGTAATTTCATTTAAGTTATATTGTTATTGTTAAGATATTTGAATAACGATAGGCGGTGGTTAACGCCTTAGCACAGGTTTATGACACGATCCCCTGTATGTATACGGTGCGTTGTCACACTGTTAGATTAGTTATAGTTTGATTTCTGTAGCCCGTGCATCACTGAGGATGGCGACATTTGAGGTTAGGAAACTTATATCTTGTGAGATTTTGAGTTCAGGTTTTATTTTATCTAGTTTTATGAATTACTTATGAAAACACCAGTTTTATATTAGCGAGTCATTTTTATTTTGTAATGAATTATTCTTCAAAATGAAATAATTGTGTAAAATAAAAAATTGTGTACGCTATAGCCTATATTGGTTCAATTTAAATGTAAGATTTCGCAATTATACTATTAGTATCAGTGATTATATTGTACAACAACGTGATCAATTGGATAGTTATATTATGAAATAACCTGAACTACTTAGGCTGCAACATATTCACTAGAATTGTTAACTAGCGATATATATACATAGAAAGCTTGTTCAAAAATCAAATAATATACGAAATTATAATTTTTTGCATTTTTTCCTAACTTAAACTCTAAAATATATCATTTAGGACAATGTTTTTTTTTTTTATCTTGAGCACCTTTTCAGAAATAGTTTAATTTACTCCTGGAATTGCTGAATATAATTTTAAGTGATAAAGTATAGCTATAATCGACTAAATTCTAAGACAGCCTAAAGTAACAAATTGAACTACATTACTTTAATAGCTTTTGACTACTACGAATTCAACTTGTATGTTATTTCTCCTTATATTTTATGAAATATTTATTTTAAAACTAAAACAAACAAATCGTTACTGCCGGCCTTTATCAACCATTGCGTTCTTTATTCATAAAGGAGAATTCATTTAATTTCAGTAATACTTAGAAATTACTTTCCAGGTATTTAGCATAACGGTTGGATTCTCCTGTTCTTAATTGAGAAGAGAATTCCACCAGTTGAAATAAATTGGAAAAGGTTTCCGATACAAAGGCTTATATTTCTAATATTTGTTTCTCTTTTGTGCAAACTGCTTTTTTATTTCAGTTATATTCAAATCTTGTTGATTTTGTAACAAATTCTAAACTAAGCTAAACCGCCCTTTACAAATATTATAGTTTTCCTAGTTAATTTTGGATCGAAAATTATACAAATTATGTCCAAACCTTAGTAAATTCAAATAAATATTGTAAAACTGATGTTCAAATATTATCAAAATATGATTTGAAGGCAACATTATTTGTGAGATCGTTTAATATTTGAAGATATTTAGATTAAAGTAGAAACTGATTTAGGGGATCTTGTAATGTTCAAACAAAGAACTGAAAATTATATAAACTTTAACCTTTAGATATTATTATTACTAAAGGCTACATTATTTTTAATTTGTAATAAATTACCTGCTTACTCGTCTCCTCAGCAAGGGTTAATTAACCCTTGCAGAGGAAGCGTGTAAGCAGGTAATTTATTACAAATTAAAAATAATAATAAATAACACCACTGTAGGCTGCAAAAAGAATTGAGATTGTTTTCAATGTCGCAATGCGAGGTATTCAGTCTATTAATTCATAAATACAGTAAAACCGTACAAGTGAGATAACATCGACCAATATCTGGAGGATCAGGATAGCTCATTTGGTAGAGTATTGCCACAGAAAGGCAAAGGTCCTGGGTTCAAATCCCGGTCTTGGTTCATGTTTTTTCACTTGTAATTTAATTAAAGGCTACATTTTAACTTGAGTATTACATTGTATTGTGTATACTACCTTTAGTTTTGTCCACCATTTTAATAAATTTTAAGTAAAAACAAACCTGCCGGTTTTATAAGACCTGCATTTTTTTAATTACAGTTTATTCGTGGACAGTGGCTAGTTAGTGTACATAATTATTCACCTTGTTTTAATATTATAACTTTTACTCGTATAAATTTAATGTATTTTAATGGAACATTAAAACTAGCATGGAATGGATTCCACTGCCCTTGGTTGCATCCACGTAGCGTTTTACAGAAAAAACCTTGCTATTGTTGTGATAAATTACCTATTTACAAATAATGCATTTATTGTTAATAATGTGTTTGCGTATGTTTATTGTTTCTTTTCAAAAATGAGTTTAACAACATAACTCATAATGTATTATTCCATACCAATAACATTTTCTTGTTGTCCTTTTCTTTCTGGAAATGTTAAAAGTGAATAAAAAATATGCACAGTTAGTCTAATCAAACATCATTTGATGTTTTAGGATTGAAAAAGACATGAAACAAAATAGCTTGAAACAGGCTTAGGTGGTTTTATAGAAACCGAAAAAGCTACATTGCGACGATTTTTGGCAGAGGCCGGATCACATCAAATCGTAATGTTTGAATCGAGCTGTCTGATGTTTGAAAGACTGTTGTTTTGTTAAACATTTTATCACACTTGCCTATTATTTCAACTTTGTTAAAATTTTATCTAGTCTATTATAATTATTATGAATAATATTTTCAAGTAAAGTAGAATCTTACTACTATATTGTGTGTGGGGGGGGGGGGTGTAGTAAAAACTACGCCAAGAAATCCATGATCTCTGCATGTCTCGTTGCTAAATTATAAACTAACTCTCACTAGAGTGCACTGAAGTAAAATAAGAACCAAATATAAAAGGTTTCTCTGAAAATAAATAAGAAAAGTTACATTTAGTTGGTAACTTTCTAAGGTAAGGCAACTTTAAATAAGGCTATTATTTTTCCTCCTTTCATTACATCGGCCACGATTTATCCAAGTCCTATTGAGGAAGGAGTTAAAGATTTCAAGATTACTCCTTGAAAGTCGTTCAAGTATTAATTTGATTAGCGCAATTTATCTTCTCTGAAAAGTTTTCTTTAAAGTTAACGCCAGTAAAAATGTGATTTTGCAGCTCGTACATTCATTTATATATAAAAACAAAATAGTTTTGTGTGTGCCTCTTTCTAGCGTTCTAGTTGCCCGATTTTATAACACTTATGGATTGTTGGTGCTAAAGAATATCTCTAAATAATTCCTAATGTCTTCATTTTCTTGCGTTTTGTCACAGAAAACCTAAAAATCAAACTAACTGTTAGGTAAACTTTTATTTTTTCTAAAAGTTTATTCTTTGATGATAAATGTTTTTAATGTACTCAAAAAACGTATTTTAACTATACGAAATTTATTTAAATAGGTCCAGTAAAACACTAGAAATAGGAGTTATAAAACCATGTCTTTCGACTAAAAAATTAAGTTATTTAATAGAAATCACTGTTAATAAAAAATCTATGCAACCACGAAACAGATATTGTATTATACTAGTCCATAAAATAAGCAATTTTATTTCGGTATGAAATCATGTTTCAAAAATTATTTTTGCAATGACAAATGACCGTTACTTTTCATCACTGTGCAAAAGTGGTTTTAAAGTTTTTCCTTTTTCGGATAAGCAGCATGATACCATCACTCACTTTGCCTAACTTTTTCTTTACGCAATTCTACAAACTTCCTATATTCGTGTTCATAAATTGCTTTGAATTTTTCAGGAAGTAAATCTGATGTGATTTGCTCGTCTTCCAACTTTATTTGCTTGTTTTCTGCCGCTATTAATATGTTTTTAGAAAACAGCAACAGAAGAAAAACACTAAAATATTCTAAATATGACGAACGTTGGCATAGGTAACCAATTTATTTTATTTACTGAGAATAATGTTTTGTTAGAACTATAAAACAGCTGCTTCCATTTTTGTACTAGTTATACTAGTTTTGCAGAATATTACAAAAATGAGTGATTTTACAGACAAGATGCGCACATAAAAAAAAACTGCTGTTTTTAATGTAGGGTGATGAGATAGTTATTTGTACCTTAAGGGAGAAAATTATGTCTTTGTCGCCCTGAAAGGAAATGTTACCGTAGAAGCAGAGAAAGGGGCAATTCCTTAGCAAATTGCAATTTACTATGGAAGAAATTTTATTTAAAAAATTGACATTCATGTTTACAAAAACAATTGAGGATATTCCAAGAATATGCAGACAAGGAAGTTTATTGAAAGATTATTATTTCAGCAGCTGTTTTACTAATATGATTTAGGGGGCAGAAAAGTGATCATATAAAAAGCATTGAGTATACTTTTCAGCCCGCGTATATAGGCAGGTGACAAAATAATCTCAATACTTTTTGTATGGGCACTTTTCCGCCTCCCGGATTAGTTGTTCTTTTTATCCAATTAATTAGCAAAAAAGGCCTCTTTAACAATGTAGCTGGCGGAAAATAATGTATTTTTAGCTTGTTTCAGCTGATTTTGAACAACCTCCAATGTTCTATTAAATAAAATTGTTCTTGCTGAGTAAAATATGCAGCTTGAGTCTGAAACCCGTATTTTTTTCCCGTAGTAAAGAATAAAAAATGCTTAAAAATGACTTCCACTGGATGTTTTTTTTTCAGTCTTCCTCTACATTAAACAAATTTAAACTCTAAATAATTCTTCACTAATCCGTAGGCTACATTGGTGTACTCAAAGTTCATTAAGGAAGCGGATTTGCATTTTTAATTCATTAGATTCAGTATGCAAAACCAAGAGTTATAACTGTAATAATTTAAGTACAAACTACAATCGAAACATTTACTTTAACCCTTGGAACATTATGAATTACATTTTTAGTTACAAATTTTTGTGGGTTGTATTCAAAGCATTCACTTTTAATACCACCACCTTACCTCGTAGGATTTCATTGCCTTCACTCCACTACTAGAGATAAATTAGGTTTGTGACGTTTGACCATTGCGTTAGGTAAAACCACAATTTCATTACTTTACGCTACGTAGTAATTGAATAATATAATTGTTAGTAATAATAATAATTCGCAAAATAAACAGCTGGAGTGCTAAAGTGTTACTCTTCCACACTCCAGCTGTTTAGCCGTGCGATAAAGTAAAACAAAGAGGTACAATTACTTAACTCTGAACACATGAAGTTTAGGTTGCACACTGCTATGAGTGTGAGAAAACGCACTTTATTAAACAACTGCAGGAAAAATAATAAAGTAGCCCTAGCTGACCCGTGCGAATAATTCGCATGTTAGGAGTGGGCCTACTTACCTTATTAAATTTAATAAATTACGTGAGTTTAATTTGACAACAGTTTACAACGATTTAGAACGCTTTACGTTGATTGCATTTGATTTATTTGCGTGATAGATTATACTTGCACTTGTATGTATAGTATAGAATGTAAGACATCTAAATAACAGTTGTCGTGTTAGGTTAACAGATTGTTAATAGATGGCCCCTTTCATTAGGAACCACAAAATGAAGTATAATATAAAAGTTTTTTTAGTCAATTTTTGTAATGATACATGAATTTTAAGCTGTTTATTGTCAATAGCGGGGAACATAAGCTTTAAAATGATGCTTGAATAAATAATCTTGTTGAAGAATTGAGGGAGTTATCGCTTAGCGAAAAACACACACCTTTGAGAAATAATATAAAAAGATTCTTGGTTTTCATATCTAACAAGCAAATGCACGTAACAAGCAATAGTTCTTAGCTTTTATGCGAGTGTAATAGCGACATCTTCAAAAGGAATTTGGCACATAATTATCAACTTTGAAATGTTTTTTTTTAATTTTCGATACATAAAGACATAAAAAAATCAAAACGTTCCTCAACCATTTTTTAATAACTTTACTGGAACTGTAACTACGAATTTTTTCTTAGAAATGTTTCATACAACAACAAAAATAATGGCCCTTTGATAAAGTATAAAGTTTCGCCAATGCAAGAATGCCTAATTTGTTGTTACTTTTTATTTCAAACATTATCATAGTTTTATTTTAAAACTATTTATATATTTCACTAGTATACACATCTAATACAAGACGCACATTTACAACTTTTCTTCACACCTTTTCAGTTTGATGTCACATTTGACAAGTTTTGAAAACGTCAGATTATTTCAGTAAGAATGTTATGAAGACCATTGTCTTACATGTAATGTGCTTGTACAGTGTCACGTGATCGATACGGGTATGCTTACTTCGATAGCGCATGTGTCAAACTTGAATCAGTTGTGTTCTAAAGTTACGAATCGACTAAACACAAAACACAATGCTCATCCACCTAGCGTGCATAGCTAAGCTTTGTGTAAGTTGGAATCGTATACAACTCAATTTCAATTTCGTAATCAAACAGTTGGTATTTGCCGAAGTTTCACAGTTTACAAACGGTTACAGCCACAGCTACGGAATTATTTGATCTTGAACAAGCAATCGAAATGTAACGGAAGTGGTTTAAACAATATGTCGGTCAATGTTTCTATTACCTTCAGAACCAAATTCCAAACTTGTTGACAACCATAAAGTTTTTCCGTGGAGACGAAGAGTTTACATTTAGTTACACATTTCAAAATTAACTTAAATTATAAAAATGTTTTTTTAATGGCACTATCAGAACATAAACTTAATTTCCTCACGTAACACAAATTTAAAGCGTTTGCGCTTTGTGTAGAAAAAAGCAAACATTTTCGAATGTTAATAAAAGTTTCCTTTTCCTTCCAGACTGCTGAACAACCCTTGACTACTACACGTGTCTTTTATTGCCATGTGTTATAATGGCAAGTCTTTTGAGTTGTAACTAATTGGGGATAAAATAACGGTATGATTGTGATCACTAAAAGGAAATTTTACGAACAGTATTTCACTAGCGATAAATAGAAAGCATAATAATATTTTGTTCGTGAAACAAGGAAAAGTGTTAGGCTTTGATAACGTGCAGCGTATGTAAGGACATTATTTCAATTTCACCTTTTTTCGCAAAAATAAAACTAACAAAACGTAAAACAAATCTCTCCAAGATAATTTTTTAATTAATTTAAAAAAAATTAATAATAAATAAGTGATATAATTTTAAATTTATTTAGATTCTTATGTTACATATTGTGGTTTTGTTGCACGGATGTCTGAAGCAGCCATTTTGTATTAAATATTCTTTATAAACAATCGAAAATCTTTTAAAATAAAACAAAATATGGTAACTATACAAATAATGGAACGTTAATTATTTGATTCACCCTAGCTAATTTCTCTTTTCATAAACATAAACATTTAAATTTAATATATAGTTTGAACGGGCAAAATAAAATTCTTAAAACGTAACTTATATTTTACAAACGGAAATCAGGTACCAAATTTCGATCATTGTTTTATTAAAATAGGTTTCGCAGTTTCTCAGACATTATTATTGAGCAGATAGACAATAATAGCCAAGGGATTTTAGCTTATCCTAGATGTAAACATCCAATATTTTAACCACACTTTATTGTTATTAAGTTTAGAAAATAACTGTGAATTATTAATTTATAGTTTTCTACCCCCAACTTAAATATTCATAATATCTATATATCTAATTCCGTAAGCCCAAATTTGCAAATGAAATTGTGAGCAAACGGTAGGTCGTAGAAAGCTGGGAGAGGTCTCATTTTAGAGGTCTGGGCATGAAGTTTTGGGGGAAAATATTATTTTTTGTTAATTGTGTCCCGAAAATTAGTTACGGAATAAAATAATTTCCAGTTAAATAGCATGGGAATATATAGGTGTAAATCAAGTGATTTTTGTATTAAAAACAGGTGATTGTATATAATAATTCCCATGTAAATAGCACGGGAATATCTAGATGTAAATCAGGTGATGTTAGTCCTAAAAACAGATGATTGTATATAATTTGGAAAATTCAGCTATCATAACAACACCTGAATGTGCAGTTTTGTGATGTGTTTTGTTATTGAAGCTGTGTTTTTGTTTGTTTGTTGTTTGTGTTTGCTATTACCTAACCTCAAAAATCTGTTGATTGTTAAGAATAATTATTACCTGAGTCTAAATTTGGTTGTTATGGTAATAAATGTAAATGCTTTCAAGAAATGTGTTGGTTCAGTGCAGGCCTAACCTAAAATTGTTTTAAGCTTTAGAAACTATGTGTTTTATTTATAATAATATGTAGGCTAACAACACATGTTTGAATTATAATAGGCTACAGTAAGTTTTTTTCATTGTTCTTCAATTTTGAAGATGAGATTATTAATATTGTTTTTTTTCCTAATTTCATTTTCAACAGATTAAAAAAAATATATTTTAATATACATCAAGAGGATTAACAAATGTTTCCTTATTTCTCTTATCATTAAAAAAATTAACTTATTGATAATAAAACACAGTGCTTTCAGTTTTTATTTTCAAACAGAGCAAACATCAAAATCAATTATGCAGGTAGGTAATCATTATTATGCATATTATATTCACAAATTTCAAACAATAACTTAAAAGTATAGTAACTTATGAAACTAATAATTTATTCAATAAATTACTAGAATATATAGGGGCTATTGCCCCTTCAAGCCACTAGTATTTTTACTAAATTACTATTTCAGTAATTTCTAAAACCTATTATAACATGTTATCCCAATAATTTGTTAGCAAGAGTTACATTAAAATACAACAATTATTAAATATACACGTAATTGAGTACATCATAGACTAATTATAAAATAATTTTATATTCGTACATGGAACCACACTCGCACGTTGTTAATTTTACTAAACAAAACAAGTACTGTAATTTGTGATTTATTATTATAGTTTTAATTTTGAACATAAATTAAAACGCACAGAGCAGTTCATTGTTTCAGTGCCATGTATCATAAAGATTTGCGACCCAGGTAGAACACACTCTGTGACCACATTGCGGGCAAAATTACGCTCGTATATCTTCTTTAATACAAAACACGCTGCTTTAAACATGGAGTCAGTTGAAAACTTAGATGTGGAGTTCTCAAGTACGAAATATTCTAGAGTTAGTAACTTTAGAGAGGGGACGAGTTTTTATAGTATTTTGTAATTTTGAGGACTTCGGATCATGTTGTATTTTCAAAAAGAAAGTAAATATGGCGTAAATTAGTCGAGATTTTATAAAAATGTCATCGTAGTCATCAATTTAAATAAAGGTTCATGTAGGCTAATTCAATTTTTAAACATGTAATTCTTAAATTACATGTTTAAAATAGACTCACCTATTTAAACCTGGTATTGTATCATAACATTTAAATAAAGGGCAAATTAATAATAAACGGTTTGCCATTTTATGAGAGGTAAGAAATTTTGAGAGAAAACTGTGCACATAACTGTATACTTGTCTTATACATGATATAACAACCAACTGCGGTTTTCCTTATCAAAAATCAAACAAATTGAACATTTTTTATATTAATTTAAACTTTGGTCATATCTCCAACTATTTCAAAATGGCGGATGAAAAATATTTTGTAGTTTTGTGTAGACCTTTTTGATAAATAATGAAGGATAATTTGTAAATAAATAAATGCACATTATGAGCGAATTTCTAGAGATGAGCTATAACAGTGACTCTTAAGGTCGGGAGCTGTCAATGAGAACCATTCGTGGTCCCCAGAACACGTTTTGGGGTGTCATTAGAAATTGTACATATATATATATTCATCTTTTTTTTAGCATTTTTATCGTATGGGTAATATTTTATAGCTATAAATATTCCAACGTATGCCATACAATACACTAATTCTTTTCTCGAACCGGTTCAGCTGCATCAACCGATTATCAGCATCTTCGGGGTTGATCCTTTACTGCTTTGTACCTAATGAATATTTAAGTGTTTCCTAAAAAAATAACTATACATTTCCTAAGCTATTAATCTTTACAAATTTAGTATATATCTAATTTTAAATTTGCCTATAAATAATCACAACTATAAAGAATGTCCATCCCTACTTTTGTTGTCTCGACCGTAACAGCCAAGTTTGAGCTCTTTTCAAAGCTGAAATAGCACTCTGGTGGCCATTGGCATTAACCACAACTGAGTGGATTGTTTATGAGTAGTGGTGTGTATTAGTTTGCCTCTAATATTCAGCTGTTAGAAGATACAAAAGAAGGCTTTGTTGTTGAGGTAAGTTGAATTTTCGTAATAAGAGTGTGTCGAGACCGTAACACTACTTTATTTTGTTCATAAAAAATTTTCCTGAGCATTTTTAGTAGCCTATTATAACCTACAAGTTTCAGTTATGGTTTTGTTTTTGATCTCCAGTGTTGCCACCTGTGGATCAAAAAATATCCCTCAATGTCACGACCCTTCTGAGAAGGCTACTGTATTGTTAAAGAACAGTACTTTGTACCTTTTAGATTTCCAGTGTTTGATGTAAGGCTTCTGTAAACAATTAATTTTACTTTTGAATATTAAAATTTAACTTTTCTAAAAATGCTTTAATAATGTACCGGTAGCCTATTATTTTAAAGTATTTTTTTCAGAATAGAAGACAAATCGTTTATAGAAAAACTGAAAAATATGAAAGAAGAAGGGTTAAAGATGACAGAAGAAAAGAAAAAATAGAACGATTGAGCTGAAAAGATTAAGAGAAAAACGTAAAGAGCAAAGACTACGTGATTTTTGCAAAGAAAAAAATTAAGTTGAAGAACTCAGAAAAAAGCTGAACGAAGAATTTAAAAAAGTACAGGAAGAAAGACGGTTGCTAGAAAAAGAAAAATGGGAGAAAAAATTGAGAAGATTAATGATGTCCAAAGTGAAAGTTCAGAGCCCCCAAGAAAAGTAGGCAGTATGGTAAAATTAATGACAATTTTAAATGGACACGACCAAGAGAATACAGTGAATTTGAATAGACCTAAAAGAAATAGGAAGAGTATTGTCTTAAACACAAAGGAAGCTGAGGAAAAACGCAGAAAGATTCGTGAACGAGTAAGGGCTTTTAGACAGAGAATTCGCAATGATCCAGAAAAATATTTGCAAAGCCGTTTAAAAGAAAAGCTCAGAAGCAGTAGAAGGAGGAAAGAAGGGAAAATCAAAAGTTTATCAAACATGACGAAGAGAGAAGCCAAAGTATGTTGTACTCAAAGGAACAAGTGGAGAGAGAAAACAGAAGGAGAGACAAATAAACAATCAAGGTGTTTTATGGACTCTCCACCTCAAAGTCCTTCAACACCTGAAATTGTTCTTAAGATATCCAACTCTAAAAATATGTCTGGGCGAAGAAGACTAAGAAAAAACAGAGAAGCTAAAAAGAAAAAACAGCAATGCTATAATTATATTGATTAGGGTTTGCATTTGTCAGATTATTTAATAAAACAGTATCTCTAGCTATAATTTGACTTTTTTCTGTCCCGACCGTAATCTTTTGTCCCGACTGTAACAGCACTATTTCTCTAAAAAAAAACTGTAAACATGCCAAATATGGCACTTTCAACATTCATAAAGGGTAATTATGAACTATAACTAATATAAAAATATATGAATGTGTATATAGTAACAAGATTTAGTATTTCTTTAAAGAAAAAAGTTATCTAAATACAATTTAAAATGTATTTTTGTCTTTTATTCTTTAAAAAGTAAAGATAATGGTTCCCAATATAAAAAAAATATTATTTTTTAAACCACAATCATATTTAAACTTAATATGAGGCCAAAACCTAACCAAACATGGTAATATTATTATTTTATATTTTTGTATGTCCGTTACGGTCGGGACGAATATTTTGTACTTTGTGTATTAAAGTTTGAATAAATGGATTTATAAGTATCTTTCGTTACTGAGTAGAAATCATTAAACTACACATTATAAAGGGTGAAACAATATGGCTGAAGTAGATGAAAATATAATTTTATTTTTCTCAAAATGTTTCCCTGAAAATGAAAGCTTAAAAATATTTACTCTATTAGGTTGTATGTTATTTTCCAGAACTTTGATTGTCCATTACTTTGAAACGCAGTAAGATATTAAGCCATTCTGTTTCTCTTTTAATAAGCTTTTCAATGGTGTATTACATGGACCTACCTTTATATTTGAAATGTCTAACTCCCCTTGCCACCTAAGCCCCCCAAAATCATAGAGGGTCAGATATGTAAAAAAAAAATTCTGTTATGCAACACAAGATATATACAAATTTTTGTTAAATTATTTTAAGTAACAAAAATAATGAAGTGGGTTAAGGGACTTTATGAACACTATATATATCTATCTATATAAAAGCGAAATGGCACTCATTCATTCATCAGCAGAACTAAAAATCTACTGAACCAAATGAGTTCAAATTTGGCATGCATGTTCAGTTGGACCTTTAGACGCGCACTAAGAACGGATTTTGAAAACATCCCAAATATACGCCCAATATTCGCGTTTTTCTAGCGATTTTATGCGTTTTCTCAGCTTTTTCGAGAACTAATTGGCAGAAAATGTTGAAATTTGGTACTTAGGTTCGTTTAAGGCCTAAAAGTAGTCTGTTAAAAAATGTTTGAGATTCTCCCAAAACTACGCCAGAAATAGGTTGTATGTTTAGGTTGTATGTTTAGGTTGTAACATTAGGTTGTATGTTATTTTCCAGAACTTTGATTGTCCATTACTTTGAAACGCAGTAAGATATTAAGCCATTGTGTTTCTCTTTTAATAAGCTTTTCAATGGTGTATTACATGGACCTACCTTTATATTTGAAATGTCTAACTCCCCTTGCCACCTAAGCCCCCCAAATCCATAGAGGGTCAGAAAGGTAAAAAAAATACTGTTATGCAACACAAGATATATACACATTTTTGTTAAATTATTTTAAGTAACAAAAATAATGAAGTGGGTTACTTTATGAACACTATATATATATATATATATATATATATATATAAGCGAAATACCACTCACTCGCTCACTCACTCATCACGATTTCTCAAAAACTACCGAACGGATTGAAATGAAATTTGATATGTAGCTTCCTCTAGGGCCATAGGTGCTCACTAAGAAAGTGTTTGAAAAAATTCGAAATTTTAGGGGGCTTTGGGGGGATCAAAGTTATTAAATCACGATTTCTTCAAAACTACCGAACGGATTGGAATGAAATTTGGTATATAGCTGTAGCTTCCGCTAGAGCCATAGGAGCTCGCTAAGAAAGGGTTTTCAAAATTTCGAAATTTTAGTGGGCTTTGGGGGGATCAAAGTTATAAAAACACGATTTCTTAAAAACTAATGAACGGATTGGAACGAAATTTGGTATGTAGCTTCCTCTAGAGCCGTAGGTGCTCACTAATAAAGGGTATGAAAAATTTCGAAATTTTAGGAAGGGTTTGGGGGATCAAAGTTACTAAAATCATAATTTCAGATCTTTTATTATTATGACAATAGTGCTTTTATTATTTAAGATCTATATATATACAAGCCAAATACCACTCACTCACTGACTCATCACGAAATCTCAAAAACTACTGAACGGATTGGAACGAAATTTGGTTTGTAGCTTCCTCTAGGTCCATAGGTGCTCACTAAGAAAGGGTTTCGAAAAATTTTAAATCGTAGGGGGGGTTTGGTGGGGTCAAAATTACAACAATAAAAAAAACAATAAACGGATTGGAATGAAATTTGGTATGTAGCTTCCTCTAGGGCCATAAGTGCTCGCTAAGAGAGGTTTTCAAAAAATTCCAAATTTTATGGGGGTTTGGGGGAATCAAAGCTACTAAAAATACCCATATTTAACTTTGATTTGTATCTCCGTGCAAAGCCGGATCGGGCCAGCTAGTATATAATATATGTACAATTTGTAATGTCACCTCAAAACATGTTCTGGGGATTATGATTGGTGCTCATTGACTACTTCCGACTTAGGTTTCATCATGAGAGTCAATGTAATAGGTAATTTTTCCTGTTGAAATTTATCTAAAAGGCTTAAATTTTATAAGATAAACCTCCGGAGAGTTGAGAGAGGAGGAAATATGTTTTGACCTGATTTAGAATATTAGTACAGACAGCGCCAATTAGGATGGAGCGCGAAGAGGGGGTGTGCAAGTTTCCTACGCCCGTTCCCACCACATTTCTCCTCTCGCGGCGTAGTACAGTCAGAGCCGCCTGCCCTACCTAATTCATGTCTACTATGTAGTCGTGTTGATTGTATTTTGTATATCAACACTTTTAACACTTTTTGCTGGTGACTGTACTGAAAACTCACAGTCGAGTAGGAGAGGGTAAGACGTTACAGCGCATGCTCAAGTGACGCTTCAAGCTACTTCGCATTATCTGTATCGTCCTGCAATTGCCAAACATATGCCCAGTCCTCTAGGTTTATTTTCCGTTCAGTTTATACATAAGTTAGTTTTAGTTTTTCACTTAACTATATTTCAGGTATACTCTCGATACGTCTTTTACTATTTTTTTACACACATGATAGCAAATGTAACAACTAATATTTAAACAAAATACATTTATTGTCATGGTTATAACATTGCAGTCAAATCGTGGCGTTTGCCGAGGGTAACTTGTGTAAGCAAATTATTGATATACTGACAAACCTGAGATAAATCGAGAAATTTGTGAACACATTTTACCCTTAACTCTGTGTTCATGAAAAAATAAAACAAATTCATCAATTATTTTCCATTTTAAGATATATTACATTCTAAGGTTCTTCATGGAAACTGTTATTTATAAACCAACGTAAATAAATAAACTTAATTAACTGAGTTAAGTTAACGTGTTAGATTAGGTAAGTGTAGGCAAACTCCTAACTTGCGAAATATTCGCACGGGTCAGCTAATATAGGAAAACATTTTGCACACATAAATACACACAAAATTATTTCTTTATGCTATGTGCTTTATTTCATTAAGAAACATGTTGTTTTAATGTATATTTAACTGTTTAAGCAGCTTACGAAATAAAAGTCACCATAATGAAATTGTTTCTTCAAATGTATATCACTTTCGTTTCAAATAATAAATTTGTTTTTTAAATATTATATAAAATATTTTATTGTAGGCTCCAACTAATTACGTTTATTTGTTCAAGAAAGTCATAATTTGATATTGCACACTAGATATAAATTTACTTATCTTTACGCTTAAGTATTCGTTCCCCTATTATTATAATGTATCTTTGGCAGTTTGACAAAAAATAATGTATAAACTTTACAAGAGTAAATAAATCCAAATGCATTAAAATCAGTATATCAGTGAAGGATATAAATATTTATAACATTGATAAAGTTACTTCATAAAGGTATAAATATAATAAGGCGACTCGTGATGTACATTTCTAATTGCAAAATGATCACGTCTTAGCTTAAATAAAACATTTATCGCAGCTACAACTCCGAGAATCCAATAAAGGGAGGGGAGGGACGAATGAAAATCTTCGTTCCGCTCCAATAATCACAAGACTCTGGGTTTAAATCTTTCTTTAAATTGCCTCTACTGATGAAAGAATTATTACTCTATTCCGGAATGAATACCAATTCCACGGCAGTTTCTTACAATTACAATACGCTTTTCGAGCAATCAATTCCTATTTATCTTTCATAATACTGGAAACGTAGAAAGTTTAGAATGAATAGGAATCCAAATTGCACCCACGGCCGAGCACGTTTCTTAATCGAACAATAATTTTGTTGATTGGGAAAAATATACTTTTGGAAGCAGAATGTTTTTGTAAGGAACAGTTTTCTGAATACGATCTTTCATAAAAGTAACAAAAGGATTCGCTTTAGAGTATAGTTCATATTACAATAAATAAGAAATAATAATTTTAGTTGTTATTTAGTTGTGACTGCTCCTAACATCAATGTTTCCAGCCTAATTACTGGCTCTAGGTTTACTTGCAATGTACGTGCTCCTCCGTCTTCATAGTCTGACACGTATAAAGTAAAGACATGAAACAATTCGCATGTCTGATGTGCAATATTTATTTTTGTTCTTTTAGTTTCTCTTTTAATTTGTTTAGTAGACCACATAATATTTATTTAATTTTAAGTTAAACTTAATTATTTAAGTTAGATTTTTTGTAAAAGTATACTACTCCCACCATTGCCATTTGTTTGTCCTTGTGTTCTCTATGATGTATGGTGTGTTTTCTCCTAATTATTTAAACATTTAACTGATTATGAACGTTTCAGTATCTTGAGCATCATGGACAATCTTGAATGGCAGAATATTATAATTTTGGACGATCCAGATACTGGTTCTGGTTTAGTTAAGTAAATTATGGTTAAAGGAATTCTGATACAGATCGATTATTTTCCAATAGAAGAGCTAAATTTTCGTTATCGAACCCCTCTAAACAACTCAGGAAAGGGAAGGGCCCTCTAGGTCAAATCTCACAATTATTCAACATCTAAGGCCCTTATTTCACTAGGCCACCAGCCAAGACACCGGTGACTCTGTTGGCGACCCGTTCTTCTTGCACTAGGCCACCAGGTGGCGCCACCAGTGGAAATAAATTACTTGCGTGTTACTTGATAGAATCTGTAACCTACTTTTATCCATAAACAAATTCAATAACTTGAGGTTTTTTAAATACATTCAATCAATTTATTTATAAACACGGCTGTAGGAATTAAAAATAATAAATAAACAAGTTTAGAATATATGTAAATTTATTTTTATTTACATCAATAAATTTCTGTCGAGAAATGAATTATCTCTCCAGTATTCTTTATTTATACACATTAATTACATTACTCAGTAAGACTTTATATTATTATTAAGTAGAAAGAAAGCTCATTACCAGTATGAAGAAAGTTTAATTATATCAAATTCGAACTAAAACTGTGTCATTTTTTGTGAACGCTTTGCTCCATCTGACTATATGTTTGTAGCGATCAAATAAAACAACTGTAGCTTAATAACTATGTCAACTACAGAAATACAATATTGTATACAGAGTGTCCCCGAACTCTTTGGTTCCCTTTTGTGGATTTTTTTCCTGGGATCGAGGCAAACATATTTCACAATATAAACATGGGTGCTTACTTAATCGTCTGTCTGTATCTGAGTTTTTTTTTACAAAATAATTGATATCTAGATAACGGTTGGACTGATTGAGTTCAAACTTGACATGACGTTATACCTAACAATGATCTATTTTAATTAAAATGAGCTACTATTACCAATTATGTGTTTCAAAAAGGCTACTATTTGAACATTTCAAACCTTAATTACACCAAACCGGTACATTTTAACAAAAACTGTCAGGGCACTTTTTTTAGCACTTTTAATTCCCTATCGGATGGTATAACTATCAAAACAATCGGATGAAGGATAATAGTTAATTTAAAGATAATAACAGCACACGTACATATACAATATTATCAGTGGTGGCCGGACTGGTTGCGCCGCCCGGCGGCCTAGTGTAATAAGCTCGGTAAAATACAATGCCCCGCTACGACTCTCGGCCACCACCCCCGCGACCAAGCCGGCAACCAGTCAGCAGCCAAAATCTGGTGGCACCACCGGCTGCCCTAATGTAATAGGCTCCATAAGAATCAATGCTCCGTAACGAGCAGCGGCACCGGTGTCTTGGCTGGTGACACCACCTGGTGGCCTAGTGTAATAGACGGAATTCACAGTTTCAGGAGCAGTAACTTCTGGAGTTATTAGAATATACACCAAAGGAAAATTTTTGAACGCGGGGAATTTACAAAACATTTATGGTAAAACAAAATGTAAACATCGAATATCAGTTGCTAAATGACCAAATGAAAATGAAAAAGCTATACTAATAGGCTGACAGTCGCCGTCCGGTAACCACAAGTTGCGCAAATGCAAACATAGTATTAAATAATGTGTTTCATGATTTAGTGTCCTCAGTGTTCGGGTGTTTTTACTGATCGTGAGGCAGAAAGTTTTACTCGTTAATGTTTTAAAAACCGAAAAAAAAACTAGGTCAAGTTACAGACAAAAAGTAATAAACTTTATTGTATTGATTTAGTGACCTAGATACTGGAAAGTTAGTCCACTAAAATAAATGTAGGTGTTTTATATTAGAAATATCAGTGTCTAGTCAAACTTAATCTAGATTTTCAAGTTCATTATTTAAATTATATTATCCTTCTTTTCAACAATGACGTGAAACTTGAAAACTGAAAACTGAGGATGAAGTTTTGAACAAATATTATATCACAGACCAGAAACAATTTGTTTTGATGAAGTTTGGTTCAATTTAAACGTTTTAAAATCAATATTATTTTATGAATTTGAAAATTCAAAGGAATTTTGTTCGACGCGAACTAGTTTCACATTGCATTCAAACTCTGGGAAAATAATAACACATTATTTTATAAATATCTAAGAAATGTTATTTACACAATAAATAAATTAGATCATAAATAAATTCTGACACGTAGTTTACACAAGCTTGATTATTTGTTTAACTTAAAGTAACTCGGGTTTCTTTCACGGATGTATACTTCGTGCAACATAGGATCATCCGTCAACCTTTCGTCAGCTTCAATCATGCGTCGACTCTTGTGATGGGTGGCATCGATGTAGTGAGTGCATTTCTCCCCGCCCCCACCTTGTCCCTTGAGAGCCCCTGCAGCGGCTAACATGAGAGCCAACATGGCCGTCATCAATGCTTTACCGGAAAGCGCAGCAAGTCCTGCCATCCCAACAGCTGCCATAGATCCTGCAGCCATCATGGCAGCCGTTCCTCCACCTCCTCCCTTTTTCCTTGCTACAAAAAAATGTTAAATTCAAATATTTTTACTTTGTAATTTTTGAGGCAAACAAATTTAAAATGGTGGTATATATATTTTAATTAAGTTCACATTTTTAATATTAATAACTAATGTTAAATTTTGTAATATATATAGTCTTTAGAAATTAAATCTAATCTAATTATTAGCGAATTTCCATAGGAAAAATGAGCTATTGCAGTGGCCCTTATGGTAAGATCCAAGGTCAGGAGTAACATATGGGCACCGATCATGGTCCCCAGAACACGTTTTGGGGTGTTATTAAAAATCATATACATGTATATATGTGTTCGCACTCTAGCGGCCGCATTTTGAGTCCAATTTGGTTCAAATTTGGTACACGTTGGTTGTCTACGTTGCTCGGACGAGTTCGTTAGCCAAAACTCCAACAACCGGAAGCACGTTTTATGACCAGAAGTAACAATTTTTTGAGATTTTTCCGACGAGAATTAAGTTTTTTTACAGTTTTTCCTACAAATATAAATGTAGGATGTTATTCTGCACAATATTTTTTTTTACGCGACCTTATAGCAGCTTGGTTTCCCCAAAAATCGATCAAAACGTAAAATACCATTGAAGTACCCGGTTCAAAGCCATGTGGTGGATTCTACCGTGGCGTTGGCGTGCGAAGCACGCAATGCATTTTGTATTGAAGATACTCCCAATACGGGGATTGGCGTGCGAAGCACGCAATGTTTTGTGTGTTGAAGATACCCCCAATATTCGGACGGAATGGCGTGCGAACCAGTTTGCAGCTATTCAGCACAGTCGTAAATAGACCTAGTTCCCAAATTGTTGGTTGAAACCCTAAAACGTAGGCCTATAAACTTAATTTTGGAAATTTGCTCAACTCACGCCAGCGGTTCAGCTGCGTGGTCGAATTATTTTATTCTATCAATCCTTGGTTAAAATGAGAAAGGTAAAATTTACTAGATTCGTGTAAACAGAACACTGTTTTCTTGATGTTTTTAAATATGGCAATATATATACTGTAGTTCAACGCAAAACTATTTATACGAATAAGATGACATTTTAATTATATTAGTAATCTCATAGACACAAAGTCCTTACGTTACCAAAAATATGTAATTTACTAACGTAGAGATTAAACTAAAATAGATGGGCTGCTTCACATAATCAGTTTGTTGAAAATATCAGCAAACAATAAATTAATGAGTTCTACATTTTTTATTAGGGTAAAAGACCAAGTATTAGCAGTACAATTCTACGTGCTTTGCAAGCCAACCCTTGATATCTAGAAACACATAATTAATAATTTATTTTTAATAAAGGTGTATGATTAATCACAAGCTTAAAGCTAAGCAAGTAAATAAAATCAAATGTATAAATCAAAGTACTAAGGCTGTGATAAATAACAAGAGCTACAATAATTGTTTAAAAAAAACAGCATAGCTTAGGCCTAATCCAAAACAAAAATATCGAACCAATATTGTATTTAAAAACTCGAAATAACCTTATGGATTTTAAATAAGGCATAAGGAAAGAATTACCTGTAGCATTTCCTGAATAGCTGGCCAACATACTTTCTCCCCATTTCCTGGCGTTGAGTATCGTACCGGAGTCTAAAACTTTTACATTCAGAGTGAGAGAATTTAAATAATCGTTCACTTTATTATTAAAGAACCCATCAAGTGACGTCACATTTCCTTCCGCTAGTGACGTCATAACTTCCAGAGGAAATTCTTCTTCTCTAGACTGGTTGAAATGTGCCAAAGCTACGCCTGGAAGAAGTTCGTACGAAGGAGATTGTCCAAGTTTATTTACCATACGCACTATGTCCATCTTGAAACAAGACATTGAATATTTCTTGACGCATTGTTGACTGATAATCTGAAAAAACAAAACAGCTGATGGTCACAGAACGTAAGCTTATTTTACTATTTATGGTTCACAAGTTTGAAACATTTAATTTCATTTTCTAATTAAAATATTATCATAATGTGTGTTTTATCAAGACCTTTGAAGTAGTTAGATGTATTAAAGAATATTAAAAGCAACATGTCAATATGTATTTCTGCTATGAAAGGTGACTTTAAGAGAAAGGTCATCAGAATAAACAATTGTTTACACGAGTCGCAATGATTTTCATAGATCCTGTTAAACACAGGTTAAAACCTCCACACATTTTTTTGACAACGTACAATTGGAAATTCCCACAGCCTAAAAATAGAGCAAGAAAGTCTAATTGATACAAACTATTCGAAATCCAACGTTCACTAGATGCTGTCACTGAAAGGCTAGTTGATTATCACTAGAACAATCCAATGCTGTTGATGGTTTGTTTGATTTCGATTTTTGGAAAAGTACGATAATGTTGGAAAAATAAATACCTCTCAACTCAACGCGGAAATATCTATTACTAAACACTCTACTATTTACTCTACAAAATCAACTTCTTGTTAAGAAAAACAAGAAAGTAAAATTTGAAAATGTTAAGGGGAGCAGACCATTTTGAATATCCCTATCTCCATCCATGTTAACATAGGTACATTTTTCTCAGGATCTATTTAAGATACAGGGTTGAAATTTTGCAGAGTTTTATATTGATTACTTTTACATATTTAAGCCAGAGTAAATTCTTGTATCTACTTTAGTTTTTTATTTATGAATTTTTTAGATACTTTTACTCAAATTATTCAAAAAATTGCATTTCTTTTTTAAAAAAACTAAAAAGTAAGTAATATTTTTGAAAAAGCTTTGGTCTATCTGTGTATTGTAATGATATAAATGTGTGTGCAAAAATTCATTCCTGTATCATTTACACTTCCTGAGATAAATGTACCTAAATATCAAAAAATGAAACTTTCGGAAAACAAAGAAATGAACACGTACTATTCAGTAATGGCCAGATGAGTAGGATGGGTTAAAAACAACAAAACCATAGCAACTAAACAGCTGAATGTAGTGCCTCCTAAATATTGTTTTTTTTCCTGTTACATTCACTATAAAACATATAATATGCTATGAAAATATAGCAGCACTATTTAAAAATATAATATTATGTGACATGAAAGGCAGCTGTGCAGCAGCATTACAAGAGCTAAAATTTGCGTGCAAGCCGGTAAACAATATTATTTTTTGCCATCAAATTATAAGAAAACCCAGTTGTGTTATATATCACTGTAAAGAGAAAATTTCAGTCTATTAAAAAATACAAAAAACAAAAAAACCGCTAAAAATTCGATTTTAAAGTGGTCTGCTCCCCTTAAAAGAATAGTTAAACAAGAAACATTTCCAAACTTATTCATTAGCTCTGCGTCATGCGAGAGGAGTTTCTCAGCAATGAGGGAAATAAAGCACTGACTGAGGGCCTCAATCGCACAAGATAGGTTTTCAAACCTCGCACTTCTATGTAGAAAAAGGACTGTTGAGAGAAAACATAAGTAGTCAGGGTGTTGTCAAAAGATTCGCTATTGCACCAAGAAGATTACACTTAAAATAGACTTTTGCCTACCTTTCAGTTTTAGGAATGTCTTACAATTTTACTGCTTTTTTTTATAATTTAGTGTGTAATATTGAATATGCATTTAGTGTGTAATTTTTCCTCTTCCATTCTTGGCACATGTTTGTGAAAATAAATTTGTAAATGTAATAATTCGACCATGCATCTGAAATGTTGACATGAGTTAAGCGAATTTCCAAAATAATTTTGTTTAATGATTTTGAGATACTTCTACTATGATAGTGCTATTGTTGATTAGAACAGAGGCACTGGGATTAGTCGAGGAGGTATCAGTGACCTGGATACAGACCTACGCTCAGTAGGGCCAGAATTTTGATTAGAGTAGAGGCACTTGGGTTGGGGTAGGGTGGGGTAGTGGTCATCAGGATCCTGACTCATTTTCAGTAGGGTGAGTTTTTGCGTGATTGGCAGGATTTTTTAATACAATAAAGATAATGTATTACTAAGTAGTCTTTTACTAAGTTAGTTAAGGTGATAGTTAAAATAAAGAACACTTAGTTAATCTCTGCTAAGAAGGATAGTTTCTTAATTTTGTGAGAATTTGTTTTACCTTTTTTTTTCTTATTCAAAAGACCTTCTCACGAGTCAAGTACAGTGTTGTTTTTTACTGCAAATCGGACGTTCAACGCTATAGCAATAGGGACCTAAATCCAGTATGGCTGAGGTAGAATCTTTTAAAAATATATATTTTGAAATTATAATACTGGAAATTAAATCTTGATCTTTTAATTAATTTACATGTATGAGAAACAAATACTCAACCTATAGCCCAGTCGGTATAGGTTACAACTACCAGTAATTTGCAATACGGCTGATTTTTTTTTATAAGTACCTTAAAGTATGTAGATTAACATAAAAAAAGTTTACCAGTCTATCGATTTCCCAAAGTCGAAAAAAAATCGATTATCATTTTTCTTTTCGATTATCCTTAATATTTCGAGCTGGGATGAAGATAGAGGAAAATAAAAAATATCACCGTGTAGGGAAGGTATTTTCCAACAAAAAAGGTCGTATGTATTTATTTCGTCCGAGCAATGATTTGTCTGGGAAAAATTCAATAATGCAGGTATGTATTTTGCAGCAGGGGGAATCACTAAAAGGGGACATCTTATTCATATAATATGAAGCTTTGGCTCATTCTAAATTGGCCGAATTTTAATATATCGCATTGAAACTTGGTATAGGAGTTAAAATATATATTTTAAACATTTATGCTGAGTCTCAGCTTGTTATCTTGAAAATTACCCGATCTAGGAGTCGATTTCGATTATCGATTTTAGGAGTACCGGACCCACCAATTCATTTTAAACTTATGAAGGGAAATCGATAGTCTGGTAAACTTTTTTTTATGTTAATCTACATACTTTAATGTACTTATAAAAAAAAATCAGCCGTATTGTAAATTACTGGAACTTTTGGAATAAATTGACCCCTACTGACTGGCCTACTAGTTCTTTTAGGAAAACATGCAACCAAAATGTAGGCTAATAGAATTGGTAAATATTTCACTTTTTTTCATCACACAAGATTGTACAGAAACTATTTACATCCTGATATTTAAACTAACATTTTGTGTATTATTAAGAACTAAAACATTATAATAATAACAATTCAATATTTTTTTATTCATTTATAATCATTAAGTCAAGCAGTATAATGTTATCTCTATTCGCCCTACAAAGAAATGATTTTAGAAAAAGAAAATCTGCCTCCGTATATAATAAGAGAGAAATAAATTGCGGATTACTTGAATGAGACTTAGACAAAATTGGAGCTTTGCCAAGAATAAGCTCAGAGGACAAATCCTGGCGACACGACGACTGAAAACGGTTTCTTGGTTTCTTTATGTCAAGTGTTTTAACTGTGATTGTTTAAATAACGGAATTACATCCTTTACTAATAAGAAACTACAATCACACATGTTTGTGTCATTTAAAAAAAATATGATACCATTATTCGTATTCAAGAAAGGAAACTAAGGAATATTTATTATTAATTGAGTTTAAATTATCATGCGTAATATAGCCTACTTTCTAAGAACGTTCTCATAAACAAAACTCACTTTACACGTTATTAGAATACAGTTTCCTTTTTCTATAACTATAATATTAATTAGTTGGTCTTCTGTGTAGGATTGACGTACCTCAAAAATAAAAACGAAATCCTTACAGGGCCACTATTTTGTGTCTGTCTTAGAATAACCGAATAGTGGATCTGCTATACATGCTGTAATAGCCGCAAAGGTAGAGTAGAGAGCAAAGAGAGTTGTGAGGGAAAAGATAGGAGCGACAGGGTTTTGCTGACGCTACTTACAAATTCACCCCAACTGATGTTGAGGGATGTGGGAAATAAAGAGATAGGGAACTTTTCGCACGAAAATCTCAACATTCCTTCAGGCTCGTGTTTGCCGACAACTATTCAGGGCTCTTCCATTTTTATTTGAGTCGAAGCTTAGTAAACACCTTTTTGGCAGAAGGAGTAAAGATAGTGACAATGCGGCTGTCAAGAGCAAGACGTGTGATTGAGTGCCCCGTTTGGCATCGTAAAGTTTCTAACTTTATGGAAACATACTGAGACAGAACCATATTTTGCAGACAAAATAGTCAAGTGCGTCTGTCTCCTACACAATATTGTAATTTTATTGACAAAGAATGCATCGTTTCCCGTGTTGTGTGGACGACCTTGACACCAAAAGATAAAGAGAAAACATTAAAATGTTTGCCATAGTAACATTAAATTACAAAGTAAAAAAACATAATAGACTAATAAAAATAATTTTGTTAATTTAATAGTTAGGATCAATTATTTACAACCCGGATATTGTCTTTAAAATACTGTAACACTTTAAAGTTTTTTTTATAATTTACATTTACAAAGTTTTTGATTTCGCGTACTAATATTAAACAATAATAATAACTAGGGGTGACCCCTGCGTGCTCCGCACGCCAACCCCCGGTGCGACCTTCTAAAAACATATGTTATGTTTTATTTATAATAAAAGTGTAGGATTAATAATAACCTCAAAACTAAGATGGTAAATAATGTTAAATGTCCAAATCAAATTATTTCTTATATTTTATAACAGCAGTAATAATAAAGGTTAAAAGAACCAGTAAGGCTCAGGTCTACACTTAATCAAAAAGTTATAAATAATAACCTCAAAACTAAGATGGTAAATAATGTTAAATGTTCAAAACAAATTAGTTCGTAAATTTTATAATTTGAATAAATAATTCATTTCCTCCCTTATAAAAATCAATATTTACTTCCATAAAGCAGCTGTATTAGTTAGTTTCTTATTATAAACAGCTGATTTGTATTAAAATGTTTTTATGACCTTCTGAATACTGTAATCATCGTTATTTACATCCACGAAATCAGCTGGATTAGTTTGTTTCTTATTATAAACAGCTGTTTTGTATAGAAATGGTTTTTAAATATTTTCCATGTTAATCTTATGGGGAAAACCCGACCTTTGAGATTAGCTCACGCCATTAAGGATAAGAATTTTTGACATCTAAAACCTTATTGCAAAACTACGAAATGAGACGAATTTTTTGAAACCTCAAACATTAAAATTGGTCCAGAAATAAGGGAGGAGTTGTGTTTACAAAAAACGGCTTCACGTATTATATATAAAGATATGAAATATCTGTCAAGAAATTAAATTGTTAATGAAAGGATGTCTCTTAATAATATTCAAAGTTTTTGATGTTAAAAATAATTACCATTAAATATTTAATTAGGCCTATACATTTCTTAGAATAATGTACTGATATAACATTTGTTTAGGATGGTTGATTTCTTGTAATATCATCTTATGTTTATAAAAAATAAATGCATTTTAATTTACTTGTTGTTTTCATTTCAATGTCAACATCATCCCACATCTTTTTATCTAACACAAATCTGTTATGCGTGTGTTTGTTGTAATCCTAGCTCTTCTCTTCCCACTTATCTTCGGTTGTATCGCCGCTCCACTATGTCGCCGCTTACCCTAACGATATCGATTTCCACCGGTACAAGTACGGATAAACGTACCGCAATGAAATGTGAAGTACATCAGTTATAAACCCTACTAACAAGCACACACCCTAATAAACAGAAATCAAAATAATATGTCACCATGCATTTTAAGGGGCCATCTTTTGATACGAAATAAAAATAAATATTGAATGATGCTGTCGCATGGAGTGATATTTGAAAGGAATTTAATTAAAATTGTATGAACATTGGCTTTTTTAGAACTTTGTGATTAAAAGTTTTCAAGTCTTTAAAAACGCTTTCCATTACTCATTTCCGAAAGTTCTGCACCAAAAATATTAGTGAAAATATTAACTTTAATGAAAATAGTGTATTTATATTTTTGTAAACAAATTATAAAAAATATGGTTTCCTTTCATCAAGTGTAGGGTGATAAAATGTTTGAAAGCCTTCGCCTCCTTTCACTTATTCCTACCAATTATACAGTATACAACTTTCAGGACCTCTTACACAACCCTGATGGGCACCTGAGAAGAATTCACTCTTATCTGGTTATTAAGGATAAAAATAACAAAGGGTTTTTAATCCACGACCACACCAATAAATATTTAAATTGTATTCAGAGAAAATGAATGTGTTGACGAACAATATTTACATCAATGTGGACGTGCGGGCGCACACTAAACGTATCGTGCGTGCGATCCGATCGCTGACGGTTTTTTGACGAACATAAAAGAAATTTTCATCGCGTTGTATTTCAGTGTGCACGTTTGCTAAATTCCATAGCGCAGATGTCAACAAAGCTAGATGTTTCTGCGAGGTAGAACGGTGTTTTTTTAGATTATACTATCTCTGTAGAAATGCTACATGAATACTGCACAGCTATCGTAGTGATGAACATTTTATTTAAAATATTTATTAAAAATTAAGAAAAGACCAAATTTAAAAATATGGATTTAAAAATGTTTATAGAATGAAATAATTTCTAGACATTAAAACATTTATGAACTGATTGGTTATATATCTTTTGAATTGTTTATTCTGGCATTTTATACGATATGATACACAGAGTTTCGAAAATATGTATTGGCTCCCATTGTTAGATGAAAACCCTAAAATAAAACACAAAACCCCAATTAGCAAATAAATATAAGTTAAACCAAGGACTATATTAAAACTTTAACCTAACAGGTATGTATGTTATTAAAATAGACTCTTTGTCATTAATTTTTAAATTTTTGCTCGTTCGTTTTAATTTTTAAGAAATACATGAAAATTAAACAGTTACAAAACCATTATGTAAACAGTTACAAAACACACAACTAAACCATTATAGCCCGGCGCACAAAAAAGAAATACGTGGAAATAAATTAAATTGTATAGCGAAATAATTTACGCTGGATTCCACAATAATAACACAAAGTAAATATTCATTGGTGTGGACCCAGCAGGTTTTAAGGTCACTTCTTATCTGTCAACAATACTAAGTTTTTTTTCTGAAATGGATAAACGTAGTAAAAAGAAAATGTATTGCTAATCCACGTAAATCCGAAATTCAAAATTGTTTTCTGCAGGTTTTGGAAACCTCAAGCGTGTTACTCTATTATAATAAGGCCTGGTATTAGTACTTTAAAACTTGTTCTTATAGAACTTAAACATAAAACAATAGTATTATTTCTTCATTTCAAACTTCTATTTAACACCGAAAATAGTACGCTTTACTAACTATAAAGCTTTCTTTGTACAATACCATGCAACCAGAATGCAGGACTTGTCACAAAATACAGTAATCAAGTTGGTGGATCGATATACAGAGAGCAGCACGTACTGAAACCATACTATAACAAAGGTATTTACAAAACTAACGTCCTTAAAATTAAAAGTACAAAGGCCTACCTACCGTACATTTTAAAAGGAAAACAATACTCACTCAACAGCACAAGACTAAAAAATATGTGTATTTACGAAATACTAAAAGGAATGTTTAGTGAACTGGTTTAAAGCTTTGGCAGATAAATTATAAATACAGTAGGGCCTATAATGTTTGTTTTTCTTTTGGCTGTCGGCGAACAACCCTACACATTTAGAAATGTCAGGCTTACTTGAAAGCCAGCTTAAAGTTAGTAGGTAAAACCTCCAAGCTGTTAACTTGTATACATAACTTACACTACATCACTCAGTTTTACCATTGACTATATAAGCATAGTCAATGGTTTTACCAATTATTGAAAAACAATAGGTTGGATAGAAAAAGGCAACAGATTGCCTTAAAGTGTAACCAATCCTATGATTTTACAATATTTTCCCAAAATTAAACTTAGAACGATAACCGACAAAAATATCACTTCAAAATAGAATATTGTGTACATCAGCATATACATAATATGACCCAAACTTCCGAACACAAATGAACTATTGCTAAATTTCATTGGTATTGAACGTTTTACAACAGACATTGTTTTTGGTCTAAACAAAAAATTCTTGGTTATGGTAAAAAAAAGATGACATAAAAATATAATATTACGCCCCAAAGTGTAACTTTATCGTAAATTGAAATACATCTTTACAACTCGTTTTATAGAATGCAGATACATTAATAATTAATTATATTAGTAACATGCCAAAATCTCAAAGTTGGACGATAGCTCCTTAATGTGTACCTTTTCAGAATATGATATATCAATTATTCCTATAAAAAGCTAAAGATTACCAAAAAAAATGTGCTCCTATCATTGGCGGATCCAGAGGGGCTGTGGGGACTGCAGCCCCCTCCTTTGGGTTATTATATTTTAGTTTTGTTTAATCGTCTAAGTGGCAGACTGCTCAATTGAGTAGTCTCAAACAACACAACTTGTATCGAATATTTCACCCACTAAATATTATCCAATCTCAATAAAACAAAAACCATTGGAAAGGAAATGTTTTAAACTTTAATATTTGTAATTACAAATTTCTTCTAAAAAGTATATTTACATATTATGTAATTATCGTTGTTAAACTGCAGTTGTCTAAATCAACCGCGTTAGAAAGCATAAGGAAATGACTCAAACTCGTAACTTTTAAAGGCACATAACCGATAGACAGACTTTTTTGAGAAGATAAGGACACCATTGCATTCGTCAAGATTTGATTTTTCCACCACGATCTTCTAATCATTCGTCACTCTTATAGTTTCTTAGATATGAAGTTTTCTGTAAACCCTTGCAATTGGACCGTTTTCAAAAAATGAGAAAGCACATTTTGCAATGGATGTATCTATTAATCTATTACAAATTAATCTATACATTCGTATAATGATTTTTATATCGATTTGAAGTGCAAGTTCTATATTTTCGTTTGATATAAGGAAAACCTGATTTAGTTTTCCGAAGCTATTCGGGTATTTCCGTGAAATATGTACATTTTTAACGCCCTAGGCATGTTAACAGTTACCTTTTCTCGTCTGGCTGGAACTGTATAGGCCTACTATATATACGTTTAAGTAAATAATGAGCTTGACTTGTGAGAACAATATAGATGAAATAAAAGAATAACACACAATCTCACAACAAATACGTTTAATAAATCAAACGCGTTTCAACGACAAAGTCGCCATCCTCAGTGATAAAGCTACAAAAGCCAAAGTACAACTGCAAGCGTATCATATATACGTTTGTAAGAATTTTGTTTAGTTGTT
>JAGFPH010000706.1:176961-218966 GCA_018207615.1 Philaenus spumarius
ACCGAACGGACTAGAATGAAATTTGGTATTTAGCTTCCTCTAGGGCCATAGGTGCTTACAAAGAAAGGGTTTGAAAAAATTCGATATTTTAGGGTGGTTTGGGGGGTTTAAAGTTATTAAATCACGATTTCTTCAAAACTACCGAACGGATTGGAATGAAATTTTGTATGTAGCTTCCTCTAGGGCCATAGGTGCTCACTAAGAAAGAGTATGAAAAATTTCGATATTTCAGGAGGGGTTTAGGGGGATCAAAGTTACTAAAATCATAATTTCAGATCTTTTATTATTATGACAATAGTTCTTTTAGTATTTAAGATCTATATATATAAAAGCCAAATACCACTCACTGACTGAACACTTATAAAGAATACTAATACGTTAAAAAGACTGAAAATACCAACCACCACGGGCAACGCCGTCCGGGTCAGCTAGTTATTATATAAATCTACAAATTTTCATATTGTTAAGGCTCTTCTTTACCTTGAAGAAAACTCCCGAGTGTACAGTATGATTTCAATGCAAAAGGGCTGACTCAAGCCGTAAAATCGTTGAAACATGCATTTGTAATACCGTGTTTCGGATTCTATTTATAAATTAATAATCTGGGAAACTAGGGCCTACTTTAAGTTATAAAAAAGGCTTTATATTTTTTACGTGTTAGCTTAAAATATGGAATATATTGCTTAAAACTCCCAAAAAGTGCGTTAAAAATAATCGATTTTTACTCATTTAAACTGTTGATTAAAAGGAGTTGCCGACGATTTCTTTCAATTATGAGATATAAGACAAAAGCACAAAGCCTTTGAGAACAATTTAAGATGTTTCACAACTTTTTAGGTTGAAAAACGGCGTCCGAAACACGGTAATACGAAGTGCATATTTTTGCTGTTTTACGCAAGGTATAGAAGACCCTTAATATTTGATTTTTCTGTAAACTTTAAAAAAAGCTGTTGTTTGAACTTGTTTTTTACTTATTCGTGAATTTCCATAGGAAAGATAAGCTATTAATTGCAGCGACCCTTTTGGTGAGATCTAAGGTCGGGGTAGTAAATGAGCACCAGTCATGGTCCCCAGATCACGTTTTCGGGTGTCATTAAAAACTTTGTACATGTATGTGTTCGCACCCTACACGGCCGAAGTTCAAGTCCGATTTGGTTCAAATTTGTATCACACGTTGGTTATCTAAGTCACTCGGACGAGTTCGTTAGCAAAAAGTCCAACAACCAAAAGCACGTTTTTTTACCGAATGTAAAATTTTGTTTGGGATTTTTGTGCTGGAATGAAATCTTTTTTTCTAAAATTATATATCCTTATAGCCTATATAATTCTGTAAGTGAAATTTTAGATTCAAAATTGTGGGAATTTGGTAAATCGGAGGATTATGGGAGAGGTATCAAATTAAAGGTATCGATTCAAGGAACGAGGGAAAAAAATATAAGTTTTTTCTAAAATTAAAAACTAAGGGGTTTTTGGGGTCCCCGAAAAACAAAAAATCCCCATAAGAAAGACATGAGAATTTAAAAACATCTGCTTTGTTTACATTAAAACATTTGGTATTAAATAAATTAAAAACATAAAACAGCTGTTCTGTAGTTAACATTAAAACATTTGATCTACACTAATATTATAAAGAGGTAAAGTTTGCTTTTTTGAGGGGGTAATCTCTGGCACTACAAAACCGATTGAAAAAATAGTTTTACTAATAAAAAGCTACACTATCCCTGAGTAACATAGGCTATAATTAATTTGGATAAAAAACTTTTTTATTTCAATATATGTGTAAATTAATCGGAAAATTTTCTTAGGTTAGGCCTAGAATGATAAACCAACACATGTATTTACATTTATTACCATAGCAACCAATTGAATAAAATAACAGATACCGTAATACCGTAACTGTTGCTCCAATATTTCCATTAACAGCTGATTTCAAAATTTGAAGCAATTATTTTTGTATTTCTAGCTTTTAGGTTAGGGTTTAAAAGTGTAGACCTGAGCCTTGCTGGTTCTTTTAACCATTATTATAACTGATGTTATAAAATATACGAAACAATTTGATTTGAACATTTAACATTATTTACCATCTTAGTTTTGAGGTTATTATTAATCCTACACCTTTATTATAAATAAAACATAACATATGTTTTAGGAAGGTTCCATTGGGGGTTGGCGTGCGGAGCACGCAGGGGTCTCCCCTAGTTATAAGATATTATTCAGCACATTTTTTTCACGACGTCTGGTTCTCCTGAAATCTATCAAAACAGGAAATCCCATGGTACACTAAAAGTACCATTAAAAGCGAGTTTGTCCACTGCGATCGGAACGAAGGAGCATGCGAACCAGTGAAGGAGGCTGATGTGCAAATATTCTACTAATATATTTCGTACACGCAGGAAGCTACTCAGCGCTATAGTTAATAGACCAATTTCCCAAATGCTGAAACCCCAAAACATATGAACCTAAGTTTGGAAATTCGCTCAACTCACGTCAGAGGTTTAGCTGCGTAATCGAATTGTTTATGTTTGAAATGAGTATTGTGATGTTTACTTTATTATAAAAAAAAAAAAAAAAAAACGGGAGGAAGAATAATAATTAATCCTTTACTTTTGTTGTTGCCAAAAGGGCAAATTAGGCCAAATAAGGCAACAGTACAATAATATGCTAAAAAGCGAATAGCACAAAAATCAGGGGTTTTCTTCAATTAAATAATGTATGTAATTTGAATTTTACAATAATGCAGTTCAAATTAAAAGAGGAAATTACATAATTGTACAATATTAGCTACTTGTATGTCAGTATTCAAATAGTAATATCGTGTTTTGTTTGTACTGAAAAAACTGAAGACCTTTTGGCAAAACGGAGTCGCTATATATATACTGTATATTAGAGGACCCAGCATTCATATTGTGTAGAGGGGCCCATAAATTCTCTCGACGGTATTGGTTTGGATTAAAATTGTGACACCTACTTTTTAAGGGGGTACTCCACCTTAATATTGATAAAAATGACAAAAAAAATTAAAAAAATTTCACCTAGTTTTGTTCCTTGTGATTTTTGAACAATTTGATATATAATAAGTAGAGATAATATGCTTATAATTAGTTTATATTATCTAAAAACGAAACGCGCACATGTATATTCTCCAAATAACTGAGTCTTTTTCTAGGCCGTTTTCCGAAAGTTTTGTTTCTCACGTTTTCATTCACTGTGGCAGACATAACTCAAGTTGTATTTGAGATAGCCTCGTAATTTTTTTACTTTCCTTACCCTATACTAGGTAAGGTAAGTATTGCGATCGACCCAAAAATTCGATGTCGAGTTTTCATAATATCTTTACGTTTCAAGGCCCCCTGAGTCCAAAAAATGCATTTTTGGCAATTGGTCTGTCTGTGTGTCTGTGTGTGTGTGTGTGTGTGTGTGTGTGTCCGGAGTGCACAGGGCAAACGGCTGGACGGATCGAACTGAAATTTACAGGATATCTTCAAACACGTAAACAAATAAACCCATGTAAATTTGAAGCAAATCGGAGGTGGTGTCTTACCGTGGGACCAGTTTTTAGCACAATTTTGGTATTTACTCCAAAACCCCTCTAACGATTTTGATTAAACTTTGCTAACATACTCTACTCAGACCCCCTTAACACGCTATGTACGCTATAAACCCTTAAAAATTCGTTGAAAAAAGTTATTAAAAAAACGCAAGTTATTTTGTTTGTATCTCCGAAATGGCTGGTCCTATCGACTTGAAAATGGTCTCATTCGATTCAGCGTCCAAAAGAATGTTAAAAAAGATACCCCACTCAACTTTTTCCATTTTTTCAAAAATTGACCCCAAAAACGCCCTTTTTGGGGGCAAAAATGACTTTTTTTAAACTAGCCGTGTTTGGTATCGACCTTGACATTTTTGGGGGTGAGAAATCGATTGAGACCAAAATCAGGTCCGTGGGATTAACCGTTTTGAAGTTAGTACCGCTTTCTTCGAAACGGATACTCCTATTAACTCAAAAATGGTATCATCAATCTCTCGCTCGAAAAATTTGGTAATTGATACAGCATCTATTTTGGTAAGGAAAGTTGTGTGATGTGCACACCAGATGTTTTTATTTTATTAAAGTTGGAGATTAACTAATAAATATTATTATTATTATTATTATCTAGAGAGAAAACTATTCGATCGATTTCGAAAAAATTTGCACCAAACACGTCAATTAGGTCTTCATAGAAGCACGTAAAATGGTTTTGAAATTTTTTTAAACAACCCGCTTTATGGCCAAAAACCCCCAAAAACAGTTATTATTATTATTAGCTAAACGAGAATTTTTAGAAAGATGCGGGTTTCTGTATATGGTAGGGCACATTAAAGGCTACAAATAAGCCAAATTTTATCAAAATCGTTAGAGCCGTTTTTTAATAAAAAAATAATAACTGATTTTTTGGTTGTTTTTTGGCCAAAAAGGGGGTTGTTTTTCAAAATTGTTCAAAACCCTTTTTCGTGCATCTATACAGGTGTACTGGACATGTCTGGTGCAAATTTGGTTGAAATCGATCGAATAGTTTTCTCTCTAGCTTTGTGTACTTTTATTAAAGTAGGCGATTAACTAATAAATATTATTATTATTAGCTAGAGAGAAAACTATTCGATAGATTTCGAACAAATTTGCACCAAACACGTCAATTAGGCCTGTATAGATGCACGAAAAAAGGTTTTAAAAAATTGTGAAAAACAACCCCCTTTATGGCCAAAAAAACCATAAAAATCTGTTATTATTATTATTATTAGCTAATCGAGAATTTTTAGAAAGATGCGCATTTTTGCATAATGGTAGGGCACATTAAAGGCTACAAATAAGCCAAATTTTATCAAAATCGTTAGAGCCGTTTTTTTATAAAAAAAATAATAACTGATATTTTGGGGGTTTTTTGGCCAAAAAGGGGGTTGTTTTTCAAAAATTTTCAAAACCCATTTTCGTGCATCTATACAGGCCTACTTGACATGTCTGGTGCAAGTTTGGTTGAAATCGATCGAATAGTTTTCTCTCTAGCTTTGTCTACATACAGACATACATACAGACATACAGACATACAGACATACAGACATACATACAGACATACAGACATACATACAGACAGACATTTTGTAAAAACCACTTTTTTGGACTCAGGGGGCCCAAAACGGATATTTCCACAAAAATCTCAATATCGATTTTTTTTTGCGATCACTATACTTTCTCTATACTATAGTATAGTGAGAAAGTAAAAATGTATGTAATTTGAATTTTACAATAATGCAGTTCAAATTAAAAAAGAGGAAATTACATAGTTGTACAATATTAGCTACTTGTATGTCAGTATTCAAATAGTAATATCGTGTTTTGTTTGTACTGAAAAAACTGAAGACCTTTTGGCAAAACGGAGTCGCTATATTATATACTGTATATAAGAGGACCCAGCATTCATATTGTGTAGAAGGGCCCATAAATTCTCTCGACGGTATTCTTTTGGATTAAAATTGTGACACCTACTTTTTAAGGGGGCACTCCACCTTAATATTGATAAAAATGACAAAAAAAATACAAATTTTTTCACCTAGTTTTGTTCCTTGTGATTTTTGAACAATTTGATATATAATAAGTATAGACAATATGCTTATAATTAGTTTATCTTATCTTCTAAAGCGAGAGATAATTGTCTGTCTGCTAAATGGATCTGGAATCTCCGTCTAAGGATTTTTGATTTTTTGATTTTATATGGGGCTTTTGGCCACGAGAAATCGATTGGAAATGGTCACCAGTCTGGGAAAATTCGTTTTCTACGTCTTTTTATTAAATTGAAAAGTGAAATTTGTCCATTTTAAACAATACAAAGCACAGCTGATGCAAATGTTTTCAATGTCATTACAATAATCATCTGTTTTCTTTTAAACGAAGCACAGCTGATGCAAATGTTTTCAATGCCATTACAATAATCATTTGTTTTCTTTTAAACTGTATTTTATTAGAGGTAAGCCTAATGTTGTATCTATTTATAGTTACCATGGCAACGAATACT
Organism: Philaenus spumarius; assembly: GCA_018207615.1. Classification (NCBI taxonomy): domain Eukaryota; kingdom Metazoa; phylum Arthropoda; class Insecta; order Hemiptera; family Aphrophoridae; genus Philaenus; species Philaenus spumarius. The sequence continues at coordinate 183,009 of JAGFPH010000706.1, forward strand.
TCTGCTAAATAAACATACCCTTTATTTAGTTGTTTAATGTTATAGGCCTAACCTAAACGATGTTCACGGAAATTTGCAATAATAGTTATTGACGTGAGCGAACTAGGCCCTAGGCCTAAATCGATATTGAAATATTAAACTTTAATTTAGGCCTGACTTATTTCTGAGGCATAGCGTTGAGATTATGGTTAATCCTTTAAACTGTATTTTTATTACAGGTAAGCCTAATGTTGTATATACCCTTTATTTAGTTGTTTAATGTTATAGGCCTAACCTCAAAACTCAATAATCCAATATTTATTATTGAAATCATAGCCCTGCTTATAATCGAGCTTTAGCTCGGTCTCCTGGTACTGTTATCTAAAAACGAAACGCGCACATGTATATTCTCCAAATAACTGGGTCTTTTTCTAGGCCGTTTTCCGAAAGTTTTGTTTCTCACGTTTTCATTCACTGTGGCAGACATAACTCAGGTTGTATTTGAGATAACCTCGTAATTTTTTTTTTTTAATTGTGAAGAGGACATTTCATTGTACAACCTGTAGTATGGATATACATTAGTTCCTGTAATAAAGATTTTAAGAAATGATTAAAAAAGATTTTACTAAAATTTCGTATAAAAAAATTGAATAACATATTTTTTACAGAAATATTTTATATAATTTAATATCTATACTACAGGTTGTAGAATGGAATGGCCTCTTCAAAATTAAAAAAAAAAATATATGAGGCTATCTCAAATACAACCTGAGTTATGTCTGCCACAGTGAAGCCTAGTTAAATCCGTAAAATCCGTAAATCGGGGTGGGGGGGCAAAACTTATGGAAAAGTCACTATAACCAACACTCATATTATAAAACATAAAATAATTAGGTTTGCTTTATAGACAAAGAAAACTTTTTTAAAGGTGGAGTGCCCCCTTAACGTTGTTATTCTGCCTGATAGTTTAGAGGTTAATGAATGATGGAATTTCAATGTAAATGCATTATTAAAACTTTTTCCGTCCAGAGAGTTAAGCACATGGCTGGATTTAATCATTTCATAGTCCTATATATTTTGTTTCCTAACGTCTTTACTTTGTAAGTTAGACTAATGGGGCAAGCAGAGTAGATTGCAAATAAACCGAATTCTATAAACTAGACTGGAACCAACCCAACTGTACCAAACTAAACGAGGTTGTTTCCACAGCGGCATCGGCATTCTGCTCCCTTCTACTCTTCTGGGTAAACTGACTCTCCTGAAAACTTATATTACTCAAATAGCCCAGCCGGTGTAGGTTACAACTACCAGTAATTTTCAATACGGCTGAATTTTTTTTATAAGTTCATTAAAGTATGTAGATTAACATAAGAAAAAAGTTTACCAGTCCATCAATTTCCCAAAGTCGAAAAAAAATCGAAAAACATTTTTTTTTCGATTATCTTTAATATTTTGAGCTGGGATGAAGATAAAGAAAAATAAAAATACCACCGTGTAAGGGAAGTATTTTTCAATAAAAAAGGTCAATGTATTTCTTTCCTCCGATCAATGGTTTGTCTGGAAAAAATTCGATAATGCAGGTATGTATTCTGCAGCAGGCGAAATCACTAAAGTTGAAATCTCATTCATATATGAAGCGTTGGCTCATTCTAAATTGGCTGAATTTTAATATATCGAATTGAAACTTGACATAGGAGTTAAAATATATATTTTAAATATTTATGATGAGTCTCAGCTTGTTATCTTGAAAATTATCCGATCTAGAGAAACTTGACTTATCAATGGGTTTCTCGATTTTAGGAGTACCGGACCCACGAACTCATTTTAAACGGCTCCATTGCTCGGAAAGAAAGAAATACATTTGACCTTTTTGATTGAAAAATACTTCCCCTACACGGTGGTATTTTTATATTCCTTTATCTTCATCCCAGCTCGAAATATTAAGGATAATCGAAAAACAAATGTTTTTCGATTTTTTTCGACTTTGGGAAAACGATGGACTGGTAAACCTTTTTTTATGTTAATCTACATACTTTATTGTACTTATTAAAAAAATCAGCCGTATTGCAAATTACTGGAACTTTTGGTCTAAAATTACCCCTACCGACTGGCCTAAAACTATTCCTGAGTAGAGTTCCATCTATAGATGTTAGGACTGCTTCTAAATAGTAAACTACTAATTGCAGCCTTTTAGTTGATATTATTGCTGCTCTTCAGTCAAGTTATTTTTCAATAAAATTCACGTTTCTTGGGATTTAGTTAGAATTAAAATGTAGTATGTTATTCTTTATGTATTTGGTTCTTCAAGCTAAGTTTCTTCCTGATGAAACGTCGTAGAAGCTCTAGAGGGGGCGTAATGGCGTACTTGCTCACGTGAGTAAGAAGCCCAATTTCTTGTTTGTGCGTGTGTTCTGTAACCACATTACAGTTTAAAATTTGCTATTTTAATCCGATTGATGACTTAATATAATATAATTGTAACATATATATGATTAAATTTAATATTCACTTAAAGTTCAAAATGTGATCACAATGCGTTCTGCATATCGATAGAAATATGTGGTCGCTTGTGAACTGGCCTCGTCCCCCTATCACCAGACGCAAGCGCCGTATTTCTGCTAACATTCGTTAAAATGTTACGCAATAGGTACACATTAATTATTGAATTCCAGACTGGGAAAAGCAATTGGTGTCCGAATCTCGTCGATTGCTTTCCCCTAACATTTAGGTATCATCAAATATATTGAGGATGACCATAAAATACTAACTAACTTGAACACCTACGTTAACCCTTCAACTGGGAAACTTATTAATAAAGGGTAATAGAAACGCAGGTCTTATAAGTTTAAACGGAATGAAAAATCTAGTGTTCTTAGTTAGGTGTAATTTACAACTAGGCCTTTTTACTTTATACCCCGCACTTTCCCTTTTGCCTTTCTAGGTCATCCTCTGGCGATACCTATAATACGACTTTCACTATTTTCATTTTAAGTAAGAACTTCAATAAAATAATGTACAACGTGTTAAGGTCGGGACACACATGACCGCACCGTGCCCGCACCGCACCACGGCCTAGTGTTGGCCAACTCACGGCAGAGGAATAATCTAATGGAAACGTATGAAATAGTCCTCACATCACCGTACAGGTGGCGCGCCGTGTTTTCATTAGATTATTCCCCTGCCGTGTGTTGGTCAACACTAGGCCGTGGTGTGGTGCGGACACGTCCGGTCATGTTTGTCCCGACTTTTACAAATACACATTTTTTTAACATTATAAGGTTTATTTTAAACAATTTAAATCAGAAGTAAACAAAATTACAACAATTCAATTACTGTTGCGACTTAAAATAATTAACACCAGAAATAAAACTAGGTACTTCAAATCATAACATTAGTTAACAAGAAAAAATTAGAAAGCACCATAAAACTTAAAATTAATGAATAGCAATAAACATTGATAAAATCAAATAAAACATCAATAAAAACAAACTATATCAGTAAAACAAGCAAACAAAGTATTTGCATTGTTATGTATTTAATGTATTTATTTGCTAAGTACTTTTAATAAGATTTTACATTTTTATCCTTCCGTCAATATACAGCACGACTTTTTATTTGAATTGTATGATTTAGTGCACGTGAATGTTGTTTATAAGTAGTTTATTCTTTTACATCAATAAATATGTTTAAATGCATTTTATTCTAATTTAATTTCAACTAAAAATAATTAGTTTATATTATTTTGTAAAGTATTTTAAAAAATTATTAGTTTAGGATGGTTTTTTTTATTTTGAATATTCGATTTTTATTTAAATTTTTTGTTGTTTTAATTGTGTATTTTTTCTTTTTAAACAGTAAAATTAATTTTTTTTTTTTTGGGTAAAGTTAAGTGTGTAAATCCTTATATATTACTAGCTGGCCCTACCCGGCTTTGCACGGATAGACAAATCAACCTGATAGCCTACTAATAATTAGCCCAAGTGTTTTAGTTTATTGTAAAAAAAAAAAGTTCATTGTAGGCCTAACCTAAAATTATATTCAGTTTTTGATCCAAATCAGTTGTTGATCAAAATCAGCTGTTTTAAGCTTTTCATACGAACAGCTGTTTTTTGTGCCCCTGATAAAATCAAAAGATATCTTTCTTCTTCCTTAAGATTGACCTTCCATAAGATTAACATTGAAACTTTGAGGGCCACTGGGGCGTAGACCTAATGTCCTAGGACTTCGGTAAATGGCCTAAAACCTTCCCAGGGTTAACCTGTGTTACTATGCAAAATTTAAAGTAATCGGATAGACGGTTTGGTAACGCATACCGGTAAAGGACAAACATACAAACGTACAAACAGACGGAAATACATTGAATTTTATACATATATATTATATCTCAAATGTGTTTTTTTGTCGCTAAGCGATATCTCCCTTAATGCTTCATCAAAATTAATTCTGCAAGCATCATTTTAAAACGAATCTTCCCCGCTATTAACGAAAAATAGACAAACAACTTAAAATTCATGTTTTCGTTACAAAAATTGATTTTAAATACTTGTATACTATTCTCAATGGTTCCTAATGAAAGGTGCCATATCTGTTAACAATCTGTTTAACTAACATGACAGCTGTTAGTTAAATTGTTTACATCATACATCCAAATGTAATCTATCACGCAAATAAATCAAATTAAATCAACGTCAAGCGTTGTACATTTTTATAAACTGTTATTTATAAACAAACGTAAAGAAATAAGCATAATTAACTGAATTAAATCAACGTATTAAATCAGGTAAGTGTAGGCCTACTCGTAACTTGCGAAATATTCGCTCGGGTCAGCTAGTATGTATAGAAATGTTAATTGTATCAAGTGGAAGAAATGATCTGATGGTCCTAACTTCGCCCGAAATAAAGGCTGCAATCAATCACTCCTAAAATGATGGTAAAATTGTAAGAAAGATCTTAATGTATTTACATGAGACGTGTATCGTAAATATGTATACACCATGAAAATATCCCGGTCTTGGTTCATGTTTTTGCACTTGTAATTTAGTTAAATTAACCCTTACTGGGGAAGTGCGTAGGCAGAAAAATTATTACAAATTAAAAATAACTTTTAATTTTAGACTATAGTTGACACGGTAAAGCCAAGTGAACCATTCTTCAGCCATTTATATACTACTAGGCGTTTCAACCTATGCTTGCTTCGTTCGCCAACTCCGGGGACTACTTGTTGTATACTCTAATATTTTCACGGAAATAACGATTGATTAGGACAGAGGCTCTTGGGTTGGGGTAGGGTGATCAGGGTAGTGGTGGCCTATACATGATGTATAGTCTTTCCGCTCGGCCGTGATACCCCCCTCCCTACCCGCTCGCCGGGCCTGCCGGTGGCAAACTAGTGGAGGGGGCGTTGAGTTCCGAGAAGTCAGGTATCAAGGCCGAGCGGAAAGACTATAAGACGGAGATCGAAATAGACATGCTCCATCCCCAGTAATTAGAATTACGGCATGCGTTGTAATTTTTACCTTTCATATTTAAATAATCAATAGTCAACATTAAAAATAATTTATTGAGCCAACTAAAGAAAACAATATAATATGTAACACCAGATGTTTTAGTTATAATAAAGTAGGCATTTTTCGTTGATTTTTTTTTTGTGTTTGCTTTTACCTAACCAAAAAGAAACTGTTGGTTTTGAAAAACAATTCAAAATTTTCAAAGTTGGTTGCTACGGTAATAAATGTAAATACATTCAAGAAACATAATTTTGAATTAACATAGGCCTAACCTAAAATGGTATCAAGTTTTTTATCCAAATCAGTTTGTTATTTTATTTATAATGTGTAACAACAGATGTTTGAATTATAATACAGTAAGCCTTTTCATTTTCATTTTGTTTGAGTTTGCTTATATTTTGTTAACCTGGTCTAAAAAAAACTGTTGGTAATGCAGAATAATTAACTGATTCTAAATTAAATTTACTAAGTCGGTTGCTATGGTAATGAATGTAAAGTCATTCAACAAACTTGTGTTGCTAAACTTTTAATCAATCATCTGTTATCTGTTATCTGTGTGTTTCATCTGTTATAGGGCTGGGAATGTTCACTACTATGTTTACACTTTAAAATTAAAATTTTGCAAAATCCTTTCTTTGTGTGCAAAGATGACCCATAGGAATTTGTTTGTATTTTTATCTTAAATAGCTTTTTCTCAACGTCGGTTCTATGGCAGTGAGTCAGGACAAATTCGCTTATACATATTATATTGTTGTAAAATATACGTATATTACTTCTATATTCAAATAACTTCAAATAGATTTCGGGTAAGAATTAATAGACGATTAGTAGTGGGAACTCAATAATATTAATAGTGTTTATGGTTTTACTCTAAACAAAATGTATTGTTAGAATATTGATTGTATCTTTCTACATCGGAAAGGAAATTAAACGGGCTGCAACAATTTACTCTTACAGTATTGCTTCTTATACAAATTTACTGTTTTTTTAGGTATTTTCATTTTAAAATGTTTATGGCCGCCATTTTTGAACGTATTATTGGAGAAAGTTGATTTTTTTTTATTAGGAGTTTACATTGATGAGTAACACAAATTTCTTAATCGGTTAAGCCAGATATATACATTATTGAGTAAAAACAAAATGGCGGATAGCTGATAAAAGAAGCGTTTCCTGGTTTATGGGAAGGATTTTCTTTATTTTGAGTATTAAGACCACTCCCTGGATTACCTCGGCGCATTGTAGAATCACTCTGTATAATAAACGTGAAAACGAACGGACCTTGAAATTCACTTCTACCAACGAAAATCAACTGCTATAAAAGCGAATGTACTTACATACGTGAGTAACATATAACAGCTGATTTCACCCATCATATATAATACTTAAACAAACCAGAATTTATTATACTTTAAAGTTGTGTTTAACAACTTCAATCATTATATAATTTCTTACAAAGTTTATTTTTTTTTAATATGAGTTATAGAATTAATGTATGCTATAATACGTTATAATATTTGCTTTGGGGTTATGAACTGTCTATATAAATACAACCTTTTATCATCAAAATATTCGTTTATACAAATTTAAAGAAGAAATACCTATTCGTTTAACTTCGGAAACGTTCGTACACCTTCTTAAAATATATAAACATATTCTATTATTAATTCCTTCACTATAATATTAATAACTTCTAAATCATTTTATCTATCAATATAAAATAAAAAGCAATTTTATTAAAAGATGGTATTTGTATCTTTCTTTAAATATATTATAACGTACATAAATAAAAATGTTTATCAAATAGGCCTTCAGTTTTATAATCCTTATAATTGTACACATTTACCGAGTTAAAAATCTCCGTCAGCATAGTTAGGTAGGTCTAGATAAAGTCTGTTGTTTTATGTACGTTTTTTGTAATTATTATGTATTTCTGATGTGTAATCCGCCTGTGGTTTTTTACTAGGGTTTACTGGTTAATTTTACTATTATTAACATACATTAATGACTTGATATCTTTTGTGTTATTAATACAAAAGAAATTAGTTTTATTATTCTGAAAAAAATCGTGGGTAAGAATGATATTTGAAAATGTCTATCTTTAAAATCAATTATTTTAGGTTAATTTCTTAACAATACAATTTCTAGTAGTAGAATAATTAATTAATTGTAGCCCACTCCGTTCCAGTTTGTGTTATAAAAAATATCGACCATTAAACAGGTCAGACAAAGAAAGTTTTACGGTGGACCAGCTACAGTACTTTTCCGAGCAAACGCAAACAACGTCGCCTTGTTTATTTCTGCTTTATGGATTTGAGTCAAAAAAGATTTCACAGTGATCATCGGTCCGAAACATTTTTTACTTTGTGGGAATCAGTTTAGATCTGCCACAGCTGACTGGTCAGCTGTTCTTGCAGAACTTCTCTCGATTTTACTACAGCCAAAACCAACATTCTTGTGCTGCTGTCTCCTTGTGGTATTTTTGTTAGGTGTTTTGATATTGAAATGTTAACGACATTGTTTAAGATGTTAGTTGTAGCCCAACAAATATTTCACTAATCGAAGAAGATTTTTATTAGTAATACAATTTTATATTTTGTTACTTTTGGGGTTCGTGAAAGAAGATTTTATACAACACGATTTTATTCAAACACGGAAAACAAAAATGTACCACCAACTACGTATTAATTATATAAAAAGGTTTATATAGGTATTGAAGGTGATTCGGGTATAACCGGGGGCATTTGATCCCTTCCTCGTTTTTTCTCGCCTAGTCTCGTATTATCGCGTGTGTCGTTTCTGTCTTTCTTTCTGCCTACCTTCCTGACTGTCTAACTATTTTGTCTTATTGAACAAGAGGACAAGACATATAAACAAGTCAAAATAAGATAGGCAAAACAAAGTCAAGCAGACTAAATATTCAGACAGACAAGACAAACAACAAAGCAAACAGTTAATGCAGTCAAACAAACAATACTGACATACACACAGGGAAAACACACACAGACGAAGTAGACGAACATTTTAGTTTAATTATTGGGCGTGTCCGACATTAAGTGTCAGACACTTTTTAGGATAAAGATAGCTCGCGTCCGTACAGACGAGCCAGTTAGGCAGGTAGACCGACATGAAGGTGGACAGAAACGAGATGAGACAGGAAAACGTGTTCCGGAGATTAGCCTAGACAGACAGACAGACAAAAAATAATAAAAAAACTGCTTATTTGAGTTTCGGTAAAGTGTGAATAACGGAACCATATGAGCTTAGAAAAAAAGTATTTATTTCGAAATCACAGACGCACTTCAATTTTATTTAGGCCTATATGTGTAGGATGTATTGATTAGGCATTTAAAATAGTAATAAGTACACAAAGGGAAGCAGAGTTTTGTAAAAAGTTCTCGTTTTTGACATTAAAGAAAACAAATTCAGCCGAATTGAGCTCTCATTTCATAAGTAGTACCAGGAGACCGAGCTAAAGCTCGATTATAAGCAGGGCCTAGTTCGCTCACGTCAATAACTATTATTGCAAATTTCCGTGAACATCGTTTAGGTTAGGCCTATAACATTAAACAACTAAATAAAGGGAATGTTTATTTAGCAGAAGTATACGTTGCCATGGTAACTATAAATAGATACAACATTAGGCTTACCTCTAATAAAATACAGTTTAAAAGAAAACAAATGATTATTGTAATGGCATTGAAAACATTTGCATCAGCTGTGCTTCGTTTAAAAGAAAACAGATGATTATTGTAATGACATTGAAAACATTTGCATCAGCTGTGCTTTGTATTGTTTAAAATGGACAAATTTCACTTTTTAATTTAATAAAAAGACGTAGAAAACGAATTTTCCCAGACTGGTGACCATTTTCAATCGATTTCTCGTGGCCAAAAGCCCCATATAAAATAAAAAAATAAAAAATCCTTAGACGGAGATTCCAGATCCATTTAGCAGACAGACAATTATCTCTCGCTTTAGAAGATAAGATTTATAACTTACTGTACCTAAACTTAGTAATACTAAATATGTACCTACTCACGATTTAACCTATGAAGATCAACATTGAGACTTGTCAATAGTTTTTGCTCAGATCCGACTGTGCCGTTATTCAGTAGTGAAAGAGCAACGGCTTTCCACTTAAAATAAGTAGGATAGCCATTACTTTTTAAGAAGAAGTTATTAGTAATCACTAGAAGCAGACCTGAATTCTAAAACAAGAATAGTTCATTTTTTCCTAGCAGTCATGGATTTACATCTTAATGCTAGGATAATAGATGCACGTAGAGTGTAGGTTTTTATGAAACGCTGCAAGGTCGATTTGTTAAAAAAAATAACGCTGCAGCTAAGCATGTATGCATTACAATGACACCTTTAAACAAAAATTATAAAAAGGTTAATGTAATGCAATAACAAGACATCCGCCGATTCTTTCCAGAAAACAGTGTATATTAAAAACTTAATTTCATTAAAAAGAATTAACTACTTCAGAACGGTCCAGATGGACCTAATACCTAAAAGAACCTAATAACTCTGGATTATATCATTGAACAAAATAAAATGACAAAATGTTAAACACTTAAATATGCTGCAATAGATGCCATAGATTAAAAGAAGAAAGACATTGTGGAAATGCTTTAACATGTTTTTTTTAGACATCTCTGTGTTAGCTCGCACATGAAAGTTTTCCATCCGAGGTATCTAAAAATCTACAAACTCCAGAAAAATAGCATTTAGTAAGTAGGCCTATATTCTGTGAAAACTGTAAAGCTCGCTTTAAACTTATCTCTATATTATATAAAAATGAATTATTCTTTGCTTCTCTGTTTCTTTGCCCTCTTCTTTATTTTGAATTTATTTGCTTAAGTCAAAGGGATGAAATGGAATAACTGCCATTAAAATTAGGTAATAATTTATACACATACTTTTTTTATGCTCAAAAACAACTCTACAAATTTCACAATTTACACATATTATATTAGTAGCAGGATTGTTTAGAGAATATGGTTACTACAAACAGATTGAAATGGCATAGCTATCTCTATGCATTAAAATAATTTGCACTAACACCCTACAAGCTATTAAGCTAAATTTGTGTAATATTATTTTTGACATACAAACCATTTACAATTCGATTACTGTACTTAGGTCAACGTAATGAAGTGGGATTACTACCCTTAAAATTCAAGCATTGGCGAAGCATTGCCGGGTCCACTAGGTGCCATAAAACCATCTCTTACTGCAATAATACAGTACAAAAGGATGAGAATTGTTTGCTGTATCGCCTACTGTACTGATAAATAAAAATAAGTTTAATAAAAAATAAGTTTAAGTTTTTTTTAAGTTATAATAAAAATAAGTTTTGGGTGATCAGCTGACGCAGTACTTTCATCATTGGTACAATAATCAGCTGCTTTCTCTTACACAACTTGCTTATATTCTATTTCTCACTGGCATTTCCATTAACAACTGATTTCATACTTTGAAATAATATGCAATTCTAATTTATTGATTAGGGTTTTGTTTAGGAGTATGCCAAATATGTTTTACCTTTATTATATTAACTATGTTACTATCGTGAACTTAATCATTTCATTTCGAAATTTTAGTAATATGTTCGACCATAGTTTGTAAGCTCTGTTTATCGTGCACCTTTATTAGAAACGTTACTATCATTTTGCGCGTAATGTGAGATTAATAAGGAAGGATTATTAGTGATTGTATTAAGGATGGAAGGGTTTATCGTGCAAAACAAAAATGGTCTTCTTAGTTTATGTACAATTCCATGTCCCAACTTGTCAAAGATTTGTTGAAAACTTTAAGTAACATCCTTCTATTTATTCTAGAACAAAATCAGTCTTACTTTTATTAATGTCCAGGCAAATTTCCATGGCAACTAAAAAATAATTCGTAGGCTACCTATATACAAAAGTTTATTTTTGGCAAACGCAGAAAATCTTTTTGTTCAGGATGAAACCAAAAATCAGGTTAGCATCGCCTGCTAATTCCATTTCAATGACAATAGGTAATTTATTCAGTATAAATATACTAATGACGTTAAAATGAACCGCAGTATATTTATTTTCAGAGAGAAGAAAGTTTCTCACAACTCAGAGCAGACCCTTCGTAAATTCTCAGGAAAATATCATATTTTATGAAACAACTTTTAAGGAAACGTCTCCTCTGGGAGAAAAGTTTCACTTGCTGTTATTTATGGTCTAAGTAGTACATAAACAATGTGAAGAAATTTTAAGTGGTAACAAAATAACCCGCTACGTCAGTGAAACAAATGGTTTTTGCACAGACAAGGGAATTATTTTAAGATTTATAATAAAGGCACAGATGAAGGTAATAGATTTATGGACAATATACATTTTATATACTAACAATAAATAATAAACTGAGATTGCTCATTAAATTTTCCGGCAATAAAAACAATCTAGTGCACACTACATTGTTCGACAGGAAGGCGTAGATCATTTCAATTTTTTTTATGATTATTGCATCGTTGTACATATTGAAACTAGAGCTTTTTTTAAATCGAATCTTTTTTCAATTTCAAAAGTTAAGCAATACATTTTGATATACCTACGTTTTAAATAACACATGTTTCTTGTTCTTAGGCCTGGTATTTTACAACACTTCTTGAATACTGGGTTTCACGATTCTGTGTCCCTTTTTCTCTGAAAGGATTTCTCGCCATACAAAGGCTAAATAATGCCGAAAGTTTACTGCCTCTGGGGAATAAGACAAAATGGTACTGTGTACAAATTTATCTTTCTTCCTGCTAGGCTATGTTCGTATTTTAACTGTATGTGTGTTTATACTCGTATTATAGCTGATGTTGACTGAGTACTAGTGGAGTGAAGATTATGTATATTTATTCTCTTTCTCAGTGCTTTTGTGAAATTGAAGTTTTTTGTGGTACAGTAAATCAGTATAATTCCATAACAAGTTTATATCTAACTAATTGTTTCATTGTTTGAAGACTAGTGGTACTAAAAGTTTTTTTTATAATTGTACCCTTTTGAAATAACTTAGGAAAAACATTGCGGGATAAGGATTCGGCAATAATTGATGTAACAAAAAAGCAAACAAATCAGGGGTTCGGAACTGTTGATAAATTACATATTTCAACTTAGCTGATATTTTAAACGATTCCGTATGACCTAAGGTTAACGTGCAAAGAGTTCCGTTCAGTGGAGGATCAACCACCAAACAAATTTAATCTAACCCTGTTTTAAAATATTTTTATATTTTTGCATAGTAAATTGAAACATTACTTTTAAATTTAGTAAAGTAACTTTTAGGTGTCAGTGTTATAATGTTTACAACGATTTATATTGTTTCATAAATATATTATATTTACTTTATTGTTTGAAGTAAGATAAGAGCAAACAATATTGCTCTCCGCCATTATTTGCCAAATATTTTAACCCGTTTATTTATATAGGCAATAGCTTCCTGTTTTTACCGACGAAATGGCTGCTCTCGTCGATTTTCCACAATTTCCTTTCTCGCCTTTCCGTTTAGAGTATTATTTATTGTTAAATGATCACATATATTATTTCTCAAGGCCATTTTTTTGTCGGTACGCCATAACTTCCTTAATGCATCATAAACTTACATGAATGAGGCATCATTTTAAAGCTTTCCTTAACCGCTACACCGGAAAAATATACAAAATACAATTATACGAAATAAAATACAAAAAAAGAAATAAAGAATCCGAAAGTAACAGTTATGTAAGATCAAGTAAGTTGTAGGGATATTTTCCTGGCGTAGGCAACACTGATGATAACAATACCCAGCTGGAGAACTGCCGTTACGCCACTATATTGCTATTTTTAAATTATATACGCACTATTCGATACTAAATATACGGTGTGTACTTTATTTAAGTGCGATTGAAGTAAGTTAGAATGCGAATGCTTCGCACTTGTCAGCTAGTCATTTCTAAAAACTGAAGAAATTATATATAAATCAGAACAAAATTAAAATATATTTTTTACTCACTTTAACCTAAACTGTTAAACTTGATCTGTTTATTTACAAATGAAATCTATCCGTCTTGTTTTAATTATCGCGAAAAGATCTGTCAGGTAAAAGTCAATAAGTTCTAACCTTCTCTAAAACTACTTAACTAAACTTTATATTCTTGATTTATATTTAAACTACATATATTTTTAAACTTAACAATAAAACAAAGTGTCACGTTCCGCTTGTGCAACGTAAATCTGTTGCATAAAAAAAGCTACAGTATTCTTCTCTTGGTCGCACAAAGTAGGCCTATACAATTTTAAAATTTTAGTTTAAACGCGTGAACACCTGAATATGTGAAACAGCTGTTTATCTTAATTCGACAGGTTGTAAATCACATGATTTAACTATTATGAGGGTCAAGTATAAATCATAGAGGACAAAGTTATATAGAGTGGACACTGGGATCTCGCCGGTGAAGCCGGCTGGCCGCTCAAGATCTTGGCCAGTGACATGCGCAGTCCGGTTCACTCACTGCCGTGAACTCATGGTTAACACAAATTAGAAATTAACAAAACTAATTGCAAAAATATTTTTTTGAAACTCTACATAACATACATAGTTAACTAACAAAATTATTCTATGCAATAATAGTAGGCTAAAGCGCGTCATTTAAAACGCGTTAAATCTACGATTGCTAAGTAAGTACTAACGGTAGATAAAAATGGATTTCAGAAATGAAACAATAAACTCTTTGGCAACATAACTCAGCAGATATTTTTGTCTCTTGCCAAATAACAAAATTTTTCCTCGCATGTCGAAAATTTAATGTTCGTTTGTTTTTTAATTAAATTTATGTTTCAGAAAAACATTTTTCTCATTCAACAGTGTTAAGTTTTGTGCGTTTAAAGCACACTGTTGCCTTCAGCAAGGTTTCGTCCTTCTAACTGTGAAGTTTCATAATTTTTGAACGATGTTTAGAGGTATAAATTACGTGATATGTTAAGTGATATCGATTACTCGCGCGATTCAAGTACAGCGGCCGAATTCTGGCCGCTAATGGCGGACTCTACCGGCTTCACTGCCCCGCATTCATTCAGTATAGGGAAAGCCACTCAATATAACCTTTGTATTTGGATAACCTAATAGAACTCCGATCCAATGCAATATTTCGTGCCACTGGAAATTCGACGATAGTGGCGCTATCTATTGGGGAAACGACGGAAGCTGTGTGAAACACTAATGCTACCAATGATTTCTCCCTAGCGCTACCTCGCGGCGCGATCATGCACTATTTTCTCGACAACCTAATTTTCGCCACACTGATGCCGTATGGATTGTTATTATTCATGATCTATGATATAACTAAATATGTCCTCTCTGGTATAAAACCTTCTTACGATGTTGCATAAATCCGCAAGCAGCGCTGTCAAATAGTCTAGCACTGTGGGGTCCGAGCAACACAAAAATGATTGGCACACTCAACACTATATCATCCCTGGCTGCACATGCACACACACAAACACAACGGTTGCTTTCTCGCAACACCCGCATCCATTTCTCGCAATATTTCCTACTCGAAACTATTTCACGAATGGCTGAACCAATTTTGACGAAACTTTCATTCGCATGTAGAGAACTTTTCAGAGATTAATGTAGGCTACTTTTTATCCCGGAAATATTTAGGGTGTTATTTTTAAATTTAAAAAAAATTAAAGCTATTAACAAAATTAGGGGTTTTGCGAACGGACGTGACACGCCACCATTAGAAAATAAAGCAACTGATTTGGATCTAAAGCTAAACACTTTGACAAGATCTCTGTTTTAATGTACTGTATACGCTGGTTTAACCGTTAAAAATGTATCAAAACAGTATGCAATAATGTAAATGTACTAATAGATGTTAAATACGCATCAAAACCTAATTTGTAATGTTAATGTTCGTTCGGGAATTATGAGTAGCAAACTGGCGGAAACGAGATTTTTAACGTGTATTGGTGCAAAGCTAATAATGTATGTATGCCTAAAAGGGATACATAGATCGATTAGGGTGAAACTCACTGTTAGTTTTTGGGCCATGGAACTCTGATTTTTTTTTTTTTTTTTTTTTTTTTTTTTTTTTATTGCGTGGCACATTTGCAACAATATGAATCCTGGTGCCAATAAATAACACGTTTTTCTTTTGGAATCCCATAATACAAAAAAACTCAATATTAGTTTTTACAGTGCATAAATTATATAAAAATATTATATTGTTATATTAATATAAATATATTACTATTCATGGCTTTTTTACACTATTACAGCACATAATATACATAGAATGTTGTGGATTGTTATCCCTTGTTATGTACTTATTAATAGTTTGTTATTGTTATATACTTATTTGTAGTCTGATGCATGCAGGGCCGGTTTAACCCATACGCGAACTACGCGGCCGCATATGGCGCCACAAAAAAGTGGCGCCAACGGGACACAATGTTTTTTTTGTCAGAAGACAAAATTGAAAACAATTGAACCATTTTCAATTGGTTTTACTGACAAGTGAACAACTTATTTTGTTTTTTCGCTCAGAGTTCAACTATCAAAACACCACACCAAAGGTATTTATTCTGTTTGTACTTACAGCGCTTGAAAAATGCGTATACATAGTTGTACAGCACTTCAACTCAAGGCATTGATTTGCAGTTGCAGTTTGTAGTGAGCTGACGCTCGGCGGAGCACGGCGTCTGTTGGCTTCATGCTCGATATAAGCGCGCAGCGGAAAAAGTTGGAGTTAAGACTGAGTTTGAAAAAGAAGTGAAAGTACGACCAAGAAAAGTAAAAAAACAATTCTCCTATGAAAGTGATGATGAGCCTGTACAGGACGAGAAAACGTCGTTCGAAGTTAACTTCTTTTTTGTTACTTTAGATACAGCAATAGCGTCTTTGAAAGAAAGATTTGACCTAATGGAAAAACACAGCAAGGGGTTTGAGTTTTTGTATGCAGTTGGTTCCCTAAAAGACTGGGAAAGTGCGAAGTTGAGATCAGCATGTCAACATTTACAAACTATACTTAGTGACGGAGAAGAGCAAGATATGATGGCAATGACCTCTTCAAAGAGCTTGAAGTTTTTTCCCGGATGTTCGATTCAGGTTCACCAGCAGAAGCTTTGAGCTATATTACAACCAATGGCTACGTAAGCACTTTCCCTATCGTTTTTGTAAGTTTAAGGATTCTTCTAACTCTGCCAGTTTCTGTGGCGAGTGGTGAACGGTCATTCTCAAAGTTAAAACTTATCAAGACGTATTTAAGGTCTAAGATCTCGCAGGAGCGCTTGGTTGGCTTATCACTAATGGCAATAGAAAATGACGTTCTGAACCAGATTGATACCGTCTCAGCAATTAAAGAATTTGCTAAGATCAAAGCTAGGAAAGTTAATAATTAATTGGTAAGAACTTTTGAACATTCTGTATTCTTTTTGTTAAGCTAATACTTCAATTTGGTTTGTAATATATAATATATATTACAATTGGTTTGTAATATATCAATTTTCATTGTAATATATAAAAACTAATATCGTATCCAAGTTATGCTGTAAAAATTGATTTCACATTTAGAAATAAATTGTTAATTTTTGGTTTTTCTAAAGTGTATATGATGTGTAAAAGTGTAAAAATGTTAAATTTACTGTGAATAATAAACAGTAGTTGAAAAAAGTATTTTATTGCAAGTACTCTTCTAACCTAAACTTATAAAAAAGTTCTTCGCGAAAAATTTCACAAATAGGGTTTAGTTATGTTAATGGGGGTGGGGTGGGGGGAATTCTAGGTGGCGCCGATTCGGGTGTTCGCTTAACTCTGAAAAATTCCAAGAACCGGCCCTGACTGCATGTTGGTATTTAGTAGTATTTATTTTTGACTAATTTATTTTTTCCTTTGATTATCTATCCATGTGTTTGTTGATTGTTAATTATGTAATGGTTTTGCCGTTGGAATGAAATAAATAAATAAGACAAAGTTAAGAATAGCCTATTAAGATTGTTTTAAGTGATAAAGAAAAGTATTGAGTTTTGATCAATTAAAATCAAAATAGCAAAAACATAATAGTATTTGCAGGTTGTACATACTTGTCTGGCGCTGCAACCGATCTCTATATTATCACTGTTTCCAACGACGCCTTCACAAGATAGACGCTTGGGCTGTTGTTGGCCGCTGTATACTCTCTACAGTTTACGTACGTTTATTTCCAAAGCTTATTCTATTCCTTTTGTATGCGAGCTTACAGATAACTTGACTTTTCTATAGTTCCGAGCATATTTAAGAGTCATATGAAACGACATCTCTAATTATTTTAAAATTTTCACTTATATTCCGGTGACTTGTTTATTGTCTCGCTTTAGGTCTTACTAGTGCTCCGCGAGTTCTCCACAACGACGCCCGAATCAACGTCCTAGCTAAACACACTTCTGCGCTGCATTGGTTTAAAACTTTACACAAAGCTAATTCAATTATCCCGCGCATAGGCCTACACCGGTGTGACGTCACGGGCAAAACAGTTCCTGCGAGGACATGATCTATCTGATGTGGGCTCAACCATGATTATTGTTCTCGTAGTTGTAGGCTAGCGCTTCAGATCTGAGGGTATTTTGTCACAAATGAAAGTTTGACCGGCTGCCATTGTAAGGCAGGCCACACACAGAATCAGACACGGTCAGTCATAGTCAAAGACGCCTTTAGTCTTTTCTGTCTGTTTGACTGATATCGACTGATCCTGTGTGTGGGGATTCAGTCACTGGGCGTCATGACTCTCCGCAGAGGCCTTTACCCTCTGGCCTCCCTCCATTTTCAGTTCATTTGCAGTTCATCTGTCCACCAGATTGTTGTATTGGGTGCATTGAGTGCTTATTGAAAGTTTTTAACCTAACTTTGAAATGAACTTTGAATAGGGGGGAGAGAAAGCGATAATTATGATGTGGAACTTGTTTGAAAAAGGAACTAATAACAGAGAACTTTGGGTACTCCCTATAAACGAGAAGAGGTACCTCGTAGACGTCTTTACTAAGGAGTTGAAGAGCCATCCCAAAAAATTCGAATGAAAGTGGCTCTGACGGACAGTGTCTGATAGCTTTTGACTAAAGGTGTCTTTTGAGGGAGCTGCGTCAGTCAAGGAAAAAAACGTCTTTAGATGTCTGTTTGTGTCTGACGTCTAGTTCGATGCAGTGTGTGGTAAAACCATAACCTTTATGTTCCGTGTCGAAAAAATTCTCAATAAATTTTATTTTTAAATTTAATTTACCTATTTAAAACCCCTTGCAACCTTATTTTTTCGATTTAACCACGACAAATTAATTTTTATTTTTTTATTCTTTATTTATTTACTCCCCCTCTATTACACGAACCCGAAAATCATTTAAGTCGTTGAACATAGCAGTAGTATATCTTATAACTACACAAATATCCTTATTCTAACATACACAATTCAAGAACAAATAAATTTTACGTCAGTTCTTGACTTAATTTAACTTCTAGTTAATTTTTTAACCGCAAGTTAAATCGAGCCAACACAATGGGCGCCAACTCTACAACGTACTATAGAGCACTCTCTTTGCGAGCGAATTTTTCTGTAACACTTTTGCTCTATAATAGCTGCAGAATAAGTTGATATCACCTACTGGAAGAAATAGGCTATCTTTTTTGTCTGGCCTAGGTGATATAACTGGTTGTCTAATATTTAGCTGTCAAAATATTTCGACCAAATAATTACTCAAAATTAACCTTCCAGTAATCGTAATTAAGCTCAGTTTATAACAAAAGAAATTAATTTTACTTATTATCCACTTCAAGGTAATGAGAACAGTGGAGCTGACCTTGTAAATAACTTTATTTGTGCTTTGGATATTTTGATACTGCAACATTTTGATTATAATTAAAACACTAGGAACTATGGTAATGGAATATGCAAACACTAGGTAAGTGAAAACTAAAACTTGTTTATACTGTAAAATAATAATTAACAATTTATTAAAAACTAAAAAACATAAATCAAAATATTCTCTCTTTGTTGGTACCTTCCCAACGAATACAATTTTTAACCAATTAAATTTAATATTAATTATTCTTAATTAATTAATAAAGACAGAACACATTTACTATTTTAATTATTTTATTTAATTATCTTTATTTTATTCTATTCGTATATGAAATTTAATTATTCAATTTCTTTTATTACTGGAATTTAATTTATTTTAATATAATTAATTACGACTTTTATTTTAAAATTTACACCAAGAAAACAATCTATCTATAATCCTACCTAACCCAGTACATTTAATAAATTTAATTGAAGCTAATCATTCAAATTTATAGGGGACAGTATCATAAGTTCGCTTTTCACAGATATAGTCCAGTAGATATGTACATTGTACCTGGAAAAAATTCCGAAGTTAATGAAACTTTTACAGGTTGTTTGGGGGTGCTGTGGGATGACTCTGTCAAGTTTTCCAACTCGAGGACCCTGTGCTAATTTTGGGGGGGCCGAAAAACTACAAAATTTTCGGACTTTTATCGTTTTTTTGCGTATAACTTCTAAACTAAGCGGTTTTCGACCAAACATGTCTTTCCAAAGTTGTAGAGCAGTAAATTTGCTACAATTTGGTATCCTTAAACTTCTTCCTAACCCTAATAATAACCGAGATACAGCCGATCAAAGTTAGAGAGATTTTCATACTCTAAGGTGTGAAAACTCTCACCCTTTTTTCTATAAAAATATTTAAAGTTTTCTTTGATTTTCCTATAAAACTTTCCTTTTACAAAAACTTGTTATGATTAAATTTTTCTTTAATTTGTTTCTTTTATAATTAAATGACAATTAAACTTGCCGATTTTAACTAACTTCTATAATATTGAAAATTCGTTATTTTCTTATTTCACCTTTCTTTTAGGTCTATTCTTTATTAAACCAAACCCAACTTTCTTTCTGGCTTTTGAGAAAATTTGAAATTTTCCCTTAACTTTTGACTTTAATTACGTAAGCATTATTTAATATTACGATTTGGGAATTGCATGACTGACACACCCGTGTTTAGCGTAATGTGTTTCCTTTAGAAAAACCCAAATACATAATATTACTGGATCCTGGTATTCCCTAAGAAATCATTAGTTAGAGGCTAAGTTCTTTTTGCATTTCTGGACAAGTCAGGGTTTAACAGTCGCTTCCGTAGATAACGCCCCGCTCGTTTCAACTTGTTGAAGGTTGTACTACATACGATCAAGATTCCCTGTTGGCCTAGAAATATCGCTTTTAAAAAACATTAAAAGTGAATTACACGGGTCCTGCCCGTTGTAAAATATTGATTACTTTTTAGTTAGCCCTCGTAATGTAAATATTTTGGTTGAGCGGCCATATTCTATATGAGGTATTTTTTATGCAGAGAAGATATTAACTGCCAAGCACGTAATATTAATTTTGTAAACCAACTATTACTAATTACATTAAACTGGGGTGTAGTATAATAGGCCTAAATATAAATTGTTGTTTTCAGGCACGCATCAACTCGTACACACTGGGTATGTCTGTCGTGTAGACTCTCTATGGTTTTATTCCAACTTCTGATTACAATGATACTACCACTACTCCAGGAAAAGTTTAACATCTCTTTGACTCTGTCTTTGAACCATGGTTTGAGTCATTACTATTCAGATAAGTCTTGGAAAGACATGAACTATCTACAACAGCAGCATGAATGTTGTGGTGTACTAAAATACGCACATTGGTACGGAGATCATGGCTCCACATGGATCCCATTAGCGGATCCAGGAGGGGGGCTATGGGGCTGCAGCCCCTCCTTTGGGTTATTATATTTTTGTTTTGTTTAATCGACCAAGTGGCAGACTGCTTAATTGAGTAGTATCGAATATTTCACCCACTAAATATTATCCAATCTCAATAAAACAAAAACCATTGAAAAGGAATTGTTTAAACTTTAGTTTTTGCATTTACAAATTTCTTCTAAAAAGCATATTTACATACTATGTAACCATCGTTGTAAAATTATAGTTGTATGTCTAAATCTAAATCAACTGATGCCGCTGGAGAAAACACAAGCAAATTATTCTAACTCGTCACTTTTTAAAGGCACATAACCGTTAGACAGACTTGTTTTGGGAAGAAGATAAACACACCATTGGATTCGTCAAGATCTGAACTTTCTACCACGAACTTCTCTAATCATTCGCTACTGTTATAGTTTCTTAGATATGGAGTGTTCTGTAAACCCTTGCAATTGGCCAGTTTTCAATCAATGAGAAAGCACGATTTGCAATCGATGTATCTATTACAAAACGATATATTTGTATAATGATTTTTATATCGATTTGATGTGCAAGTTCTATATTTTCGTTTGCTATAAGGAAAACGTGGTTTAGTGTTCCAAGGCTAGTTCCGTGAAATATGTAAATTTTCAAGGCCCTAGGCGCGTTAGTCCGTTACCTTTTCCCGTCTGGCTAGATCTGTATCCTATAATAAAATATGTGTGAGAATTTTGTTTAGTTGTTTTAATTTAGTAAAATAAAGTTAAATAAATTTTAGAATTCAAAGTTTTCAAGTAAGCAGTTAAATTCTATGTTTTATTCTCTACACAGTTTGTTATAATAAAATTTCTTTTTTTTTTCTAAAATTTCACTAAAATTTCAATTTTATGTTTTGGGTAAAGCATATAATCCTCAATTCGTATTCAAAATGGGTGCTAGTGAAATATGTAGTATAAACATCTGGTGTGCACATCATACAACTTTCCTTACCAAAATAGATGCTGTATCAATTACCAAATTTTTCAAGCGAGAGATTGATGATACCATTTTCGAGTTAATAGGAGTATCCGTTTCGAAGAAAGCGGTACTAACTTCAAAACGGTTAATCCCACGGACCTGATTTTGGTCTCAATCGATTTCTCACCCCCAAAAATGTCAAGGTCGATACTAAACACGGCTAGTTTAAAAAAAGTCATTTTTGCCCCCAAAAAGGGCGTTTTTGGGGTCAATTTTTGAAAAAATGGAAAAAGTTGAGTGGGGTATCTTTTTTAACATTCTTTTGGACGCTGAATCGAATGAGACCATTTTCAAGTCGATAGGACCAGCCATTTCGGAGATACAAACAAAATAACTTGCGTTTTTGTAATAACTTTTTTCAACGAATTTTTAAGGATATATAGCGTACATAGCGTGTTAAGGGGGTCTGAGTAGAGTATGTTAGCAAAGTTTAATCAAAATCGTTAGAGGGGTTTTGGAGTAAATACCAAAAATGTGCTAAAAACTGGTCCCACGGTAAGACACCACCTCCGATTTGCTTCAAATTTACATGGGTTTAATTGTTTACGTGTTTGAAGATATCCTGTAAATTTCAGTTCGATCCGTCCAGCCGTTTGCCCTGTGCACTCCGGACACACACACACACAGACACACAGACAGACCAATTGCCAAAAATGCATTTTTTGGACTCAGGGGGCCTTGAAACGTAAAGATATTATGAAAACTCGACATCGAATTTTTGGGTCGATCGCAATACTTACCTTACCTAGTATAGGGTAAGGAAAGTAAAAAGACGTTTTTAAGCACTGTATTCCAAAAAATTTGTTCTACACCCCCGGGATAGGAGACAGCCCCCTCCTTAAAAAAAAGGCTGGATCCGCCCATGTGAACACCCATGTGGACAGCCTCAGGACGAGGATCTTCTTGATAGGTATGTAATAGTTATTTACGTACCTTAAGCTGTAAGAGCGCTAATTACAAGCCGAGGGCGAAGTTTGAGGGCACGAGTGCGTAGCACGAGTGCGTTAAAGCCCAAGGCTGTCATGGCGCTTACAGCTTTAGGTACGTACACAACTTTACCCCCCCCCCCCTAAGTCAGCACCCCCCTCTTACAACGAGGCATATAAATAACAATGAGACATTACAACTAAATACACCTTTTCGTTTGTTAGACTTTTTACTCCCTTCGTTTGGCACCAATTTTGATACTTAATGTACGTTTCTTCGTATCTTAGTTTTGACTTAAGTGGTATTACATTACCTACAGCTTTATTAGCACTTTCTTCTATGTCTGAAGGTAGACTTTCTTCAGATTCACTCATTTTCATCAACTATAATAGGCCGTTATATTAAAACAATAAACTGAGGTTACGTTTGTACGAAAACAACAACTCAGTTATGGCAAAATTGATTGTTTCAAATTAAACAGCTGACGCTGACTACTAGCGCTCTTGCGACCACTTCTCGAACTAGTAGCGGGTTGTAATGAAATAACATGCATTATTACATATCATGGAGCTTCTATTACATATCATGCAGCTTGTAAACAAGAACTTTACACGCCGCTCGGGATAGGGACGTTTAACATGGGGTGGGCGGTAAATAGAATTTACGGTACATGTATTAAGTTTATAAATACTGTATATTAAATTTAGTGATACGAAGACTATTCCATAGTGAAAATGTAAATAAAACTAGAACTGAAAAAAATTAAATTATCAGACTATTCGGTATTGGGTTTTGAGCGGTGATGTGTTTTAAAAGTATATCAGGCTCCTCTTATAATCAAGGGATTCGGGGAAGGTCTGGGAAATGAAATTGTGTCAAAGAATTACAAAGGAAAAACACAGGGAAGCTTATGTTCCAAGACAGAAACATTACACTTTCCAGTACAATATGTTTCTTCGTCATAATATTGGGGCAAATAATAGCAATATAAAGGATCTC
The DNA here is from genome assembly GCA_018207615.1 of Philaenus spumarius. Lineage (NCBI taxonomy): Eukaryota > Metazoa > Arthropoda > Insecta > Hemiptera > Aphrophoridae > Philaenus > Philaenus spumarius. The sequence continues at coordinate 207,206 of JAGFPH010000706.1, forward strand.
CGTTTCCCACGAGTTATAGCACGGAGTGTCCGATTCAAAGATGAGTATTTTCTTTAGATTTTAATATTAAAATCTTTATTTATAGACTAAAACTTGAACACAGTATCCACAACTAATACGTTTATTAACTCGAACGCGTTTCAACGACAAAGTCGCCATCTTCAGTGAAGCACGAGTTACAATAGTCAAACTATAATTCATTTACATACTTATGGCCTTTAAGTAGATTGTTATGGCCATTTCACCAGATTCAAGTGGTCTATTCAATAACGCTTTAGCATGAGAGGCATTGATAAATGGGATCAATATTAACATAGAAGAGAAGGAGAAGATATGGTTATGCCTATTGATATATTCTCAAAATATGGATATCAAAATTGATTACAATTTTACAATTATTACAATAATTTTGATCTCCTACTTGATTTTTGTATTAATGCCCTAGAAACTGTACATAATCAAACAATGTTTTGTTAATCTTTTACTGATACAATATTATAATAAAAAAAATTCAATTTTAGAACCTTCTACTCTTGCATTGCTTCTTCGGTACCTTACAAACCGATGGCAGCTAATTTATAAAAGAAGTTTCTGAACTTCAAAATTGTGAATTATTATTTTGCAATAATGGATTGGTTAAATTTATTTGGGTTTTTGGTATATTTCTTTTAAATTAATTATGGAATTATATTAGTCATTGTATTAAGTTATAAACTTTGAGAACCTGTCTTACAAGTAATTCAAGATTAGACTACTTACATATACTTTTGGACCTATTACACCTGACAGCATCCTCAACTCCATATTTTGTTGTTGTGCCTCAGGATGCGGTATGAGATGTGGATGCCGGAAACGGTGAAAAGTCGTCATCCACTGCTCGCCTGTCTGTAGCAATTGCCACGGCGCCGGCGCTTGTATGTACTAACAGTGTTCCTGTTCAAGATGAGTTCTAAGAGTTGAACAGTGAAAACTATAAACAATTTGTAACATGTGATAGGATCAAAGCGTAAAATTAAATTTGATTGGTTCTGCCATGCACTTACAGGGGATACCAAATTGGACACAACAGGTGGAACCCTTAACACATACATGGCCAATTTTACCTGATACTGTAATACGTACAAAACGTGCTAAGTATACGCTTTTCTGGTAAAAAAATGTATATAAATGAAATGTATATTTCCACTTTCATATAAATATAGTTATATGGGTATTAAATACCATTTGTTATTACTTAAACAATACATAATTAGACATAATAGACAGTTAGTTACAGCCCTTAAAAACGAAAATAAAATGACGAGCAGTTTACTATCCGAATCTTGAAAATCAATATCAAAAATTCTCCAATTTTAGCAGTTCCATTAACAATAGTAAATATATTCTTGAAGGAAATTTAATTATTATCTACAACTTTATATTTCACGAATTTCCTGTAAAATGGAAGGAAAAAGTATTGGAAGGGCAAGTTTTGCAAAAAAAGTGTGGTGCTACAAATTTTCTATGTTCGCCGGCTCAAATCTTGAAGACGGTAAAAGAGATCAACGATAATATGCCATTTTATAGTGAATTAAATAAGCATTAATTGTGGGAAGTATAACATTTTCCGTGCGATGCACCGTTTTCGAGATTAGCGCCAGAAACTGAACAAAGGGCTTTTGAGGCTCCCGTACACCCCTCGCGGCACTTGAAATCAATTGAACTTTAGGCTTTGTTCATGGGACCTCCCCCAAGTTATTCATGAAACTTTTGGAACTACATGATTTAATGCAACAAAAAATCTGATTTGATTGAACTAGAGCAGCACATTATTACAATTAAAATAGGAGCAAAGAATGTAGAAGTACTACTACTTTCACCCAGGATGCGTTGGCATAGCCTCTCGCCGTATAGCCCATTTCACCCATCATCTATAATGCTAAAACAAACCTAGGAAAGATTATACTTTGGGGTTATATTTACTTCAATCAATATAATAAGTCTTGTGAAGTTGTTTTCTTAAAACAAGAGTTGAATAACTAATGTAGGCTATAATACGTTATAAGATTTGCTTTGATGTTATACAATAATTAATATAAATACAACCTTTTATCATCAATATATTTTAGTATACAAATTTAACCCTAGAATGGTATACCGTCGTATTTTTTACGACAACCGATGTTTTTTTTTATCTGGAGTGTAATTTTTGGCAGTGACTATCCCACCCGTCTCAGCCAACAAACTGCACCCGAGTGCACCCCGAGTCATAGTCAATGCACTGCTAGACGTTACCGTATAATTTGTTTTTTTCATATAAAATGTATTTTATTTTTATTATGTGTACTATCAATGAATACAGAATACTTTATTCTGTATTCATTGGTACTATCCACTTAAAAGTGAAAGTATTGAAAGTAAAGTGCAGCTTACATTACATTCAAATAACAATTAATTATATATATGTTTATGTGCGTTTGAAAGTGCAATATTTAAAATCATTCAGAATTATAAATTTTCAATAAAAAGCACTAAAACCACTTTGTATTACAAATTTCACTTATGTATATAATAACTGATTCGATTCTTATAAAAAAACACATTTACTTCTTAAAAAATAAATCTTAATAATTCTCTCTTTTTTTCCCTGTAGGCTAGGCGAAAAATATTTTCTTGCTAAATGCGTTTTTGCCAATGTCAATGTTTTATGGTATCATTTTAAACAGAAAGAAGTGTAGTTTCATATAATAAATTTGTTTTCATTAAAAGTGTTAATTTTTAACCTTAAAAACTCTTTTATAAGTTTTCGTAATTTTTACTACAGCTTACCAATAACGTTACAATTTTACGGCATACCATTCTAGGGTTAAAGAAAGATACCTATTAGTTTAACTTCGGAAACATACGTACATCTAAACAGCTGATTTCACCCATCATCTGTAACACTAAGGCCCGGTTCTACAATCTCCCGATAAGTGCCCGACAAGTTCCAGGTAGAGCTATCCTCCCGATAAGTTAAAAGAAGGTGTTCTACAATCTCCCGATAGCCCTTGTCGGCAGGATAAACTTGGCTATCCTACCGATAAAGTTGTCGGCTACTTGAAACACCCGATAAGAAGTTATCGGCAAGATAAATGTACAGAATAGGTTAGAACTGTATACGATGACTGAAACTATGCTTATTTATAAAGATTTTATTGACATTTTGGTGAAGATGGCGATGAAAAAATAGTTCATTTGATTGTCCAGTCCAGAAATAATAATGTCTTTAAAAGACAATAAGGTTTGGAATTTTGATTTTTTTACAATAACGTATTTTTGGATTATTTTAGGTTAACGAAGGAAACAGTTAGCTTCCTTGTAGAAATTATTGGAGAAAAATAACCTAAAAATTGTATAAATAGCAACAATAAATAATAAAGTACAACGAAAGTTAGTAATAATGTTATAAGGTTTATTTTATTGAAACTACAACTAACTATAAATAAAATTTAAACTTGAACTGGACTTATGAGAAATAACACTAAATAAGTTAACTTATATATTTGTTATTTTGTATCTCTTTTTATATACATTCATGTTTTTCCCAATACAACTTACAACTATTAAGTTACTGTTCTCCCATTGGTCGTTACATGTTTAGACCATCCCCCCTACTAAGACTCTGCCTATATATAGTTAAGAACCATGTAACCAAATTAGTTATAAGTTAGTAACCATCACTGATGATGATGATGACTTGGTCATCGAAACGCGTTTGAATTATTAAACGTTTTTTATGAGAAACTGTGTTCTGTTTTTATTTATATAGTACAACTAACTAGTAATTTATTTTTTCCACTTTGATAAAAAATAAAAACAACTCCAATGCACCTTTAGTCATTATAATTAAATTTTGTTTCAGAAACGTTCTTGCCCACCTTGGGTTAAGTTTTTTTTTTGGATGGATTGTAAGCTTCTGGTTGTTTCATTGCAAATAATGTGTCAGCCATTAACAAGACATCCACGTATTATGCATTTACATTCCAAGGCTAGTTCGTTATTCAGTCACTAAGGTGCGTTCCTTAACCGTATTTCAACCAATCACAATCGACAAAGTGTACCAACCTACATGTAAAATTGTGAATCTAACAAGTAAGTTCCTGGTAGTTATCGGAGAGATAAAAACCTATTGTAGAACGCAATAAACTTGTCGGGTAGATTTGTCGGCAGGTTAAATTTATCCGGCGGGTAACTATCGGGAACTTTATCGGGAGATTGTAGAACCGGGCCTTAAACAAACCCAGTATAGATTCAAGGTCTCTAGATAGAAACCTCTCTATCTAGAGACCTTGGTGTAGATTATATTATTTTAGGGTTATGTTTACAACTTCAATCGTTATAATTTCTTGTGAAGTTGATTTTTTTAAATATGAGTTATAGAACTAATTTATTATGCTATAATAATATACGTTATAATATTTGCTTTGAGGTTATAATCTGTATATAAATATAAAGTTTTATCATCAATATATTTTTATTTGTTTGTAGGCCCTACAAATTTTAAAATGAGTTATATTATTCGTTTAACTTCGGAATCATTCGCACATCTTCGTGCGAACATATATAATAACATAATAAACATGTTCCATTATTAATTTCTTTACTATAATTTTAATAACTTCTAAATCATTTGATCTATCAATATGAAATAAAAAGCAATTAAAATGATAGTATTTTTATCTTTCTTTAAATATAATAAAGTATGTACAGTAAATAAAAATGTTTAACAAGTTTAGTATCCTAGCCCAGTCGGTATAGGTTAAAACTAGCAGTAATTTGCAACATGGCTGATTTTTTTTTATAAGTACCTTAAAGTATGTACTTTAACATAAAAAAAGTTTACCAGTCTATCGATTTCCCAAAGTCGAAAAAAAAAATCGATTACCTATCATTTTTTTCGATTATCCTTAATATTTCGAGCTATGATGAAGATAGAGAAAAATAAAAAATACCACCGTGTAGGGGAGGTATTTTTCAATAAAAGAGGTCATATTTTATTATGTATTTATTTCCTCCGAGAAATGGTTTGTCTGGAAAAAATTCGATAATGCAGGTATGTATTTTGCAGCAGGGGAAATCACTAAAAGGGGACATCTTATTCATATATGAAGCGTTGGGTCATTCTAAATTGGCCGAATTTTAATATATCGAATTGAAACTTGACATAGGAGTTAAAATATATATTTTAAAGATTTATGCTGAGTTTCAGCTTGTTATCTTGAAAATAACGTCCATAATCAAAGACTGTACACAGTAGTTTCAGCGAATCATATTTATAACCTAATCTGTGATTTGTTCTCGTTCTGTTCAGGTTCAGAGTTCAGTTCGAGTTCTGCAAAAAGTGAACAGTGTTTTACAATAAAAAATACAGTAAAATAACCTATAAATTTAGCTGAAACTTTTGAGTTCACTAGAAATTATAATATACGGTTATAACAAATTAGTATGCGTTTATCTCAAGCGTGTTTTGTACGATTCAAAGAACTCGGCGAACTTACTAAAAAGTATGCCAATTTACCAGATGCCTTTATAAAACGACGAATGGAACAGGTAAAATAGTAACAAAAAATATCAATTTAGTAGGCTAGCTTGTTTATTAAATTAAGCTGTTGCCATAAGTTAGCCTAGGGTCGAATAGTTAACTTACGCCAAGTCGTTAATCTTAGTCTGATTTAGTATAAAACCTACATTATAAAGATCTATAGTTTACTAGGGCCTAGGAGAAGTTTTGGAATACCACTACTTGTATCATAACTCAAGACATGTTGAATGCATATGAATGAATGAAAATTCCACAAAGTTTTTACAAAATATGGTAAAATGGTACGATTGCCTAAGGCCTAGGCCTGCTTTCCTATTCCAATGTGTTTAGGCTACCAGAAAAATTTAAAAGGCGCTTTGGCGTAAATTTACTTTACACTCAGCTAATATGTTTGCATACGATGGCCTTTTTAGAGGCATAAGTTTACTATTCGACCCTAGGGTGTAGCCTAATATTTTTGCAGACAACGATGTTGTTTTACATTCTACTGTTAAATGTTCAATACAGACAAACATACTAAATACTATAGGGTAGAATCTTTTAGGTTTTTTTAAAATTATTTTTGCAATTCTGTTGCCATAGGTTAACCTAGGGTCAAATAGTAAACTTGCACCCATTATAATTAGATTATAATATATTCTCTTTTTAATAATGCCCCACTAGTTATGGAAGCCAATTTATAAAAGTAGATTCTATTATTCTCTCTTTTATTATAATAATATTTATATGATTTGAATAATAATATATTCTGTAATATTAAGATCTTCTGTAATATTAAGATCTTCTGTAATATTAAGATCAACACTTACTTTAAAAGACCAATGAAATTAGGCTTTTGTATTACAAATAGTTCTTTATTCTTTAACAAGTAGGCTAAGTTTCAAATTATACTTTTACAAAATTATCTGTATTAATATGTAGAGCACTTATTTATAAGATTATTAAATTTATTTTTATGACTCTTAAATCTCGGGTTAAAGGAATCCTGGCCTATTAAATGTACAATCAGTAACAAAATCTTAAATCTATACAGGATAATTATATCTGAAACTAGTTAATGCTACAAATGTTAAAATGTTCTAAGTCCTAAAGGTGTTTATGAAATTACTTTGATTATATTGAATTTTGGATAATTGTTTTCACTGCAAATAAAGTCACTGTTCTTATGGATGGTTAAATGAAATTGGCTGGATATTACCTTATATCAGTTCTTGTTTAAAATGGTACTTTACCAATTATTAGTTTTATTTGAAATGTTTAAGATCCTTTTCTGATCTTGGCTGTAGTTATATTTGATTGATGTTTGCTTTTCTTGAGATTTTTAATTACTTTTACGCTAAATTATATTTTTGATCCTCAAAGCACGTCTGAATGCTCCCAAGCCTTATATAACAACTGAAAAGCCATTTTGTTCAAATATACCGGTTCTGAAAAAACAGTGCCGTCATGAGAATCTCTAACAATTGTTTCTGTTGCTTAATTACTTTGGTGGCCGGTGTTTTTACACAAAATATATGAAAATTTATTTATTTTGTTTTCTGTTGAAAATGTTTATGTTTTTATTTGATATTCACACTGATATTGTTTTTACAAGTCTTAGTTTATCGAAATAAATAATTATCTGCTTTATCGTAGGATATATAAATGTTTTTATTCACTCGCGCATATAATCGTAGGACCAGCTGTTCAACATTCATCTACGGATGTAATCGATGTACCGTCTGGATTAGCACAACTTGTATCTTTCAGCACATTCGCCAATAACCTCACTTGTTTGATTTTAAACACCTTTCTAATTATTTACAACACCTTGCTTAATTAATAAACTATACACAATTTTGAAATCTAATTCTATTACAATCTATATTACATGAATAAACTTATACGCTAATAATTTTTGAAATGTGAAACATTTCGAATTTTATTTTAGGATCACGTCTGCTTGTAAATTAAATTTGGTTTGTATTTAAAAAAAAAAAGGTAAGTTAAGTGTTATTTATTAATAATAAGAGTGTTTATCGTTATTTTATTATATATTTAGTTTCCTGATGTGAATTTATTTGTCCTTTGAATAATTTTGTCTAGATCGAAATTTTGAGGTTAAATTTAGGCTATCTTAATAATATTGTTTTACATTCTTTTAAATTGGTTTGCCAGGATCCTTTAATCTTTTACTAGTTTGTTCTTACTCAACTGGGTCAAAATGTTATACCTTTTTAGGAAATGTAGTGCTATCAACCTAAACACATTCCACTATTAAATGTTGAATAGGCCTATAGGTAAACATGACTAAAAACTAGGCAGTAAGTTTTTTTTTTAATGCTTACATTTCTGTTAAACAAAACAACTTAATTGATGTTACTAACTTTTTAAAAATATGTTTACAAAGTGGGACCATACTGGGGCTAGAGACTTAGAATTAGGAAGGCCTACGTGGTTTTTTTTTATTTTCATCGATTCAAAATACATGTGTGGGCATTTGTTATACACACAGGATTGGGTCATTGTATCGAATATCCGTAGTTTGATGTCAAGAACCGTGAACATTAGTATTTAGGCCTATATGTATATTACAGAATTTTATAAAATGAAAATTGTGTTTTCTAGTTTTGTTATAGGCCTATTCATGTATTTGATTTAGAGATGTTAAGTTGTAGCTATAGAGGACTCCATCAATTGTGTTTCATAGCCTATTTCATGAGTTAAATAAGTTGTGAATTGAGTTTAGGCCTAAATTTAAAGTGTTGTATTTTCTGTTCATAATTAATTACTTTAAATTTTATTAGTGATATTTTCTGTTTTCATTTATTTAAGACGTTTAGGAAATTGAACATTACAATTACGTATTAGGGCATTTTCTTACGTATATACATTGGCACCTCTTGTCACAATATGGTGTAGGGTCATAATGTAAACTTTCGCCGTCATAAGCACAAAAACAAACTTATTGAATTACTGTAGAGCCTGTATTAGGATACATCTGTAACAAAACACAAAATGTTCACTTTTCAGAAGACGGTAGGTAAACAAAATTTACATATTAGGCCTATAGTTACTAAGAATACTTAAAAAGACGGTCTTAAAAAAGAAAAATAACAAAGAATATTAATACCACAATACATTATTAATTGACCAAGTGAAGGGAGGTCTCCGTTTTAGCTCGACTGTTCGGCATTTCATCTGTGTGTCTGTCTATCTGTCTCACGATTACGGCCAAACGCCTTGACCGATTTTGATGATTTTTTGCATGAATGTTCCTTATTCCTAGGCCGAGCGATGTACGGTTTTTCCATTTTTTATTTTTAACCCCTTAAATGAAATAAAAATGGCGGCCGTTTCTCTCAGTGTAAGCTTTTTTCCTAAGCCAGTTTGTGGCTTAGATTAGATTATATTGGGGTGGATTCCTCCTTGGAGAAGGCCTCCTTGCACGTCAACCTTTGGTTTATTGTGCCCCCTGTGTAGCGCGCCCAGCACGTTAGAAGCCTGTATCCCTTGTGAGGTCCAGGATTTTCTCCACCCAGTATGTGTCTTCTTCGTCTCCTGGTTGCTGGATTCCAAAGAGCCTCCTCCTCCTTCGCTCCAGGATTTCGCACTCAAATATGACGTGGCTCGCTGACTCTTCTGCCTGATTACAAAGCCGACAGCTTTGGTCGCCTTCAAGGATTCCCGCTGTTGCTAGGTGTTTCCTGAACTGGCCATGTCCAGTAATGAATTCTACAGCTCTTTTGAGTTGTGGTCGGTTTAACTTGATTAGGGATTTAGTAAGCTTGGCGTTTGGTCCCTTGATCAGTCGTTTACTCTGAATGTGCTCAGGTAATCTACACCATCTCTGGCGTTGCTTTTCCCTGGCCCAGTTATTTACTGAGCTCTTGGCCATGCTACCCCTAATGCAGCACATTGGTTCTGGCCCCGTGAATGGTGTAGATGCTCCTTTCTTTGCAAGAGCATCTGCCATGTCATTTCCTGGAATGCCACGGTATCCGGGCACCCATCTCAATTCCACCATATTTAATGTGGAGAGTCTGACTAGTGTTGAGAGGCACTCCTTCACCAGTTTGGATGTGACTTGAACTGAGTCCAGCGCTTTAAGTGCTGCTTGACTATCAGAAAGTATTAGGATATGTCTATTCCTGTATCCATTCGACAATCCTAAGTGGGCGCAAGCAGTAATTGCTAAGATTTCTGCTTGGAAGACTGTGCAGTACGTCCCAAGACGCACTAATGTTCGTCTTTGGTGGAGCGCTGTATACACCATAGCCAGAATTGCTGCCGATCAAAGACCCGACTGTGTACCAGACTAGAGTTCCTGTAGCAGATCCCGGTTTGATGTTTCCTTCCCAGCCTTCGCGGGTTCCGAGGGTTAGGCCTACTGTAAAGGGTCTATAAAAAACGTACTCGGTGTGCATTGCATCAGTCACCATGTCTAACACCGAGTTTTTAAGTACGGTGTTCACAATGTCGGAATGTCCTGCTCCTGGCATGCCCCTCTGCCATTCGTTCCCACTTATTAGTCTGTATGCCGACTTCCTTCCCTCCGACATTATGTGAATGTCTAGAGGCGGAAGTCGTAGGAGCACCTCCAAAGCTGCTAAAGGGCTACTTCTGAAAGCTCCAGTTATACATAAGCATGCAAGTCGTTGTAGACCAGTTAGCTTGATACCAGCAGCAGTTTGGCATGATTTCTTCCACCAAACCACCGCTCCGTATGAAATTTAGGGTCTAATCACAGATTCATACAGCCAGAGAGCCATATGAGGTTTGAGACCCCAGGTAGTTCCAATAAAGCGTCTGGTTGCCAGTAGTGCCCATTTTGCCATAAGAATCAGATTGTCCAGGTGTGCATTCCATTTCAGCTTTTGATCAAGAATCACTCCAAGATACTTTACTGACGCGGAGATATTCAACCGGGTGTTGTCCATGGATATCCACTCCTGATTTTGTTGGGATTGACGTTGAGGCCTTCCCTTACACACCATGTTTTTTAACGTGTCTCAGATCTCTGTTTATGATATCCGAGACAGTGTCATCATTTTTACCAATAACCAAGATTGCTATGTCATCTGCATAGCCTTGGATGTATGTTCCTGACTGGCTAATTTCTGTAATGAGACCGTTGACCACCAAGCTCCACAGCAGAGGTGGAAGAACTCCTCCCTGTGGGCACACTCTTGTAGCCGTGACCTCAATCAATTCACCAAGTAAGGAGCTTTGTATGCGCCTGCTTCGTAGCATGGAGTGCACCCACCTTGTTATGGCCGGGTCCACATCTCGCTCTTGCAGTTTCCGCACTATTGAGTCAAATGATGTATTGTCGAATGCGCGCACCTTCTATGTCCAAGAAAGTGCACAGGGCTATTTCCTTCCTTGCCAGGGTATCCTCGATTCTGCCCACCAGACTGTGTAGAGCAGTTTCACAGGATTTTCCCGGTTGGTGGGCGTGTTGATTTCGATGAAGAGGTACCTCATAGAGCACCCCTTTTCTCATGTATCTTTCCACTAGCCTTTCCACTGTTTTTTAAGAGAAACGAGGATAAGCTAATAGGTTGATAAGCTTTGGCATCAGAATAATTTGTTCTGCCGCGCTTAGGAATGAATGTTACTCTGCTAGCTCTCCACGCCTGTGGAATGTAGCCATAGGCTACACTGGCTCTATATAGCTTGCAGATCCATTGAATCAGGGAGTCTGGTCCTTCCTGCAGTAATGCCGGATAGATTCCGTCTCCGCCAGGTGATTTAAATGGGCTGAATTTGTTTATCGCCCATTTTAGTTTAGAAATGGTGACAATGCTTCTGGCCAGTTCCCAATCAGACCGGGATGCCCTCGACCAAGAGCTATCCCCAGCTTGACTCCGACTACCGTCTGCAGTGTCACTATTTATGCATCCAGGGAAGTGAGTTTCAAGTAGTACCTTGAGCGTCTCTTCCGCTGTTTTAGTGTAACCTCCTGTCAGCTTGCTTAAGGTGCCCACAGGATTATGAGGTTTTGAAGCCATTACTTGTTGCAGTCTAGCTGCCTCCTTTCGGCTATTCACTTTGTTGGTGAATGCCTTCCAGGAATCAAGTTTGGCTTGCCTAATAGTTTTGCTGTATGATGTGAGAGCTATGTGGTACTCCCTCCAATCACCGCTCCGCTTGGAGGCATTAAACAGCCTTCTTAATTGTTTCCTTCTGCGACCAAGGTCCGGAGACCACCATCTG
>JAGFPH010000706.1:218976-231602 GCA_018207615.1 Philaenus spumarius
CCTGACAACAAGACAAGAAAGACTTGCCACAGTCCTACATGTGCCTTGCATCCTGCTGCCTTGATGGCTGCAAGAGACGAGTCATCAGCCAGGAAGACAAAGGTGCGGCCTTTGGGTCCTGCTTTGTCGCCAAGGTTTTCCAGCATATCCCGGATCCTTTCTGGAGTCCCTGCCAGGTTGACAGGTGCTCTGAAGAACACCTTGGTAGCCCGCAGGATATCCTTCGGTCACCAACGATAAGCTCGACATCCTCGCCCAGAGGTTTAATACTGGATATGACTTTTGTCAACCAGAGTTTTTTATGAGAATTGGAGCACGAAATGATGAGTGCTCCTTTCTCCATGTACGAGCCTGAGAAAACTGGGTATGAGCCGTCCTCCAGACACTCGAACTTGTCCATACTGTATTGGCATTTTCTAATGTTGTGCCCTGCTCCTCGGAGAATTTTTCTTCGGGGAAACATTTGGGCACAACTGCCATTTTGATGGAGGAGAGAGCTTCCTTAAACAAAGATCCAGGTTGCGCCGATGTTGATGCACCGTGCTCACCAGATTGTCTAGGTCGCTTCCTCTGTGTTTCAGTGGAAGGGGGAGTTGGAGCATCGGTTCTGCCGCGCTTCTGGCCCCCTTCCATGAGTGCGGGAACATTGGCAGCACCTTTGTTCTTCCGCTTATCAAATTTTTGGGGTCGTACTCCCTGCTGTATTTGGCCTTGAGAGCATGCCTCCTATCTCCTTTGGACATCCTAGGACACCTCTGTTCCACCTTGAGCGAGACCAACTGCTTGGTAGCGTCCGTCAGCTCACCTGAGAAACCTGGGGTGTCAGGATTATTCAGGAGGAGTTCTTCGTTCAGCTCAGAGCCCGACTCAACCTCCCCCTTACTATAATCTACTTCCATGTCGACAGATCTAGAACCCTGCTCGATGGCTGGTTCTCGTCTGTCGACAAAAGAAGCAGATTCGGATGCTTGTGTGTTTTGGACAAGGTGAACATGCTCTGAGGCCGCTACCTGTCCTGAGTGACCGGCTGAGTTTCCAGTTGTTGGCTGGTTCTCTGCCGTGTTTTGTTTTGTGTTTTGGTGAATCCATATGGTTCCCACGAGTAGAGCAAGGTAATAAAGAGGTCTGCCGCACAGAGCCCGCATGCATGGTAAGGCTAAGTTTCCCTGAGAGGTCACCTGGTATCTCAGGTGTCCCGTTTAATGCACCATTACCCTGGTACCATTCATCCTATCAGCACGGGTGAAAAACCTTCGGATTGGGGATTTTATTTCAGGGTTTACTCCCTTAGATCCGTTGGATTCAGCCTAGACCTTAGTCCAGCGCAGGGTCACCTCGTGCAGGATGCAACTCTTCATTGCATAGGCCCAACTCTTCAGTCGAGTGAGCCAACTCCAACGGTCTTGAGTGCAGATACACCCCTGAGGGCAAGGGAATGAGTGTCACGTCCCTTGTGACGCTCACCTCCTCAACCTCTCGACAACCAAGTTAAATAACCCGCCGCAGTTTGTGGCTAAACCGTAAGTCGAATTTAAAAACAAATAACATTTTGCAGGTAGCAAATTTGATTTTCAACAAAATTAATTGTATTCTTGATTTTTTTCGTATCTCTAACGGTAAGCTCACAAAATGGCCGTAAACTTCAAATTTGTTAAAAATCATCCAAGTTTTTGTATTTTAATCATGTTTTTATACGTTTATTCTAAACCAATTAAAAAAATGATTGAAGTAAAATTAACAAATGTATTAGCTCAAAAAACAAGCATGATCAGTAACAAAAAGAAAAAGTTCAACTTTAGGCCTACTTACATAAAAAGTACCGGTAGTAAAACGTTTTTGTAATTTTTTTTATAAGTGTAAAAAAGTTTCGTAATTTAGTTCTAAATAAGACTGTATGAAAAAATATTTATCAATTTCAAATGTTTTATTTTGAAAACACCAGTTTTTATGTTCCTACTACAAGATTGCTAACAAAACTAGGCCTATTTTGAATAGTAATTTATATGTCCTTTGCCCAAAAATGACGTACTATTAAAAAATGTAAAGAATAAATCAAAGAATTGAACTGTATACTTGTAAATTATTATTTCATAAAAGTATTTGACTTAGCTTTATTTGAATTACAAAATGAGATGAAACAAAATGAAACCTCGCGGCGATAAAGGACATATACATAAAATGACCGTTGGGCAGCGTGGGACGTGTTGGTATATGGGTTGACATCACTATCACGACACTTTAACATCGTTTGTTTTCATTATTTCTAATATTGGAATATGATATGGAACTGTAAAAAATATATTGTTAAGTTTTAGTTATTTAAGTAGGCCTATGTAAATATTTAATTCTATGTTTTCCCTCAATAACACGATATTTTTAGCTACCTAATGCATTATTAACCTAAATAAAACACAATGCCTCCAAAAAGAAAATCTTCACCAGTTAAAGGTCAAGAAAAGAAAAAAACGAGAACTAGAAATCCGGGAATCGCGAAATAATGTTTCAATGGCTAAATCTTCTGCTTACTTCCTTACTGGCACACTATTTTTAACCCAAACTCAAAACCACATTTGTTATTTCAACGAGCGAGGTCTACTGTTCACAGAACTACTAGTTATTAAATTAGTTTACCATGTGCTTAGGTTGGCTACACTAGACTACTCTCTTTCTTTTCAAAGACATTAGCAGGGAAGCGTGCCACTAAACTTACAGTCTGTAATCACAGTATGTTTCCAGTTTGCAAATATATATAAGTTGGTAGCCTTTCATTCCTAAAAATGTTCTTTAGCGGAAACTATTTTAACAATTAGTAGTGTTATTCTAAAAGTTAACCGTTTACTGTAGTTAATTTTTGTAATCAACATTAAAAACCATACGCACTAGTTCAAAAAATTTAGAATATGCCTCCACCCCATATTGTGGCAAACGTACCAACCTATGCGCAAGAATACGCTCTATCATAATTTTTAATAACGCACAACCTACTTGGTTTTTTTGTAGGTTTAATTTACAATGCTCCTCCAAACTACGAGGGCTATCCAGAAAGTAAATTACGTTTTGGAATTTAAAATAAACAAAGTATTGGAAATTGTTTTTATTACATACAGATGAAAGCCACACTTAAATACTACTTTTCTACATAGTCACCATTGAAATTAAGGCACTTATCGTAGCGATGGACGAGCTTGGAAATTCCTTCGTCGTAGAATTCGGTCGCCTGCGCCTTCAACCACTTGGTTACCTCTTCTTGCAGCTGTGCGTCGTCATCAAAACGCTGCATAGCCAGCCACTTCTTCATTGCTGGGAATAAGTGGAAGTTGCTCGGTGCCAGGTCGGGACTGTACGGCGGATGAGGAAACAACTCCCACTTAAAGGATCCAAGAACTTGGCGAGTGGCATTTGCCGTGTGGAGCCGGGCGTTGTCGTGAATCAGCAAGATCTTTGAGCTCAACTTTCCCCTGCGCTTGTTTTGTATTGCTCTTCTGAGGTTTTGCAGAGTTTGGCAATACCTTTGAGAGTTTATTGTAGTGCCTCTTTCCAGGAAGTCCACAAAAATTACACCTTTCCTGTCCCAAAAAACAGTCGCCACACCTTCCTTGCTACGTCGTTTGGATGCATTTCTTGGGTTTTTCTTGGGAATTTGTGTGGCCCCACTGCATTGACTGCAATTTCGTCTCGCAGTTCACATGTTTAACCCATGTTTCGTCACCAGTAACGATGCGATCGAGTAATGAGTCGCCATCTTTATCGTAAGCGTCCAAAAACGTTAGCGCTGCAGTCATTCGCTGATTTTTGTGGATCTCAGTCAAGATTTTTGGTATCCATCTTGCACAAAACTTGTGGTAGAACTAAGCTTTTCGGTGATGATTTCGTGCAACAAACTTCGCGAAATTTGTGGAAAACTCATAGAGAGTTCCGTTATTGTGAATCTTCGGTTTTCACGGACTTCGGCATCGACTTTTTCGACAAGTTCGGCAGTCACTATGTTGGGTCTTCCACTTCGCTCTTCGTCGTGAACATTAGTTCGGCCATTTTTAAACTTTATGACCCACTGACGCACTCCACCTTCAGCGATAATATTGTCCTCATACACTTCACAAAGCTGCCGATAGATTTCTAGATGCCGACTGAGCGGCGTAACGCACTTACACCAAGATGGCCGCGCTAGCCCCGCCCCTTGCGGGCACAGACGAAAACGTAATCTACTTTCTGGATAGCCCTCGTACATTGCAGAAGTGATGCCTTGTGCATACTAAAACATTTTCTAATATACAGTAGCCTATTTTCTTTTGAATTTCATTTTATTGGTTTTTACAACTTTCTCCAAACTTACCTTAGTGTAATCATCAACATCATGCAACCTTGCTGAAAGTTTATTAAAAAATATAAATCCAAACCTAACTTGTCGGAGTATTTTTTATAGTAAATCTATAGGCTACTTAAAAATCCTTTGCTTAAAATAATGAATTATTGATGTTTTTCATTATTTGGATTAATATGGTTCTGAGTAATACCATTGTATTTGGATAACCTAATAGAACTCCGATCCAATGCAATATTTCAATCCACTTGAAATTCAACGATATTGGCGCGATCTATGGGGGGAAACGACGGAAGCGGTGCGTAGCACCAATGCCTTGAACAATTTCTCCCTAGCGCTACCTCGCGGCGTGATCATGCAATATTTTCCCGACAACCTTTTTCTCGCCACACAGCTGCCGTATGCATTCATGATCTAGATTAATACTAACATAATTAACTGGTTAAGGACCTTCTTCAATTATTTTCACATTTCAAGTGAGGGGATTAGGTCTTTAACTGATAGGGTGTTAACCTGTTTCTTTAACTGATTTTGTGTACTGGACATGATGTTTTAATAATACAGGACTTGAGAAATTCAACCATGTCGGTATAGCAGTGTGTGTTAAAAGACCTTCGAGGATGAATAAAAAATCTTTAGTGTCAGGTTATATTAGTTGCAATACAGAGCAAACATCTTACAGAATGCTAGGCTCTATCAAGATTACTCTTCTACTGAGTAACCTCTACGAGTAAAGATTGTTACAACAGAAGAAACATTTGTTTTTAAACAGCTTATACTGTTAAAGGTTTACCTCTTTCTTCATTGATATAGATAGCCAGCTAGCTTTCTTTAGGTATGGTACTGGATTGATGATATCACTTACTAGTAATCCCAAGATTAGAATTATTAGCCTATAACCTTATTCGAGCAATATATGAATATCCATTTCTACATAAGATATTCAAAGTGCACACTACTTAAGTGTAACAATTTCAATAGACAGATTCTTAAACCCTATAACATTAACCATGACTCAAGTTGTAGCAAAACAATATTTTTGCTTTTTTTAATTTTTATAAGCTAAATAAGGTCCATTCTTGCCTTTTACTAATCTTCAGAAATGTTTATTTATTGTTTGCAATTTTTAAATTTGGTAAGTAAAGTCATGTAAGTTGTTATTTCTCTGTTATACCATTTTACTTAAATTAGCTTTTTCCTTTAGATAGAATATCGAACGCCTCGAGGTTTTCCGCAGTACCTGCCTCGAACATTAGGAAAAAAGGACTATTACATTGGAAAAGATCGTCCTTGGACTCAAGGATTTGCCTTAGACAGTGAAAAAAGGAGAAAAAAGATTTTTATCGAACCTATAAGAGATTGGTCTATATTTAAAGGAGACAAGGTAAGTAGGTCTATTAGGAAAAGTTATGTTTATCTGATTTACTAAACTATTTTAACTTGTGGCTTACAGTGTTTTATTATTTTCTTAGATATTATTGGACTATTATAAATATTTATGTCAATACACAAAGTAGTAGAATTAGGGCAATATACTTAAAATATTAGAGAGGATTGATGCACATCTTCTGAGTAAAAAGAATAGAAACATTAACTAATCAGTCTCAATTTGCCAAAACACAATTCGTCATTCGTTTTATAGGAATTTATCCTTTTGTTATAAACTTACGACCTTCCTTTTCTTTATCATCCTATTTGTTCCATCAGCTTAACTCATGGTTGTCATTCATTGTTAGATAGCTCATTATATTGAAACAATGTATGTTTTATCAAACAGGCATCCATCGTGATCGACTGCCTCATAATTAGCGTTTAGACTCATGACCTGGGTTTAACCTTGTTGATGAAATTTACCCTTAATCCCCATAAATTAAAACTTTTCTATTAATTTTCACTTGTGTAACAAACAGTAAAAAGAAATGAATTACTTGGTAAGGAAATAATACATTTTGTAACGACATCATTTGTTTATACTTAGTTTTTTTTTCTAGGTGGAAATTCTTGTGGGCAAAGACAAAGGAAAACATGGTATTGTTGCACAAGTAATACAAGAACGTAATTGGGTAATTGTAGAAGGTTTAAATTGCAAGTTGGAAAAGTTTGGAGAAACTGAAGATCATCCTGGCATGTACATGCAAACAGAACAGCCACTTTTGGTGACTACAGAAGTCTCTCTAGTTGATCCTACAGATATGTGAGTAGGCCTACTTTTTATATAAATAGAATCTTCCTAATCCAAATTGGTACCAAGATCTAGTTTAGAGCTGCCACTATCCATATCTTTGTCTGAACACATCAGTATATAATATTTCGTTCTTTTAAGATTTAACAATAACTCCACTTTTTATCAAAATGACAACCTTATTTTGTGTATTACATCCACAGATTTGAATCATGAAATCTTAAATTACATTTAATTTGTGTAAAATATTGGTTAGAGTACACTTCACCAATTAATTATAATGTTTGTAATTGTAACAGTTTAAAAAAAAACAAAAAAAAGATTGGCCCTTCATTATGACACAAGTTTGCAATAAGCCAAACTTACTCTAATGGCAGAGGGAGTGTTAATACAAAGTACTTTAAATTTAATAGAAAGTTTATATGACTTTAGATTTTTTTATATAGGTGTTATTCTTCCAACGGCCTGACATTATTAACTACTTACTTGAAGAAATTAAATTATGTAACAGAGGAACACATTATATATTTGTAGTTAATAAATTAATTTTGGTACAAAGTGTTACAAATTTTAATCACTTTTTGAACTCAATAAAACTTCAGAAAAAAAGTTGAAGTATCCTCACTGACATAAGCACACCGCTGAATGAAAATTCTTCTGCCTTTTCAATAATACAAATTTGAATGAATAAATTTTATATACACTTAAATTTTATATTTGTACAATTTATTAACCATTTCATAGTAGGTAAATTTGTTTCTAGTTAAAAAAAGGGCAATAAAAATTATTAAATATCAAAATTATTGATTTTCCAATATTACAAAAAATAGTTTGTGTTTACTAAAATGTAGGCCTAATCAAATATTTTTGTATCAAGAAATCTTGTAAAACCAGCATCCTTAGTCATTCCATGTTTGGTGTAGATTTTCTTGTCCATTCACGACCTCGCACTATCACTCTCTTATATTTTTTCTCAGACTATAACACAGACTCTCACGCATGTGTTACGCCTTTTCTGTTTCATATTTGATTTGCATGTCGAGGTCATTCCGATTGACTACCTCTCTAAAGAAGTTTCACTTCAATTAAACTAGAAAAATAAATGAGAGTAACTTGCTGTTGAACCATAGTTTGTCTTTCTAATCCTTTATACTTATCAGATAGGCACAAATTGGGAAGGTAATCCCAACTATTTTGGCTATAGGGTTACCTAATAATTACTCAGGAGTCAATATTGATGATGTACTTTCTGGTGTAAATAGTTAAAATTGTAAATTTACAAAAAGGGATGTGATTTTTTTAAATTTAATGTATAAATGTCTTGTATTTATTATTATTATTAACTAATTATTTGTAAGAAGTTCTTTGTTTTGTGTATTTTTTTTATAGAAGATTTATTTTGATTTGTGTAGTGTTTGAAATAAATTATTGTTATTATTATATGTTGATATAATAAATTATTGGCCTTATTTAAATCATTTTTACTGCAGTAATCATAAGAGTTATTAACCAATACTTTTATGAAATTGGTAGATATCATTTAAGAAATACTGGAGTATTCAAACGGCTCCATAGTAGCCAATTTTATTATGATCATTTCAGAATCAAAATTCATGAACAAGTGACACATGATATTTTGTTAGATCTTAAGCTCTTTTAAGAGTTGAAAAAAATCATTAGTGTCACAAGAAAGAAAACCAGTTTTTGACTTTTATAGTGTAGTTGAATATTACTAGATTTAATAAAATAGTTGATCTATCTACACTGAAGGGTATAATGACAGACATTAATTTTTGTAATTAATTATAAAAAGCCTTTTAAACTGGATATATCTGCTCAAATAAGTAGGTAGGCTATCACACATTGAACTTTTTTATGTAAATCTTTAACCCAAAGTAATAACTTTCTAACACTTGTCATTATCTTTAACTCCTCTAATCATAAAAATCTAGTAAAAAAGGAAGGATTTAAACTTGAATTCCTAGCCTAATTGTTGTTTTTATAGGGTCTCATACATTAAGGGTCGCTCCAGTTATCGAGAAAGCAACCAAAAACGCCAGCGCTTCTCTCTATAGCCGTATGTAAACAGTGCAATTTATAGCAGCTCAGCACTTTTGGTTGCCTCATTTCAAACCATTTTATAAATCCATTTTTTGTAATTGAGTGCTGAAAAAAAACTGAATATCCTTCATAAAATTTCGGCTTGTGTTTCACTTTTAATTATACATTTTTTACTGTGTAAAGAAACAATTACTTGGTATTTAAAAAATGACAATTACGTGACAAATGAAAAACGTTTAAAAAAATGTGAAGTGCAAAACGGATGCGTATGTGACTGTACTTAAAATGAGACCTTGCAAACAATTTTATGATAAAAAATAAACGAAATAAATGGTTTGAAATTTAACATTGCTCTTATAGGATAAAAATCCAAGATGGCGGCCACTACAGCAGACCCTTAAGCTAAATCCTTATAGAACCACGTGTTTGTCAGTCACAATTGATTACCTGTAGAAATTATCAAGGTATTGCAATGAAATATAGCACAGCTTCTATACAGAATGTTAACCCAATTTATTTTTCTTAACATCCTCTCTTTGTGCCAGTGAAATTAATGAAGGATAAAAAGTGAAATAATATTCAGAATAAGAAGTCAACTGCTGAATAAGAACCTATAATATCCGTGACATATTTAATACTTGAGCTATTCTCATACATGTAATAGCAGGGCTGCCCACAGAGGGGCAGCAGAAGGGACGCAAAATACTCAATTATAAAGAGGGCCAGATCTAAAGTGAAATAAAAAAAGGAAATACAAACTATTGATTAACTGAGACTAACATGTTTGAGAACTAAAATATTTTAAACGTTCGGTAATCGGGATTCGTTTACTTAGTTATGAAGTTGTTGGTTAAAATTATTTAAAGTATTAGTTCATAGGATTGTCTAGGTACTGAACATTACTGCAACACCAAATAAAATACTACCCTGTCAGGGCCTGAGCTCCTTGAGTCAATTTGAAGGGAAGCTTGAACATACATGGCATGATAGCAGTTGAGGCTTTATTGGTTTGTTACGAGACTGTACCCCTACCCTTTGTTCACCCTTCCGCCCTCCCCTAAAACCAGTCCTGTCACGCCTACTACAATTTTAGGCAAAAATTCAGCATTTTCTGCAGTACTGTATTCTACTGCATAGCATTGTGCATACTAGGCGACTTTTGTTTGTGAAAAATGAGGTCGAGTTTCTCTACATTATCAGCCTCTCAGTGCAATTTACCGATATAAGATTTGACATGTTTAAAAGCATGTGTCTTTATTCGGAACACTAAACTCCAAAAATCCTAACAGATATAACATCCAATCGTCACTAAAGATAAACTATGGTAAGACTGAATGTTGTTTTAGGGTTTTTCATTTATGAGTACCAGTAGACTATAATATTTTATTTTATGTTATTGAACATCATTACGTATGTAAGTTAATTTGTTATTTTTCTTACAAGTTAGTTGTTACCGAATTTCTCTTATTCCTACTGTGCTCAGCTAATGTATTATTTTTGAACTATCAAATGTTAAATAGTTTGAACAGTTAGGCCGGCCATACACGTTACAGTAGACTGGAGAGGTATGCCTGCTCAGGTTTACCTCTCCGGTATACCTGTACAGGCGAGAGCTCACATACGCTACGGTAAACCGGATGGGTGAAGGATTTCTACAATCGAGAAATGGCGAGCTAACAAGATGACGTGATTGCTTTGGTGGGTTTGTTAGTGGTTGCGAACAGTAAAAAAGATGAAAACAATGGAGTAAGCACAACACGAACACAGAACACGAAGCTCTCTAGTCGGAGTATTCGCCACAACTGACTCAAACCTGTGCAGGTATACCGGATGGCCCACACACACGCTCAGGTGAGCACACCCGTGCAAGTAAAAAGAATTGAATTTTGATTCTTCTCCGGTTGCCTGCACAGGTCGTTTTACTTGTGCAGGTTTGCCTGAAGTGGCTGGCACACACGCTCCGGTTTACCTGTACAGGTAACCTGTTTAAGTGTACCTCTCCGGTCTACCGTAACGTGTATGGCTGGCCTTAGGCCTAAATAAACATGGAAAAACTATGATACCAGAGGTTATAATAGCCGTTAGATTAGATTTTTGTTAACTTATAACAATAACTATTCAAATCAAAACCTCAACAACAATCAAGTAACAACAAACATAACCCTAATCTAGTGAAGGATGCAGTAATAGATAAATTATAGGTCTAAACTTAATATAGCACACAACTAAAGGGTAACCTAATCTTACGATGGCGGATGGCTGCTACAATATTAAAGTACCTATTTAGCTTCTGGTTCGTATAACAATAAACGGTATCAGGAAACTGACACATACTTTCTCCCTCATTATAGAAACTTAATAAAAAAATACTATTACCAAATTATTGTGATTTTTTTATTTTTAACAGTCATTTTCCCATAAAAATCCATAAAATAATGGAAAAATCAACTTTTCTCAAAAACGGCTTGAACGATTTTGATTAAAATTTTACAGTTTATAGTACTTTAGGTCCCTAATAAACTGTAAAATTTTAATCAAAATCGTTAAAGCCGTTTTTGAGAAAAGTAAATTTTTCCGATGTTTTATGGGTTTTTATGGGAAAATTACCCTTAAAAATAAAAAATTCACAAAAATGAAAAAAACGCCTGGAGATACCGTGGATTAGTACCTCCATACCAAATTTCATCAAAATCGGACGACTGGTTTAGGCTCTAGGTCTGATAACATCCACACAGACACACAGACACACACACAGACATCACTCCGAAAACCACTTTTTTAGGTTCAGGGGGACCCAAAACGGATATTTCCACCAAAAACTCAAACTCGAAAATTTTGACGAATACAATACTTTCTCCATATACTATGGTATAGGGGGAGAAAGTAAAAGTACTATATTAGGACTTGGCTTTATTTTTAAATCTAAAATTTTGTATGATTTTATGGCTTTATTTTAAAGTAACAATAGTTGTTCCAGTCCTGAAGACTGGTGATTAACTAAAGATAGCTTAATCACCTAATGTTAATAATCCAGCATGAGCTTGCAGACAAGCTGTCTTATGACAAGATTATAAATTACTGCTGCCATGAAGGGTAGAAGAAGAAGTATAACGTTCGCCCCACGTTGGGAAAGCCATTTTATAACGTTCGTCGTTATAAAAATAAAAATCTAATATGTTGAACACTTAAAAAAATATTGGTGTTCGAGATTTTACTTTAAGTTAAAAATAAAATAAAATTATTTGAATTTATAAAAGATTATGTGTGAACTTTTCTTTGTTACTCTTTTAATGATTTTACTTAATACTTTATTTAAGAAACAATCTGAGCTCACTTTAATCTAACAACTTTAAAAAACAATTTCCAACTTAACCTCAAAGTTTGTTTACCTTTACGTATCTGCTAAATCCACACATAACATCTCAATGCTATATGACGTCACATGTAATTATATGGTGCAATCCTATATGCTTGCGTCACTGAAACACAAGCAGTCAGACTTTTGCGCCAATACAACTACACGTGGGTCATATCTAGTAATTTGCATATCATAATTTATGTAATAAGTTTATTTTGTTTTCTCCCGGGTTTGTGGATTCTTGAGCTGAAAAGTACTCACTAAACAAGCCAATTATGGTGAACACAATGAGATCTCAAGACGTTGCAGCTTGACCAAATCTTTTAATCACACATTCTCAAAATATTTACATTAGGCCTACACGTGAAAATTATTGAACACTCAAATAAAATAAACATCCTAATAATAATAATAATAATTTCAAGATTTTTAGGCAGATTTCTTTACCAAATTAAGAGACGCAATATCAATGACGTTAAACAAAAGAAAAAATTGAATTTAATAACAGACTGCAAATCAAAAAGTTCAAGTTACAAATTTAAAAAAAAATATATACTTACAAATTATCAAAGTTTTTGTCTTATTATATATACTTGCGTGATTCTGTGATGGGCCCACTTAAATATCCAAATTAGTTTCACATTTCACTTTTTTCACATACAGTTCTGCTTGCACGTGGTCACAAACATATATCTGTTAACATC
>JAGFPH010000706.1:232002-264927 GCA_018207615.1 Philaenus spumarius
TGGGCGGCCCTGTGTAATAGTAAATTGTTTTTTATTTTATAGTATAATAAAATCTCTTAAATAAGATGAATTCTACTATTTATTTTGCAGGCTTGCTACACAAGTGGAGTGGAGATATACTGAAGAAGGAGACAAAGTAAGGGTATCTGTTAGGTCAGGCCGAATTATTCCTATTCCTAAAAAGAGTGAAGAAACTTATGATTATAAAACTAGAGCAACATATTTAGGTAAACATAAACTAATGTTATCTTTAGTAGTTAATAAAGTTATCTCTTGAACGTTATTAGCAAATTTCCATAGGAAAAATGAGCTGTTGCAGTGACTCTTAAAGTGAAACCGAAGTTCGGGAATGGTCAATGAGCACCGACCATGAAACCCAGAACATATTTTGGAGTGTCATTAAAAATGTATTATATATAATATGTGTTCGCACAGTAATGACTGCATTTTAAAATATAGGAGAATATTTTGCACATTTTGTTTTTTAACGTAAATTATCTTAACCCTGGAACCGGCAGAAGGCCATCTCAGGCGCAGAACGCAACAATTTCACACATTTGCGAAAATTTGCATATATTTGCATAATCGGTAATTTAACCCACTTAGAATCATCCAATCGTTATAAAACTGGCACCATTGGAAAGGAAATGAATTAAACTTTAATTTTTGTATTTACAACTTTTTCGTAAAACGTATATTTACATACGTAATCATCGTTTTAAAATATGCACATCGGTCTACAGTTCTTTCCGTGCGCGAATCTCCATACAATTGTACTGTTATTTTCCACTTCTTCAACGTTTAAGACCATCTAAACTAATATTTCTTTGGCAATTATAACGATACCATTGGATTCGTCAAGATTTTATCTTTCTGTTGGTGTCTTCCAATCAGATTGTAATACATGTGAGTTTCAGGGTTTTTTAACATCAAAATAGTAAAATAACGTAAAAAGGGTCATAAGGTAAATTTTGGACATTAGCCTAATTTAAAGGATTTAGTTATTTCATAATATTAATGAACATAGAAATTCAAAGGGAAATGCAGACATTAATTAGTAATTCAGATTAAATCAAAAACAATATTAACTTCATGTTTAAATTCATTTTTGTTTAAATATTTAAATTATGTTTCACGATGTGTCAAACTATGAAAAACAGTTAAAAGGTATTAGAGAGTTTGAAGTTATGGTCCACTAAGTTTTTAGACAGTGATGAATGAATATCGAAAGACGATTCCAGACATTGTAAGAAATAAACTTGATAGATTAAGTTGGAAGCCTGTGTAATCCATCTATGATAGAGACAGAAATTTTGAGCTGAGATGTTGGTACTTAGCGTTACCAGTTCTAGGGAGACATATTTACGGTCCCCTGGAAAACAGCTTCTCATTGGTTTTCTGGTTTTGATGACGTCAGATGGTGTGATCGAAAGGAGAAGGAGGAAGAAGGACGCTTTTGTCCCACTTGCATCAGTATTCGAGTACAGCACAGACGTGTTCTGCGGCTAGTCCAACAAAATGTTTTAACAAGTGCTTTTTTGCGGTAGTTTAAGTAGAACTACCGTTTATAAATGTTTAAGGAGGAGTAAGGACAGTGCTGTGTATAGTTCACTAGCGAGAATGTAAGAATTGCTTGTGAATTGTCTTAAAATCATCAACTTTGAAAGTTAGCGTGCACGCGCGGCATGGCTTCCAACTCTTTTCATAAAGATTTTATAACAAGTGCAACGAAAGTCTAAGTGAATCAGAATCTACGTGGCCAAAGTGCGACGAACTAAAGAATTAATGGGGTTTTTCTATTTTAATTGAATTCATATGTGTTATAAGTTTTTTCTCTTTGTAAATTCATATCTATCTCTTTAAAGTGCACTATAAAACAACACGATCGTAAGTAGTAAACTAATTTAACGAAGTCTGCATTTGAATAATTTATCAATATAAGTTTTTGTATATCTAAGGTAAAATTATTAATAATAAATTTGTGTGTTTGAGTGTGTGATTGGAATAATTAAAACGATGAGTTGCCAACTTGAAATAATAATTAATGTATGTGTTGTTACAATTTAGAATGTTTCAGTAAAATAATAATGTCAACCACTATGAGTTTTTAATTTGAGTATTATCCTTTCCAGAAGTACTTTGTGGTAACGAACCTTGTTTAAATCATAAATTCAGTTTTTTAGTTTTCTTTGTAAGTGTAATTCAAAATGGCGACAGTCTTTGGTGAACGGGACAGTTTAGAGGCAAAGTCATCATGTGACAAACATGGCGGCCATGGTTCTGGACGAGTCCAAATTTAACCGGAGAACTGTTGTCATAGATGAAGATGGTTAGATGTGTAACAGATATTTAGTGATCGCCTGTTATAACCACAGATGCGATCAAAACATAACCTAACTTCAATTTTGGGGTTATGTTTGTTTGTTTTTATTGGGATTAAGGTGTTGCAATATTTTAAAATGATAATTTAATTAATTAAATAAATAAATGGATTGAAGGTAGGAAATAATAAATAATTGTTACACAGTAAAGGTATTTTTTTTATTTGAAAAATAACTTAGAAATATTTTGTCAAAATTAAAGTTTTTATTTTTCATTTTTTTTGTTTTCTATTAATAAATTGTTTGTAAACGGCTTGCAAAGCAGAGCACGTTACAAGATGTCACTATAACATTAGTAATTTTCATAACAATTACTGTAAACCCTTGCGAATGGACGTTTCTCAACCAATGAAACAGCCCATTTGTCAACGGATATTGTGAAGACACCGCCTTATGTTTTGACAGATTTCTTTACACCATTTTGTAGAGCAAAGTCTGAAGTTTCGAACAGTGGGAAGTAATCCAGAAATAACCGGTTTTTTGTTCGTCTAGACAGCAGTGGAAAGTACATAATTAGGGCATTCTGGTGAGAACGCCTAGCACGTGGGTTCTCACGGTGTTTATATGACGCAGCTGCCCGTAGCATATCGACTGCAAACTCTTCATGTCATTTTGTTATTCAAATAAATATAACTCAAACACTTTTGTGAACTAAGGAAAGACAAGTATACCGTTCTTTTCTTTGATTTATCCTCTACACTTTGTTATAATAATATTTCATTTTTGGGCAAAGCATATATTAGTAAATGACGTTACAATCTAGGCCTAGGTTTGTTACCAGTCGTGTACTTGGATCATAAAAACTGTTTTTTTCAAAATAAAAAATTTGAAATTGATAAATGTTTTATACAGTTCTATTTAGAACTAAATTACGAAACTTTTTTACATTTATGAAAAAAATTACAACAAATTTTTACTACTTTTTATGTAGGCCTAAAGTTGAACTTTTTCCTTTCGTTACTGAACATTTTTTGTTTCTTGAGCTAATAACTTTTACAATTTCAAAATAAACTAATTTTTAGTGGCATATTTGAATTATTTGAAGTTTCTTCTACAAAAAAGCTATTGAACACTTTTGGATTGGGGTTCATTTACTATTTTTGGCGAATTTTTAAAAATATGCTTGCAAAACACTAAAAACGGGCTGGCCAATTTTAGCTTTAACCATGCCAGTTCTAGGGTTAAAAGTACCCGATTCAAATCCAGGTGGGGGATTTTACCGCAGCAGTAAAATCTTCTGATCCGAGACCGCCAGCCGGGATGCAAATTCGCAAAGCACAGTCCATAATCCGAGGCCCCAAGATCAAGGTGCTAGCTCGCATCCATATTCCAAGGTCGAAGTGCAAATGAAGCAGTGCGTGAGTTGGAGGTTGAATTACAAACAAATTCTAGCTATTGAGCGCCTTTAACCCATTTCCCAAATAGTTGGTTGATACTTTAAAACATATAAACTTAACTTTGGAGATTGGTTTAGTTGGGCTCTTAAATGCTGTCAAAGTGAAACTGTTTAAGTTGAATGTGTTTACCGTCAAGTGGAACTTATTTCAACTAATTTTAATTATTAGGGCATGACTGTTTCTTGGATACAAGATATTATTTTAAAAAGTTTGTAATACTAGGAGTTTTACATCGTGTCAAAATTAAGAGACTCTCACTTTTACAACAACCGCAGAATATGTTCATGATGTCTGATGGAACCCAAAAATGGCCGTGTGGTGAAAAATCATACCTATTCCTCATCCTTATATATGCAATCTAATTGAGGTGTATATAAGATTTTATTGTAAAGGAAATTTAAATTATAATATTTAATAAGATTTTCTTTTGTTAAATTTAAAAGAAAATTTAAGCAGACAACACTAAGTATAAATATTTTTTTTTTTTAACAAAAGCAGGCTTACAAATTATTATTATTGTTGATATTCTATTTTAAATGCAGACAGCCTTGAATTGAATTAAAATGATATTGAGGCTATTTTTACCATGAGAAAGATTGAAAATACCATTCACAGACGTGAAGTCAATGATCATGTGAGATAGAAATCATAAAACCATAATGAACCGCTCCAAGGAGTCAGTCGCAAACAAGACTCGGTGTAGGAAAGTCTTAAGTTGGACTTGATAGAAGGTGGATGTAAAGATGTTGTTCGTAAGATTCAATATTTGAAATTTTATTTTTTGTTTGTATACATTTTATTTTTATATTTTTCATTTATGTAACCCATAAGGTTACATCCTTCGTGTTCTCTAGTACATTCGTGGAGAAAAACAGTCATGTGGAGCAGTGGTGCTGCCAGTTTCCATGTCTACAGAGTAGTGTACAATTTAAAATTTTCTTACTAGCATTTTAATAATTAATAAAATAAAATTTAGTAGATAGTTTATTGACCATTTCATTAAATGGTAATAAGACATGAGTTGGATCGAACAGTAGGTTACCATGATACAGATAAGAGTTGGTTTATGACTGTTATGAGTAATGACAATAAAGTTTATTAGTGGGAGGGAGACAGGGATGTGCTTCGTATTTCTAGCTTCTTGTAATAGAATTTTCAAAACTCAAACTTATAAAGAGTTACATAAGATTAACCAAGAACCAGGCAAGGCTTTCTACAGTTCCTCACTCTGGGAATGTGTCCAAGAGGGGACCCCAGACTTTGTTGTGTCCAACATCATCAGTACAACCTCAATAAAAAGATAGACCTCTCTCTGTTCTTCACTTTAATCCCTAGTTTGAGTTTGTCACTGTAAAGTAAGGGTAAATAAAAGTGACAAACACATTTTTCTTAGTGAACAGGACGTGTAGAAATTAGTTTTTATTTATAAATGAATACAGGGTGTCATAAAAAAACCTTCTCGTGCTATAATAGAAGATCGGATTCTATGCATCATAATAAATGAAAATATTCAGAAACATTTTTTAATTCGGGTTAGTTTATTTTACTAAAGTATCAAACGTTAAAATAGCAACAACAGTAATCTGTTGTAGGCCTGATGTATTTTCATCAGTGATTTTTTATTTGTTGTAAACGCTTGCCAAATGAAGTAGTTACAAATTACTTAAAATTTTACCATTGTTATTCATGATATTAAAAATCAATGTCCGAATTTGAAATAAACATTACTGAACATTTTTTATTTATTTTAATCTATTGAATGCTGTACTTTATAGAACATTAAGGTTGTTTGTGACAATCTTAATGCGGGTTGACAAATCTTTTGCGCATGTGTTAAAAATTATCAGGAGAATGCGTTCTTGGAATCAACAAATAAAGAGGGCGGGTAGTATTTCCTGAGATACCCTTCCCCCCTTTCATCATCCTATTTACTTTTCCCATAAAAATTTTGTATGTATATTTACTAACTTTCACACCAACCTGGCGATTTACAATACCATGTTAAAAGAATACAAAACCTAAAACTTTATGATTAAAGCAAAATAGTATTATGTAGTCATTATAGTGGACTTACGGAACAGTCAGGATCGCACCAAATCAATGTCAAACAAACACAATGTTTTAATTACAGGAATTACCTTCCTCCTGACCAAAAAAGGGTCGTACAGAAAATTGTTCCAAATAAAAAAGTTAATTCCACTAATTATCAACAACTTTCTCAAAAAAAGTTTTCTTTTTGCATAAAAATAAAATAATTCTTGCTTTGAACATTTGTTGTCATCACTTTTATTTTATAAAAAAAAACTTTGTACAATTTTTCATCACAATTATAACATTTTATATTTTTTTTTTTATGAAACAAAACCTTACTTATTTGTAGATATTTGTCATAGTTTTGTCTAAAACGTTTTTATTTAAATGTTGTAAGCAAGTAGGTAGTTATAAGAATGTGAGCTGCTGTTCATTTTCTCAGTTAAATGTTATTTTTGGATCTAGTTTTTTGTGGAATTGGTTGTAAGCAGGTTTAAGAAGAAGTAGAAGGGTTGACAAACACACTCCTAGTTTGCTCGGACTGTAGTTTAGCTATCCTTTCCATTGAAAATTCTGTAGATACAAAAATATTGATTTTGATAATGTCATATCTAAGTTATGGTACTATTAACACAATAGAGCGTTCATGGAACTGAACTCCAGAATTACTGTGACACAATAAGGCGTGCACCTTATCTAATTCCAGTCTTAATGCAACTAACAATATTGTTTTTGTTTTTGCCTTATGGACTGGTTATATATATATATATATGTAAAAGTAATTACCTTTCTTTTATAATTTCCGCTCACAGTCCTTTTCTTAATTAATTCACTTGGTGACGATCGTTTCGCCTTTCAAATCAGGCATTTTCGAACCATAAACTTTTAGACATTTATTTAAATGCGCGTCAGTTATTATCAAAAATAACGAACATTAAAAAACACACAAACATATAATACAACACATATAACTACACTTAAAACATCGCATTCTGTCACTATTTTATTATAACGTTACGTAACGTGGTGTTCACTCGGTCATTTCTTAATCTGTACAGAATGCGATGTTTTAAGTGTAGTTATATGTGTTGTAAGTGTTGTATTATATGTTTGTGTGTTTTTTAATGTTCGTTATTTTTAATAATAACTGACGCGCATTTAAATAAATGTCTAAAAGTTTATGGTTCGAAAATGCCTGATTTGAAAGGCGAAACGATCGTTACCAAGTGAATTTATTAAGAAAAGGACTGTGAGCGGAAATTATAAAAGAAAGGTAATTACTTTTACATATATATACAACTAACAATACTTAAGGTGGAGTTAGGGTTTGCAATGTAACAACCAGTCGTTATTTTTTTACTGTAGTTAAATTATATGTAATCAGTTTAAAATGTTTCAGAGTCTGAGAAAGATACTGCAAAAGAAGATGTACTTACTATAACATTTAAGCCTGAGTTAGAAACTTTTGAAATGGGTATAATGAAGGAAATGGGCATAAAAGAAGAAAGAATACCAGCTCCTACGTATTGGTACTAGATGTAAAAAGATTGAAACAATATTGTAGTAGAGTTATGTTTTGTATTTATGTGTAAGTTTTCAGAATAAAATTAATATGGTGTTTAACGTTATTTATTTTAATTTGTACCATTATTAATTTGTATATTGCTAGTCAAAATCTTGTTACGAGTATTTGTGAAGCCCCTTTAAAATAAAAGTTATGTCAATTTGTTTTGTCATGCTTTTTGAACTACAAAACAATTTTAGCTACATACTCAGATTTCTTTAGTGTATACTAAGTCATTTGATTCTAAAAATAAGAATTATAATAAACATACTTTTTTTAAGTTCTACTTTCGCTGAAGACCATTGAGCCATTCTGAAAGTATACAGGGTAAGTGAAAAGTCTGAAAAAGGCTTAATATTTTGTATATAAAGAAAATTTGAAGGTAGTTGAGATTGAGGAACCTACTCTATGTAAAAATATTATTTTATTAAGATGTCAAAAATTTGGTCCGCCATTTTGAAAGTATTTTTTTTATAGGAAAGTGGTCATGTGATACATTGCTTCAATGTAGAATTTTAAGACAAAATCAATGGTGAAAACCGCACATCCAAATCTCAAACTGTTCTGAAGATAAAGTTGCATTTATTTATATTGAATCGTATCATTTAATGTATAAATGAAATAAAGTGCATTAAACTTCTAACCAATCAAATTTTAATGGTGAATAAAATTAAACATTATCAAACCATAAGGCATTAATTTAATGTACATCAATTTTAACAATAATGAACCAAAATAATAATCCTCTGTAGGGATTTTTAATGCACTTTATTCTTAATTTTTTTTTCAAGCTGTATTTTTAAACCCAAAACCTACTAGACAAGGAGGTGCAGTATACTTTGTGATCTGTGATATACATCAAGGGCGATTTACATAAAACTTCAGAAAAGCTCAAGGAATAGTTGTATTTAATATTATTTAAAGCCATTATACCAGAAAAAGCGTGAATCAAACGCCTCAAATTATACTACTGTAGGTAATTTACTTAAAGTTAGTCGGTTCGTGTGATTCTACCACAAAAATTATAAAACTTGTACTAAACAATACAGTAATCACTTTTTGTTTGCTCATAGATGAGCACACATTTTTGTTGGACAACTTTGTGGCAAAATGCCAGCTAAAACTCCAGACTGCTAAAGGCAATACATAAACTTTTACAACTGCAAGCATCCTACTCTGTTGGTACTGCATCAACTAAACAAAGTTTTTCTATTTTAAAGACTTTGGCTTTGTCCTAAGATGGTGGACAAAAGATTAACAGTTCTTGCTTTAGTTTACTTTTACAAGAGGCATAGGTACTGTTTGTTATTGACCAATTAAAACAATAATTCAGAAGATTTGTTTTTCTTTGTACTTTTATGTTGTATTAAAGATTTAATTTGTAGTTTGTTACAGTTAAAATGTTTTACTAAATCCCAACCAATACAAAAATGTTAGAAATTAACTTTAGTTCTTAAGCTTATAATAAAATTCTAAGTTTACAAAATAATAAAATAGACCGTTGTCAGTCTGGAAGTGTAGTATGTTTTAATTATATTTCATTACAGTATGTGAACTATAGTAAAACCAATTATTGATAACTGTGAATGTAAATAATAATATTAATAATTAAAAACAAGTTGGTATGTTTTTTACCATGAATAACTTATTAACTACATACATATATGAGTACTGTAGTATCAAACATTGTTGTATAGATGCTTAGTAAGTGTTTTTAGCAAATTTCCATAGGAAAAATGAGCTATTGCAGTGGCCCTTATGGTAAGACCCAAGGTCGGGAATAGCAAATGAGCACCGATCATGGTCCCCAGAACACGTTTTGGAGTGTCATTAAAAATCATATATGTAGGCCTATATATGTGTTTGCACTCTAGCGGCCGCATTTTAAGTCCGATTTGGTCCAAATTTGGTACACATGTTGGTTGTCTATGTAGCTCGGACGAGTTCGTTAGCCAAAAAAATCCAACAACCGGAAATACGTTTTTTGACCGGAATTAACTATTTTTTTAGATATTTACTACGAGAATGAAATTTTTTTAGAGTTTTTTCTACAAATATAACTGTAGGATGTTATTCTGCATATTTTGTTTTTTTACACGACCTTATAGCTCCCTTGGTTCCCCCAAAATCTACCAAAACGTAAAATACCATAAAAGTACCCAGTTCGAAGCCAAGTGGTGCAAACTCGCGAGGCCACTAGGCGCAAACAAATTCTACTAATATATTGCGTACACACAAACAGCTGTTCAACGCCTTCGTGAGTAGACCTATTTCCCAAATTGTTGGTTGAAACCCTAAAACATAGGCATATAAACTTAATTTTGGAAATTTGCTCAACTCACGTAAACGGTCCAGCTGCGTGGTCGAATTATTTGTAATTTAGATATTATTACAAAACTTGAGATTGTTGATTATGATGCGCTAAAAACTTTAATTTACTTTCATTAAGCTTGAATCCAGGTGAAAGTATTTTAAACCCAATCTTGGATCACACTCTTTGTAAATTTCTATCCCCTCCCTTGATATTATATTACAACAGAAAGAGGCTGTCTATGGACTTATGGTTCATAATAATATTTATATTATATATATATTATAATAATATTATTTTAATGCATTCACTATCAATATAAAATGTTATAAAACTGTAACTTGATCTAATACTGAAATTTTCACCCATTCCTTTTTCAATTCTAGAAGTTTGTTGCTATTAGGCCTACCTACTTTTTTATAAAAATTTCATTTGTTTAACAGTTAGCAAACTGATTTAAAATTCAAAAGAAATGTGGAAATAGTATTTAGTTAGAACGTTTTGAAATTGCATTTTCCATCTCTAGTCAAACTAACTTTAATTTAAACTGCTTGGTGGCCAGAAAGAGAAATCTTGCATATTCTCAGGGAGCTCTGTCAGGGTTAACACCAAAATCTATAAATTAACATACAAGACTTAAGTAGTTTGATCGTTTTCTATAACCAAAAAGTGTTGCCAAGTTAAGTAGCCATTCAACTAGGAAATGCTGAACAGTTGGTCTTGATTCAAACTTGTTACACTCTTCTTTTTCCAGTTAGACATCTGTGTAGAAAGTCTTTTATCTGAGGTACAGGTTACCACTTATGAATACAGTTTGTATATTATCTATAAAAGAAAAAAATTAATCTCACTTGCAATAGTACTGCGTCTACCTCACCTAGAGGACTTGATGAAGAGTATTATCCCTTTCAGGAATTTAAAGTTAGTGAGCTAAGATTAAAATTTGAATGAAAACAATCAAAAATAATTATATAGGTATATTTTCTAAACCATTTATAAGTTTCACAAAATACTGCTTACATGACTATGAAAAATAACAACTAAAACTTTAACTCAAACTCTTTAAGTTTATCTAATTTAGGCTGTGTCTTAAGTAACAAACAAATGAACTTTTTTTCTTGTCTTTCTGTTAATGGAAGGTCCAAATCTGAACAAGCTTTTACAACAGAAGTGCAACCCTGAAGATCACCAAGATTATCTGAAAATATAAATAACTATATAAATTTGGTACACACGATACATATTAATTGAATTATTCTCTTTAAGTTTTTCAAGTGAGAGAAGGCCTACAAACTGAAAATGTGTAAGAAATTGCATTCTTTTCTATTTTAAATTCAAAATTCAGTTATCTTACTAAACTAGCCTGGTTTATAATTTAAACAACCAACCATTCTGGTGGTTGTAAACTAACTGAATGTTATGAAGCAAATCAGTGGCGTAGCGAGGTATCGTTCGCCCTGGAGCAAAAACAATCCAGGAGCCCCCCCCCCCCCCCATTGAACCGGCAGACAGGTGTCTCATGCCACCTTTCATCCTCCAACCTGCAGCTCAGTTCGCAGCCAGGAAAAAATTTACCAAACTGTAGGCCTACCCCCCCCTACGATGTTCAAAATTCATATCATAATTTTAAAGTTCTTATAGTTTTAGTTATGCAGGATGGAACAAAGTTAGTGTTAAAAACTTCGGGAAATGGTTCTATGGGTCAAAATAAATAGAAAATCAAGAATAATATTTTTTCGAAAAAGCTTCATTTTCAAAATATCCGCCATTTTGTTTCTTTTACTAAGTAATTAATAGGCTTATCTAAAGAACGGGTTAACCGATTGAGTTCAAACTTGGAATGAAGTATAACCTAACAATAATCTATCTTAAAAAAATAAGCGATTATATCCAATCATGAATTTCAAAATGGCGGCTGTTTGAAAATGTCAGACCTAAATTACTAAAAAACCGTACATTTTAACAAAAAATGTCAAGACACTTTTTTGTAGCCCTTTTGATTCCTTATCGGTTGGTGTAACTGTTAAAACAATCAAATAATGAAGGATAAAGCTAAGTTATGTGTAATAATTGGTTTATTCAACCCAGCATCCATTACCAACACAGTAAATACTACAATATTGTATGTACATTTGCTGTCATTATCTTTAACTTAACTATTATTATTCATCCGATTGTTTTAAAGTTAAATCATCCGATACGGAATTAAAAGGGCTACAAAAAAGGTAGCGTGACATTTTTTGTTAAAAAGTACGGTTTTTGAGTAATTTAGGTCTGACATTTTCAAACAGCCGCCATTTTGAAATTCATGATTGGATATAATCGCTTATTGTTTTAAGATAGATCATTGTTAGGTTAAACTTCATGCCAAGTTTGAACTCAATCGGTTAAACCGTTCTCTAGATATTAATTATTTAGTAAAAGAAACAAAATGGCGGATATTTTGAAAATGAAGCGTATTGAAAAAATATTATTTTGATCCATAGAACCATTTCCCGAAGTTTTTAACACTAACTTTGTTCCACCCTGTTTAAATATGTTTCAGAGCAGTAATTAGGTAAATATAACTAGAGTGCTAATGATCTTAAAATTTTATTGATTTTTTTGTTAAAACATTTATAATATAACGTTAAATTAAATGAATAAATGATAATTTATCAAAATTGCTGTTTTTCTCACATAATACTTTTTTTTGTATTTTATAAATGTCTAATATTGAAGCAACAAAATGAAAAGTTTACATTTACAGCTCTTTCAAATTCAAAATAATTTTTCCTTTACTTTTCAGCTGCAAATGTGGTTATCACATTACTAAAATCAACATTCATCCTCCTGTTAGTTTGTAGATATTGTTGAAAAACAACTTGACGTTTTTGCGACATTGTGTTGCGAAGATAATTTTTAGCTTAGAAAAAGACCTTTCTGCACTTGCAGAAGTCACTGGCAATCTTAGGAAGATTAAACCTGCATTTACAATATCGGGAAAACTGGTGGTCCTACCTTAAATAAGTTTTTACCCCCACCATAAATAACATGTTTTTGTTACTAATTAGCACTGATTGCAATGATAAATAATCTATGCGCAGGACTCCACCCGCAATTGGGTAGCCTCCACCCGAGTTAATTACGCTGTGCTGAAAGCCTCACAACCAGGCCTGTGTGTAAACCTTAAGTGCAGTTAGTTGGTCCTACTAACAGCCAGTAAGTATGCACCTACGACTCGTTCTAAAAATCTTGCGCTTGACTCCTAATGATAAATTTAGATGACACTTAGCATCATAGTGTATTATTTAAACAATATTCCGCCCCCTCGAGGCCAAGCGCCCTGGAGCGGCTGCTCCATTCGCTCCATGATCGCTACGCCACTGAAGCAAATGACATTTAAGTATAAAACTAGGAGACACCCCTGTGTGCTCCGCAAGCCAACCCTGTTGGGACCTTCTATACACATAATCATGTTATGTTTTCTTTATAATAAAGGTGTAGGATTAATAATAACCCCAAAGCTAAGATAGTAAATAAATTATTTTGTATATTTTATAACAGCAGTTATATTGAAGGTCAAAAGAACCAGCAAGGCTCAGGTCTACACTTTAATAAAAACCTAACCTAAAGTTACAAATAGGCTACAAATAATTGCTTCAAAGTTTGAAATCAGCTATTAATGGAAATATTGGAGCAAACAGCACTTTTATCTGTAATTTTATTCAATTGGTTGCTATGGTAGGTAATAAATGTAAATACATGTGTTGGTTCGTCAGCCTAGACCTAACCTAAGATTTTTTCCGACTAAATTTATAAATATTGAAACACAAAATGTTTTTATTCCTGAATTATAGCCTATGTTACTCAGGGATAGTGTAGCAAAAACTTATTTTAGTAAAACTATGTTTTCAATTAGCCTATGTGGTTCAGTAGTTCCAGAGATTACTCCCTAAATACAAACAAACAAATTTTATCTCTTTATAATATTGGTAGTATAGAAGATTTGACAATTGGTTAAAATTTCCTTTTTAAAACTAATATCACTTCTCATTAGAGGTTGTATTT
This sequence comes from Philaenus spumarius, assembly GCA_018207615.1. Classification (NCBI taxonomy): domain Eukaryota; kingdom Metazoa; phylum Arthropoda; class Insecta; order Hemiptera; family Aphrophoridae; genus Philaenus; species Philaenus spumarius. The sequence continues at coordinate 245,737 of JAGFPH010000706.1, forward strand.
TTATCTTTTCTTTTACTTTACTTCAACATCTGTTTTATCTTTGTTGTTATTAAAAATTTCTTCTTTTTCTTTATTTATAGCCTAGATTTTGTTTAGTTTGTTTGATTTCTTCTTCTTTTTTCTTTTACTCCACCTCTCCCCCGCACTCTCCTTCTTGTTCCATCAACTTTTCGTACTCCGTTCTATTCACTCCTTCTAAAAAATCTCATAAAAAGTCCTCTTCTGAATAACACTCTTTACTTACTGCCGCAGCACGCACATCTTTGTAAAACTTTTGCGTTCTGTATACCGGTACACAGGACGATACGTCACAGACAATTCCTATCTCCCAAGATAGGAATTATTTCGAAATCGTTAAAACGAAGCATCATTTATTATAACATCAATAGATGAACCAAAACAATAACACAAAATCTCACAACAAACACGCTCAACAAATCAAACGCGCTTCAACGACAAAGCCGCCATCCCCAGTGACAAAGCTACAAAAGCCAAACTGTTGTTGTTTGATTTGTTGAGAGTGTTTGTTGTGAGATTTTGTGTTGTTGTTTTGGTTCATCTATATTGTTCTCACAAGTCCAGCTCATTATTTACTTATAACATCGATAGTTCAATAATTACAAAACAAACGCATACATACGGTACACGTGAAGCACAAACCTAGAATAACGGTTGTTACACAATTAACATCGATAATTCATTAATTACAAAGCAAAGGCATAAAAAAACGTATACGGTAGGCTACGCATGAAACACAAACCTAGAATAACGGCTGTTACACAATTCCAGTTCAAGCGATATCTTGAATGCAAAATGGGTTCTAGTGGAGGACGTCGTGACTACAGGTTTTAATAGAATTACACTATATATCACTTTTTTCTATAGGCCTATTTATAATGAAATTAGACACTTCACTGATTGCGGGAAATCAATTTATAAACATTCTAAAACAAAAATATAACATAACAAATTAACAAACCAAAATCGCTTATAGGATTTAATACGGACAATCTACAGCCATTTTAATACGCGATAGGAACAGGGTTGCCAGATTGGTTGCAACTAGATTAGAGTGAGTTTATCTGTGCCTCCTATATATAGCCTAAAATTAGAAAATAATAACTGTTTTAGTAAACTATGAAATGTTACAAACTTATAATATGTTTACATACTGGAAACATACTAAGACTAGAGACTGTAAGTTAGAACCTTCAGGTTTTTTTTATATATATATATATACTAGCTGACCCGTACGGCGTTGCTCGTGGTGGTTGGTATTTTCAGTCTTTTTAACGTAATTGCATTCTTTTTAAGTGTTCAGTCAGTGAGTGGTATTTGGCTTTTATATATATATAGATCTTAAATAATAAAAGCACTAAAATTGTCATAATAATAAAATATCTGAAATTATGATTTTAGTAACTTTGATCCCCCCAAACCCCTAATAAATTTTTGAAATTTTTCATACCCTTTCTTATTTTACCACCTATGGCCCTAGAGGAAGCTACATACCAAATTTCATTCCAATCCGTTCGGTATTTTTGAAGAAATCGTGATTTAATAACTTTAATCCCCCAAAACCCCCTTAAAATTTAGAATTTTTTAAAACCCTTTCTTAGCGAGCGCCTATGGCCCTAGAGGAAGCTACATACCAAATTTCATTCCAATCTGTTCGGTTATTTTGGAGAAATCATGATTTAGTAATTTTTACCCCCCAAACCCCCTAAAATTTTCAATTTTTTATCCCTGGAACTGGCAGAAGGTCATGCATAAAGCCCCATCCACACTTGCAGACTTGTCTGCGGAAACATTGTCGGACAGTCTGTGTGTTTCTGGAGACAAAAGACAATGTTTTCTGTTTTCCAAACGAATGGGAAACACGCAGACTGTCGGCCGACTATCAATATACTTATACTGTAAAGTGATATATATGGTACATTTTATACTTTTGTGAAGAACATAACATAACAATTTATTTATTCTTATTATAGCCTATCAATAAAATTGTGAGAGTAAGTAATACGTATTTTTACCCCTTTACTTTTTATTTGAAATTAAGAATAGTAGCCTATATTTCAATATTAGTCTCTAAATTGACTTTTTTCATATTACAGAATATATATTAATATTGAATTTTTAGTGAAAAAATATTGTTTGAACAATATAACTAACAAAATATTGTGTTATTTTATACATAGAGATTTAAAAAAAATAATAACAATACACTAATTCTCACATACATTCGTTTAGTGACCAAATGCGTTTCAACGACAAAGTCGTCATCCTCAGTGATACATAAGCTACAACTAAAAACGTATAACAAGTTTAGCCTAGGACTAAGCTACATATTTATATCCCTCTACAAGAGTGGGCATGGTCTTAGCGTATAAACAACCAATAGGATTATCGTAACAACAGAAAGTGAAATACCACAGTCAATAGGAAAGAGAGGGAGGGTAATATTACAGTATGTGTGTGAGAATTAGTGTATTGTTATTATTATTTAATAATAAATCAGCCACATGATTTACAAAGATAAAGCACGCACAAGCTAAAACCACGGCATATTCAGTCACCATGTCGTCAAACATTGGCTTTCTAGTGTGGACGCAAAACAAGACGGAGACTCGAATCACAAACTGTGTCCGGCAGACAGTCTGCAGACAGTCGGCCGATTGTTTGCATACACAGTCTGCAAGTGTGGACGAGGCTTAACCCTCTCTCAGGCGCAGAACGCAACAATTTCGAACATTTGCGAAAATTTGCATATATTTGCATAATCGATAATTTAACCCACTTAGAATCATCCAATCGTAACAAAACTGGCACCATTGGAAAGGAAATGAATTAAACTTTAATTTTTGAATTTACAACTTTTTCGTAAAACGTATATTTACATACGTAATCATCGTTTTAAAATATGCACATCGGTCTACAGCTCTTTCCGTGCGAGAAATTTGCATACAATTGTACTGTTATTTCCCACTTCTTCAACGTTTAAGACCGTCTACACTAATATTTCTTTGGCAATTATAACAATACCATTGGATTCGTCATGATTTTATCTTTCTGTTTGTGTCTTCCAATCAGATGTCACTGTAAAATTACTATTTTATTCAAGAATTAATGTAAACCCTTGCGATTGGACGTTTCTCAACCAAAGAAACAGCCCATTTGTCAATCGATATTAAGAAGGCACTGCCTTATGTTTTTACAGATTTCTTTACACCATTTTGTAGAGAACAGTTTAATCATTCTAACGGTGGGAAGTAAACTAGAAATAACCAGTTTTTTATTTGTCTAGACAGCAGTGAAACGTACATAATTAGAGTGGTCTGGTGTGACCGTCCGCTCCGTCTTGTTCCCACGTTATTCAACGCACCCTTATTGTCCGACCTTTATCGACGGCAAAATGTCATTAGATTGATGTCATTTTGTTATTCAAATAAATATAACTCAAACACGTTTGTGAACTAAGGAAAGACAAGTATACCGTTCTTTTCTTTGATTTATCCTCTACACTTTGTTATAATAATATTTCATTTTTGGGCAAAGCATATAGGCCTATTAGTAAATGACGTTACAATCTAGGCCTAGGTTTGTTACCAGTCGTGTACTTGGAACATAAAAACTGTTTTTATCAAAATAAAAAATTTGAAATTGATAAATGTTTTTATACAGTTCTATTTAGAACTAAATTACGAAACTTTTTTACGCTTACGAAAAAAATACAAAAAATGTTTACTACTTGTTATGTAGGCTGCCTAAAATTGAACTTTTTCCTTTCGTTACTGAACATTTTTTGTTTCTTGAGCTAATAACTTTTACTATTTCAAAATAAACTAATTTTTAGTGGCATATTTGAATTCTTTGAAGTTTCTTCTACAAAAAAGATATTGAACACTTTTGGATTGGGGTTCATTTACTATTTTTGGCGAATTTTTAAAAATATGCTTGCAAAACGCTAAAAACGGGCTGGCCAATTTTAGCTTTAACCATGCCAGTTCTAGGGTTAAAACCCTTTTTTAGTGAACACTTATGGCCCTAGAGGAAGCTACATACCAAATTTCATTCCAATCCGATCGGCAGTTTTGAAGAAATCGTTTTTTAATAAAACTTTGATCCCAAACCCCCCCTAATATTTTGAATTTTTTCAAACCCTTTCTTAGTGAGCACCTATGGCCCTAGACGAAGCTACATACCAAATTTCATTTCAATCCGTTCGGTAGTTTTTGAGAAATCGTGATGAGAGTGAGTGAGTGGTATTACGCTTATATAGGCCTATATATAGAGATTGATAAGTTATGTTTAGAAATTAAAACCCTTTTTTAGTATATTTTCCTATTACATATGTTCAATGTGGTAACGTTGGCAATCAGAAATGATAAGTTTCTTCATTTATACTAGTATTCAATGTACGGAAATTTAATAAAGATAATTGTTATTGTTTTTAAACTAAAGGTTTTGGAAAGTTATATAAAGATTGACATAAATATTTTTGTGATTTCTTTTATTGATTGTGTTTAGTGAAGTTATTGTTGATATTTGTTGGTGTATTAAGTGATTTGTTTCTTTTATTTAGGCCTAGTGTTAAAATATCAAAAAATAGGCTACTGAAGTTTTTAACCTTTGTATTTTCGATTTTTATTTCTCTCGTATTTTCTATAATTTTTATTTCCCGCGGATATTTTTGTTGTTTTTATGATCAGTTTAACGTGTTCTTTCATAATATGAAGACTTTTTAAAAAACCTCTGGTCACGCCGTTCTTCATCTTTACCGCAAAATTTGCTGTTTCATTGGTTGAAAACTGTCCAATATCAAGGTTTTACAAAAACCTTTATATTTTTGAAATTATAAGGAGTGACGTCTGATTGGACGGCAATTTTAGAAAGTTCAAATCCAATGGTATCTTTATATTATTGTCAAAATATTTCTGTCGAGAGGTATCGAGCTTGATAGAAGTCACAAAGTTGAGTCATTTCTTTGGGTTTTATTCTTAGGTTTTCAGAAAAGTACAATTTTAAAACGATGATTAGGCTACATATATGTAAATATAGGTACAAGTTTTAGAAAAAATTTATAAATACAAAAATTTAAGTTTAAATCATTTCCTTTCCAACGGGTTTTGTTTTATTGTCATTAGATGATTTTTAGTGAGTGAAATATTCAATACAAGTTGAGTTGTCACAGACTACTCAATTCACTACGGTAGCTCACTGTTCGGGAATTCACTAGGCCTACTCAATTCATGACTTTGAGTGGTCTAACATCTGTAGGGTTAAACTTTATTTTAGATGCTTATTATATTATTACTTTTATTTATGTACTTACATTTGTAATCAAACAATAAGCGAAGCATGGCTCCACAATGTTGTTTCATTTCATTTGAAAGTAAAACTTCAATTAACCTGTAGAAAAAATCAACTTTGTGTCCTTGCAAAAGTTGTCTCCCCATCAATGGCAACATCCATCCAATCACATATTTTATTTGATGATTATTCTTTAACAGTGTATCAGATAATTGCTGATCTGAAAACAAATCACTTTCAAAAAGCACTTTCCACAAATATCCCATCAAACTATAATCACAATGTTTATCGGCTATCATTTTAACAAAATTTATAACAATAATACGCGAAGCTTCACCATGATTAGTTATTATTTCTGAAAACCTATTGCATAGCATTATTTTTATTTTTCCTCGTAACACCGTATTATCACAATATACAGTTCCAAACAAGTTCAATGAATCCTTGACATTTCCCTCAGTCCACAAAACTTCAGCAATAAAATGGTCATAATGAGATTGGATTCTATACTCTAATGGATAGTTAATTTTACATAAATATTGGAGTATCTTAACTCCTTCTAAATTTTTATTAACTGCGCAAATTTTGGCTAAAAATAATAGCTGTTCTTTAGATGGACAGTAATTTTTATTTTGACAAATCTTTAAATTAATTATTAGGTCAGGAATATTATTCAATTTGGCACATTCATTCATATTTGTAATCAACAGCTGCTGCTCCTCTGTTAAAACTTCATCCTTTACTACATATAACAAATTGTGTTTCTTGTTTTTATTCGCCAAAACTTTCACAACTGGTTTCGAAGAAAGATTGTTTGTAGAATCTGTATCAAATACTTTTATCATGTTGTCCCATTTCAGACCTTTTTCTAAAACTAAATTTTCAGTAAAACTATCAATAGTAGTAGTAGGCTTATTTGAACGTTCTGAATAAAACATCTCTTGATGGATGAAGTTTTTCCTAAATATCAAATTTAAAGAGAAGATTTGCTTTGAAAAGAATAACAATGACTTTGACATAGCCAAATCCTAAACAAAATTTGAATTGTAGTCTAGCAATATCATTGCATTTTTTATTTCCTAAGGCTTCTGGCTGTGTTGTTGGAAATTATTACTTTGATTATGAATATCCAACATATATACTGAACATTATGTAGAAATTATACTTTCAAGTCTTCAAAAACACTCATGGCTTGATGGCTGTGACAGCATCTCAGATAAATTCCCAACTACAGTATTATAAAAAGTTAGGTCTACACTACACAGAAATGACAGAATGTACTATTGTATTATTTTTAAAAATCGTTTTTCGTGAAATGAAATGCACACAGTAAGATCTTGTTTTTTTTTCTATAAAGAAGCAAACGTTAGCACAGCACATAAACCTTAATTTAACATTTTCTAAACTACGGTAAATAACACAACCTTGCTCTTGCAGGGACTTAATAACAATAACCTCAATACAATAACTAACTAAACATAGAGACCTTGCTAAACAGTAACACAAACAGATGTTTAGTTTTAAAGAAACATCTGTGATCAGCTCAACTGTTAGTTACCTTGTTAACAGCTGATTATCAATCTGCCTAAACAAAACAAAATGTTATCTCTACTGTTGTCTGCAGAACTGCATGGTGTTAAATGAATAATGTACACTAGTTCCATTGATAAAGTTTGTAATTTTATATTTTACTGTTCTAATAAAATTGTATTTATATTTCAATCATCAATGAGTATTGAACAACAAGAATATTAATAATTATGCATTGATGTTCCGTTCAGTAATAATTGTTTAAACAGTATGGCGTATACACGACTAAGCTATTACCTTTTTTTAATTTTTATAAACTTTCTTCCAACTTCATCTCCTTCTCAAAATGGTAAGATTATACTTAAGCTATTTTTTTAAAAAGTTTGTCATGATGTGTATTTTGAATGTATTGATTAATAAGTGTGTGAAGATAGTGCTGCAAAATTACAATAATAAGCATTTAAAAATTAACGACGCGAATTCACTATGGGCCTACCCCTCTACGCCAACAGAAATGCAAGAATAAAAAAAATAGCCAGAAGTTCTAACTTATAGTCTTTAGTCACATTATGTTTTTACCTGTATTAAATAAACAGTAGAATGTAAAACAAGGTAGTAGTCTGCAAAAATATCAGCCGAGAGTCGTATAGTAAATGTATGCCAAATTAACTTTTAGTGTACCACTAGGCCTACTAGCTGAAATCTCAGCAATTAATGACTTTTTTTAAGTACTGCTACCAACCTGTGGCTACAATAACAACGGGTATTATCAAAATTATATGCAACGTAGTGGATGGAATGTTAAATCCCTTGGCAATATCAGTTTTTCTTTTAGGGTTTTCTTCGACACTTTTAATCACTTTTAGTTTAAACTCCACAGTCAGTGGCGTAATTTTATGTTTTTCAGACATATTTAGTTTCAATGAATGCTCCAAACAAAACAATGCACAGGAAACAAATAAACATCACCAAACCGATTTGACAGCGGGCGCAATACGAATTGATGAGGGTCGGGAAGGGCAGGAAGCTGGGTTTTCATATTTAGACCTAAGCGTAAGACATCGTTTCCTTCAAAACATCCATTCCGTTGAGTCACTGACTGTGGGAATTATACACTGGGAAGGATAAAGTCGTGCTATAAATAAAGGTTCTGTTGTGTAAAACAACTTACTAGGTACTGAGGTTGAACTCTTGCTATAAAGGTTCAATTTCGTAAAAAGACGTGCTATAGAGGGTTAGAGCTGTGATCTGTATTGGGAAAAAAATCTGTGCTATTGAGGTTTTTAACATAATAATAGTCGTACTATAGAGGTATCTTTAACATTAAGTGTTAGGCCTATATCAATATGAGGGTGATTAGAGATATGCACCTGTTATCGAGAAAGTTGTGTTATTGAGGGTCATGTTAACGAGCTTAAGAACTACTGTAAAGGAAAAAACTATATTGTGTATATATAAAGAACATTGTAAAATATAATCATAATAAAGCATTAACCTTGACATAGAGGTACTACTCCTTCTGCTGATACTTGGTAAAACTCCCCAATCTTAAACACTAAAACAATACCTACTACTGCTACCGGACTTACAGTAGAGCGTTAATAATTCGAACGTCAAAAATCCGGATTCCATAAAAATTACAATCAAGGACTTTTCGGTAAATAAATAGTTATCTTACTGTATTATAGTATGTAAATTTTAAACAAACATAGTATTGTGTCTAGAATTGGTTAATTAACTATAACAAGAAATTGTTGTAACACATTTTTTATTAATCGCGGCTATATCGAACAGAACTTGAACATAACAATGTACTAAAACTATTGCTGAATAGTGATTTACAAGTGACTATTGTCTAGAGTATAGGCCTAATCATATGATGCAATAAACATATGATATCTACAATATTCTTCCCCACTTAAATTTAAAAGTCCATTGGAAACAAAATTAGGATACATCGAAGAAAATAAGAACTTTACATAACATAGTCTTTAAACCGTTCTGGTTGTTTTTTCATTCTCTCCGAACATCTTGGGTTTTGGTCGGGATTGATCTCTTGAGATGGTACAACTGGATGTGGTAGTAATGGAACGTCTTCATTTATACTTTGAGGAAGTTGTGGAACATCAAAACACTGTGTAGGGCCAAAAATAACAGACTTCTCATTTTTCTTGCTGACTAGTGTTGAGAAGAGTTGGTTAATATGTCTTTTTATTATTATTCCACTGTCCAAAAGTATCAAATAGTGCAGTTTACCAATTTTCTTGTAGGCCTATAGGCCTACTTCATTACACTCTCAAATGTTTTTGTTATTTTTGAAGAATCAAACTTGTACTCCTCCTTTACATTCAAGCTTCTTGTAGACTTGATGTGACTACTTCAATGTTTCGGGTTGTTTGAGAAGATAGCATTCAAGCGAATCCTGAATTTTCTATTTAAATAAAGTTCTGCAGAGGGGGATTTTTCACATGCAAGAGGGGTAGCTCGATATCGAAACAATATCTTTTTTAATTTGTCTTTAATTGGAATGTGTTCATTAGAGGTAGCTAGAAGTTTGTGTTTGAGGGTTTGAACATTTCTCTTTGCCAAACCGTTTGTTGCTGGATGACCCGGAGCAATGAATTTTGAAAAAATTCCATTGTTTTTGCAATACGTTTAAAATTTATTGCTTTTGAAAATAGCAGCATTGTCTGATACCATTTGTCTTGGATAACCATGAAAAGCAAAAATATCTTCTAGTAGATTGATAGTCTTGAAGGAATCAGGAATTACTTTTGATATTTTAACTTCCACCCACTTTGATTTTGCATCCATGCAGATTAAGAAGTAGGTATTGTCAATTGGATCTGCATAGTCAATTTGCACTCTGTCCCTATTACTTTCAGGCGTCTCCCAAAAGTGAACTTGTTTTGGAGGTTGGACTTTGTTAAAGCGCATTGTTCACTGCTTTGTACAATTCGTTTAATATCGGTGTCTATGCCAGGCCAGTACTTATACCGTCGTGACAATTGCTTCATTTTTGTCATTCCTAAATGTGTTTCATGTAGTTCTTCAAGTATTTTTGATCTTAGACTGCTTGGAATAAATATTCTCTCCCCTCTATAAATTATTCCATCTATGAGGGTGAATTCAAAGTCTTCTCCTTTTTTCTCATTTCTTGATCTTTTTGCGTCACAGTCTTGATAGTTGAAAAGGTTATTTCTTCATTTAAAATGTAAAATATTTTGTCGAAATACATTTGGTTCACTTCATCTCCGATCAATTGGTCAGTTGAAGTTTGAAGGTGTTTTATTGAAGTTCTTGATAAGCAGTCAACATTTTTGTTTTCCATCTCCTTTCTTGAACTAAAACAGAATAATTAAAACCAGATGACATATTATTATTCAAGGTTTATACCTAACTTTTCAACCCCTTCGATGCTTTCTAAGAAAAAGGGAACGTTGGTTATGGACTTCAAAATGTGAATCTGCTATTCTGAATTTGAAAACGGAACTTTGTAGCGATTGTGTTCTTGTTCCTTTTAATCCAAGTCTACCTCTGAATATAACAACCGATGCCAGTCCCACTGGTGATGCTGCCATACTAAGCCACTGCATAGAAAGTAAAGAGAGGCCGATTGCCTACGCCTCAAGATCACTTACTCAAGCGGAAATGAACTATAGTCAGTTGGACCGTGAAGCTTTAGCCATCATATTTGAGGTAAATCACTTCTATTACTATCTATTTGGTAAACATCTCAGCCTCACCACAGACAATCAACCACTATCAAGAATTCTCCATCAGAACAAAGTGCTTCCACAAATGACATCTGCTCGTCTTTTGAGATACGCAACATTTCTATCCACAAGTCCTAAGAATCTTCTTACTTCGTCAGGGTTAGTTGGTCGAGGCATGTTTCGGATTGCATCAGTCTTGGTAGGAGATTTTCTTATTTTGTTGTATTCAATTATATATGTCCAAGGTATTCAATTGATTCAGAGAAGAAAGAACATTTTTTGTTTGTTAACATGTATATCATAATCTGTTAGCCTTTGAAGGCAAAGTTTAAGGTTTGAAGTGCATTCATCAAGTGTACACATCCTTGTACAATGATGTCATCGAAGTATGCTTCTGTCTTGGGAACACCGTTTAAAATCTGTGAAAGGATTCTGTTAGATTCAAATGGAGCTGTTTTAATACCAAAACTTAACCTATTCATTTGGTACGTACCTCTATGAGTTGATACTGTCTGGATTTTACTACTTTCTTCATCGACTTGTAAGTGAAGATATGCTTTAAATAAATTGAGTTTGCAAACGTAATGTGAGTTGCGTAAACTACTTAGAACATCATCAATTCTTCTGATTGGATGGTTAGCTTGAACTAGTCTTTCTCTTTCATTCACTCCGCACTTCTAATCAACACAAAGTCGAACACTTCCATTAGGGCTATGGCTTTGGTTAGAATATCGTCAAAAGATGACAGTTTTGATTGTAAAATATTTTCTCTTAACCAGTTATCTCTCAGACGTCGAATGAATTGAGCTCTTAGAAAAACATCGGCAATTGATAGTTTTGTCACATTCACATTTAGTTACAAATTCACAATCTGTTAAATCACGTTGAAGATCAGCTACAAATTCAGATTCTGGTTGACTTTCTGTTTGGTAAAGATTTAAGAAATAATGTTGGGAAACTACAACACTTTTCATAGGTATAAACATTTGTTTGAAAGATTTTATTAGATCTTCATAGCTGAATTTATTTACAGGTTTTTCTGGGCCTAAAAATGAAGCTAGGCTTTTGTAATGGACAGATCTAACTGAAACACACAAAAGTTGAGCTTGTTTTTCTTTGTCAGTTACATTTTTCATTGAACAATAATTTTCAAAACGTTCTACTTGGTTTAGAAATTTTTCCTTTTTAGAATCAAAGTTTTCAAATGGTATTAGGTTAGAAGTTGACATAGTTTCATTTAGGCCTGCATTTTCTTTGCCATTTACTATTGTTGAAATTGTATTTATGAGCATTTGTTGCTGTACAACTATAGTTTCCACTAACTGTTCAAATTGTTCAGGATCCATCTTGAAATTATGCAAGTTACTTGAATCTACAGGAATTGAATTAGTAAATAGTTTGAATTAGTATTTAAAATTTGTAACTGTTAATGTGGTTTGACCTGAAGGCTTGAAAATGTTGCTAATCTTATCCTAACTAGCTTAAATTTTCTGGCTTAGTTTGGTTAGTTACATATTACGTATTTACCATGTGATAATTATAATATTCTTCCTGTTTCTCCTATTAATTTCTAAATTGATATCTTCGTCACCAAAACTATTGTCTTGAATTGGTTAATTAACTATAACAATACCTATATTTTTATTAATCTCGGCTATATCGAACAGAACTTGAACATAACAATGTACTAAAACTATTGCTGAATAGTTATTTACATGTGAATATTGTCTAGAGTATAATCATATGATGCAATAAACATATGATATCTACAATGCACAGTATGTAGATGTACTGTAGTTGATTATTCAAATGTGTGCTTGGTGAAAATATAAAAGTTTTTTATTCGAAAGCTGAGTTTTATAATAATTGACATCCAAAACTCCCTTATAACACTGTACCTATGCAATTACATTGCAAGAATCACGTGCCCACTAATATGTAGTAAGTTGCGTGTCAGTAAGAATGTCTGCAGGGTTAAACCTATTTGGAAGACGTCCTACAAATAGGTTCAGCCATGTAGACATTTACACTGAATGATATAACGATATAACACTTTTTTAAGGTCGGCAGTAGTCTAGATAGCAGTGCTGCATTTTTATACAGCATATTCGAAAATTCGGACAAATTGATAATTTGGACAGGGTCTGGTTAATTAATCCAAATTATCGACGTTCTACTGTATTCCGTAAAACAATCTATTGTAATATTTATGTTTATGAAATATAGCCTAAGTTAAAATATCCCTGTTGTGACTACAAGCATCGTTTTTTATTATGCTAACTTGTCACAATTATAACAAAAAATTTATGTAATTCATTTTTATAAAAATAGAACGTAGAGTTACAATTTTAGAAGAGTAGCCTATTAGTTTTGTAAGGATAAATATAGCATACACTTATTATGTTGATCAAACTAGGCTATAATAAATGGTCTTGGTAGCACTACTTACTTTCCTAAAGAGAGGTTGTGATGTCACTTCAACAAATAAATAGTAGTAGGTAATTGTATACTATTTCCCCCCCACTTTCTAACTGATGTTGTACAAAGGGATATGAACTATTTTCATTTGATTGTTGTTCAGACACACTGTTTTAGGCCCGCTAAAGCGATTAAATGTAGATAGTAGCCTACTATAAGTAACATACATGTAATTTTTTTTATACCTAACTGCTCGCCGGTCCGAATACGGTACACATATATAAGTTAGTAACATCTTTTGTTTTGTATTGCAACAAAAGTGCAAGAATTAAAAAAAAAATAGCCTGAAATTCTAACTTCAGTCCATGTGTTGTAGTCTTTAGTCACAGCACTCAACAGTAGTTGATGTGCTACAAGCCATTGCCGACAACTCACTTACCGAAACGCCAAACGCTCGCCGGCCCGAATACTGATAAGATCTTACTACAATCGCTTCAGCGGGCCTAAAATAGCCTGTCTGAACAACAATCAAACGAAAATAGTTCATATCTTGATATGACATCTTTATACGACTAGATAAAGTGGGGGGAAATAGTATATAATTACCTAGTATATAATTAAATATTTGCACTTGTCTTTCACCTATGTTTAATAAGACAAAATTTAACATTCTGAAGAAATACAACAAACATATCGGAGGATCTTGTTAAGCGTGTTCTTCAGGAGCAATATTTTTTTAATGTATGTCCAGATAATAAATCGTGTTCCTAAAGTGGACTATTTAAAATAATTTATTAATTGTCCAGCACTCTTTCTTCTTAATCTTGATGACCTTTTCAAAATACAGTAGAGTCCCGGTAATTCGAGACTCGATAATCCGAGGTTCCGTGTAATTCGAGCCACAAATAGCATTGATTGTGACCATACATTGTGACACATTCTTGCTGCTTGAAGGATTCCGCTCTTTAAATTTTTGTTCTCCAATGAATCTGTCAAGAGCGTTTTACAATAAGTCGCCGATATAAATGCTTAACATTTTTTATAATGTCCTGATCCATTGACTGTACAACTTAAGTCATGTTCGGGGGAAAAACAATAACTGTAACGTTGTTCATATAAGTGGGATAGAGTTATGCACAGTACAAGTGTCAATAAACAATATGATTCTTCTGTTTTGTTTACAAAAGGTTTTGTCGAGAATTAACAACAGACAGAGATTGGGCAGCGCATCAATGACAAACTACCTAGAGAATTCTCGGAAGGCAAAATTCTTGTAAACCGGTACCGCGTCTAGAATTACAATACGTGTACAAACATGTAAGTCCTACCCCCTTTGTCCAGCCCCCTTTCTACCAGAAAATGACCTATTTATCCAGCGATCCCTTTCACAGCACGAGAATTATTTTTAGTGTTGAAAAAAAACTTTGAATTAAAGAAGTTGACTTCGAATATCCATACTTTTTTACATTGATATCATAATTTATAAAGTTTAAGAGACCGAACCGAAACTTCAAATTAACGGTAATTTCGAATTAAAGACATTTGAATTATTCAAGTTCTACTGTACATACAAAAATAACATCCAAACAAACTTTTCCCGGCACTGCCGTATCCCCCTGGCGTGACATCACAGTTCGTAAATGTTGCAGTGTAGTTAAACAAAAAGCTATTTATGATTTCTTTAAGAAGTAAGTTTCTATTTTTTACTGTGTATAAAATTACCTTTTTACCTCAGTGTTCAATACAAAATAGTGTATATTTAATAAAACTTAATTTTTTTCGGAGATACGAGGACTATAAATAGTAGTTTTATCTTAACCTCTACATATTCCGTGTATTTCGAGTTTTCACAATCCGAGGTTCTCTCGGTCCCATTCAACTCGAAATATCGGGACTCTATGTAATTACATTAACTTTTTATGGAGTGCTGCTAAATACATCTACAGTAGTGTAATGCTGTTCGAGAATGTCTTAGTTTTAAATGCTTAAATAGTACTTGAACACAATTACCACTATAACTACAAAACCAGAGACCAATAATGTGAGATAATTAATAGTCACACAGACTCTTTTTAACAATACCCTTAAAATAAACATTATATAGGCATATATGCCAAAATAAATGTACCGAATAAAGCTTAGGTAACAAAGGCTATAATTACAACAAACAAAATTTATTAAAAGTTTGTATTAAATTTTCAGATGAAGAGCATGGCAACATGGCCATCTTAAGGCAGAAGGCTGATATCCCAACAACAACCAGTGCTGCAGTAACTGAAATAGCTTCCATATCACTAAGATTGAATGTGAGTTTATTAAATCTATGATTTAATTCTTACCACCAAACCTTGAATATCAAAGAACTATAATAGAAGAGAGAGTATACTTTTCCAACTTTATTGTTCTTTAAAAAAATGCTATTTATCTTTAAAAATTAGATTTTGTTTTCCAAAATCCTTATCACTAAATGCAGTTAATGATTTTACATCCTGGAAAAATGTAACACAAGAAAAGTCTAAAAATTGTTTTACTCAATGGATAAAATCTATTTTAACAAGTTTTTGAACACAATATATGAGGGAAACTTTTGTACTAAAACTTATCCAAACTATTCAATGACGTTACTATTTATTTCCGAGGAAAAAGTTTGAGTAATATCGCCGATAACTTAAGTTCATTTACTAGCTCTTATGTAGTATAGTGATTCTTTCAGATGGAAAATTATTCTCAGGAAATAATAACCTAACAACAACTAATTTTTATTTTCCAAATACGTTCTATGCATATACATGATTAAATTTAAATACAGATCCATTCCTGCAAAGGTGTAGTTAGGCATAAAGGTGAAGCCTGGAGTTACTGTAATGTTACTCTATATTCAGACTATCTTCCACTTTAACACGTTTGCTACCGAACGTCGCATATATGCGTCACACTGTTTTTACTATCGGGATACTGGACTGGAATACACAAACTAGGACAAACCGTTGTGACATTCACCACAGACAATGAGTATTGTTTGTTCAAATGAGTTAATATACTTTTGAATAAACTAAAAGGTAGTCAAGCAATACCTATTTGTTTTTTGTTTTTTTCTGTTTTCAGCGCTTTTGAAGTCATTGCATACATTCAGTCTGTCAAGAAACATAGTAAGTTTTTTGTTAGACTCTGAAGCAAAGTCAGTAAAACAAAGTGTTTTGACAAAGTTGCACAACCAATAAAAATGAAGGCAGAAAATCAAATTCCCAGAAATTTGATAAAAGGGGGAGAAAGATTCCTGAGAACTTTGCTCCTTCACATTCCCACAAAATAAAAAGGTAGGATAACAACCAAGAATTGTGGCGTGAGAAAGGAGGTAATTTTTATGAGAACTTAACGTCTTTACGTTCCCACATTCAAAATCGTCAAAGTTACAGACCAAGAAACGCATACTAGCGGCAGACCTTACATACTGACACGAATAAATCAGGTCCTTAAAATATACTAGTACTTAAAAATTAGCAGTTAAATAACAAAATAACACTGCCATAAATATGCAATGTCAATCTATTTTAATTGAATCAGGCGTTGCACATTTGCGACCTATAGAAACCTGCCGTCTCATATATGCGAAGACGCTACTCTATCCATAGGAAAAATTTTAGTATGGTGGTAAAGAACGTGTTAAGTTTAAAAATGTTGACTTAAAATTAAGACACAAATAAAGTAAAATTTCAATGTCTCTAATATTGTAACAAAATTTACCCGGACAATAAAGTGATTACAGTGAACTTAGGAATCTAAAACTTAAACAAGAAACACAGTTAGGGCACAAAATAAGACAAATTTTTAGACCCCAAAAATATTGTGCAAAAATATCACTGGGGCTCTTCCACTAGGATGGTTGATTTTTCATTAAAATAATGTTCAAATTAAAGTTAAATAATGTTCAGTTATTATCTCGTTCTTATCGTGTAGGCCTACTAATAATTTAAAAGAGATCGTGAACGGAAAACATATTCTACTATGCATAGTAACAAATACAATTGACCCATTCATACCCAAACTAATAATTTGTTTGCTAAAAAAATGTTTCTGATTAATATGTTTTATTTTGCATCTATTAGTAACTGTGATGTAGTTTTTAGCTTAAAAAATGTTGCAGTTTAAAAAAAAATTCAAAATTTGGGAATAGTGGTAATAAATGGGATGGTGAAGTTAATTTTACTGTCCTTCCCAAATAGGATCAGTGGAGCTGAAAGGGGTGGTAATAGTTTAAACAAATTTATGCAAATTTTAACATATAATTAAGTCTTTATTAATAAGTAGTTCACAATGATGAATAAACAAGTTCATGTAATCATTACATATATATATAAGAAGATTAAAAATAAAAGTGATAATTTGATTCATATTTTAAAACTCGTAAATACTTGCATACTACAATGAAACACTATACAAAATCGATAAAAAGATAATTGAAAAATATGTTACAGTATTGAATTAAAGGCGATACGGTAGTAACAATTACAAAATATAAGTACTAACCATATTTAGCAAATAGGTTAAACATATTTCACGTATAAACCCAAGTAAATCAAACTGTTCTTAATTTTTACTGGTAATCCACCTATGTAATTGCAAGGGATTATTCACCGAGACATTTAGAGGAAAGATAACAACTGCCAGTATGGTACCATTTGTTTCCTTGTACGTTTATAAGCTTGATAGAAATTAAAAATAATGTTTCTTACCTTATTTTCTTCCGTCACGTGACCTCTTCTTTATATTCGTTAGTGACGCGTTTCGGGACTTTTATCCCATCATCAGACACAAAATTACTCAATCGAGGTCGTCATACATTAAAATTAAATTACACAAAACACACATAGCATATTTCACGTTTAGGATTTTTAATAAATCAGTGACCTGGATACTGAAAATGAATTCATTATTGATAGAAATTTTTTGTTCTAATTGATCAATTCCAGCCATAAATATGTATTGTACTGCAAGTAACTTGCATGTACATGGTTGATCAACTTGAATGTATTTTTCAGTGCCTGGCGTAAACAATTTGCTTTACTCAAACGATGGGGTAAACACCTGCTTTAGTATATTATAATCATGATACACTAAAACCTCGTTTATCTGGTTTTGATGGAACCAGTACTGTTACGGATAAACCAAATATTATGGGGTTTTATATAAAAATACATGTTTTCATGAATCATTTATTGTTATATACAATAATAACTACAGGTAAGTACAAACAAATTAGTTCAATTCATGCAAGAAATAAGACAAATGAGACTGTTAAAGAAGTCGATAATGTTCTTCTGCTTCAATGTCTGACATTTTAATTCTGAACACAATGAAGTCACTGCACAATTATTATTAATAATTAATTGTGATTTTAAAAGTCTCTGCACTCAGCAACAATATTGTTTACTCTTACTCAACACAACACTGATCTTACGACAATATAACAGAAGTAAACAAACAAGTGGCGCTGATTGATGGGTGCGTCTGACTCACAGTGACGAAGTGAGTAATATTGTCAGGTTTGCTAACAGCTGCACCATGCCTAACACTCGGTGCCGCAAAACTGACACCCTACATAGGATGTGCCACTACTCGCATTGTATTGTCGCAAACATTTTAATTTTTTTTCTGAGGACCATTGTGGATAAACCGGAGTTCCGGATAAACGAGGCTTTAGTGTCAAGGTGATCCCTTAATTTGTTTTAGTAAGCTGATCCATGGTATTTTTCTCATTACTTTTTGTTTTGATCAATATATACAGTATTTAACATGGTTTGATCTTATAGTGCCAGTGCTGTAAATTTCTTTCTCTTTTAGTTTTTATACCAATTTAATACTACTAAACAATTATATGTTGTATTCTTTTTTTGGCAATTTCTCCACCAAATTCAATACTACTGACCTACTGACCCCAAGTTCAGAATTAGTATTACCTGTGTGTGCACCTTGGTACAAATGTCCCTATTTGAGATAACCCGAGCGAATTCAGAGAGACCAGCATTTACAGCCAAACCGAATAGGTTTACCGTGCTTGTGTTGCTTAGTCCCATGTCAGCTAAAACAAGGGATCATAGATTTGTCAACATAAATTTTATTCATACATTTCTACAGGGAAGTATTTTTTTGTCAGTTATTGTTATCACACACATGCAGGGGCGGACCGTGGGTAAATGGCGCCCTGTGCGAGGCATGG
>JAGFPH010000706.1:276686-289399 GCA_018207615.1 Philaenus spumarius
AAAAGTCATTTCTTGCTATAATAAAAGAAAAATCATTTCTTGCTATAGTACATAAAATTTGCTGGACACCGGCCACACGGCAATTTAGCTTCTATATTTGTGTGTTGTGTTCTCATGATAAGCTTGCTTGCATTTAATTTTTCTTGTATAGCAAAAGTCATTTCTTGCTATAATAAAAGAAAAATAATTTCTTGCTATAGTATATAAAATTTGTTTAAGTATGTTTAGATTTAGCCAAGTTTTTGCTTAAAATATGTATCTCTAAAATTTGCTGTGTGCTATATACAAGTACAAAAATAGGCACATATACATGTGTATGGTACTTTTCTTATAAAAGTGAGTATATTATCTGCACCCTTAAATTCGGCAAAAATACGTAAAATAGGAGTTTTAGAAGTGAAAATTTCAAATATTTTCCGGGGAGTATTTTTGTTCAGTTCCTGTAGCGTTCCGGGACTGGAAAAATTACGAGTAAACCCCTGAATATAACGATTCAATCATCAAATCCTATCTGGCATAAGGATAACATGGCAACTTTTAGGGCCACTGGGGCGAAGCTCTTAACATACATTGAGCTCATTTTAAGGGGGAGCTCTTTAAAATGACACCAAAACTGTCAAAATCGGTAAAAAAAACTCTAGGAGGAGTTCTACTCACAAAATAACCTCTAGCAAATTAATTATGTATAGATAATTATTTTCAGTTAATTACTATAGTAATTATAAGTATCAAACTGATATTTGTTTTAAGATTTATTGTTAATGTTTTAGAAAGAAAGTCACTGCCCAAGTAATCTGGAATGCTACAAGTTAGGTCATCCGTGTATTTCATGCAAATTTAATGAAACCTGTGTTTATGGCAACCTCACAAAAGCAATATGTGATGCACGTGGTGTTGAATGCATTGTAAGTAATAGTATTTAGTATATTACAAATAAATCTAAATTTTGTAATGTCTCAAATCTAAGTAATACAAAAGCATCCACTTCTAACAGTAGGCCTATAGTATTATAGCCTAGAGAACCCTATGTAAATATAAACAAACACCAGTACCAAACCCCATGAAGAAATGAAAGTAAGAAACTAAATTAGAAACATTATATCTATTATTTATGTAAAATTTGTCAAAATCACTATACAAGAACACAAGATGGTTAAAAAAAAACGTATGTAGTTAAGTTATGTCAGCCATGTTTAGTAGGCGACCAAACCATTGTAAACGCGAGTCAAGCTAAAACAAATAATGTACCATGTAATTTGAACTATAAACAAAAACACGATAATCCAATGTATGAAACGTATTCTATATTTAAGAAAATATTTATGAAACAATTATTAGTTAATTATATACCGTAGATTATTATTATTACTAAAATATTCACCATAATTAGTTTAACATATGACACAAGTAGTACAACATACACTAAATTCAAAAAAGGAAGTTATTATTTAATCGGGTAAATTAAAATTATTACAAGTAAATAAATTTTATGCTTTAAACGCAAGAACAAATTAATTCTACAATTGTTTTAACCAACAAAGAAATACTTTAGGTATAAAATCCGTCGAAAACTAATTTCAAAAGAGAAAACACGCCATGTTAGGAAAACTGCAGTGACGTAATACTCCGTAACCATGGTAACGACGAAAGAAGCCTATGACGTAACATTCACGTGAACGCAGTTGTCGAATCAAATGAATGAATACAGATTTCCGGATGCAGACATAGACGGAAGTGAACGAACCCGGCTACATCGTTTTTAAAAGTGAAGCCAAAAAATCAGTGCAAGTTGAGAACTAAGCGTGGGTGGACGTATCTAATGAAATGAAGAAGTGACGCCGTTAATTGTTTTATAAAAGTGTAATCAGAACGTAAAATAACCCGATATTTACTCATGTGTCCAACCAAAAACTGATAAGTATTTAAAGAACAGTGATTAAGTTTAAAACTTAAAGGAAATTAGTTAAATAAAAATCTTTACCTTTCTTCTAATCCAATTCCTTATGACGCCATTTCATAATTGTTAACTTCATGTTTAAATTCATAATTGCGTGTATGTTTAATGGGATAATTACAGCAGCACGAGTACCCCTAGCCCGAGATCAATTTGAATTAAAATTAAATTTAATTTAATTATGTATTATGGTGATGAAACATACTTTATTCTACGAATTTTAAATTATTATAGCCTACTGAGCTAAGCCAAACTGGAAATAGACATTTTGTTTAAAATAGATATTCCTCATTATAAATAAAATAAATTCAATTCTTTCTTTCTTCCTTGTACCAAACCAAAATTATAAACCTTATGTATTTCTAGATGAATAATTTTAATTATATTAAACTAAAATTTTGTTAAATCAAATTTGTACTTATTTAAAAGCTAATATAATTGAAGCTGAACTTAGTAGGTTTCAATTATATTACCTATAGGCTATAGTATTAGTAATTAGTAATATTATAACTTTTACTCCCAACTTTGGGGCAAGTATTTAATAAGAAATATTATAAATTTGGCTCCACAACGTGTAGGCATTTGGTTTAAAGAAATATATTATTATAAAATTTGCATATTATTATAAATTTTGCTTCCAAATAGTGGGGCTTCTCACACAACCATTATGGTATATATATAAAAATATTATAATTTCATATATAGACACTAATTTAAAATCCTTTATAGGTACTTATTAAACTATAGTAACTATAGCAAAAGTTTGATACACCAGAGTTCGATGGTTCGTTTGAGTTGTTTTAAGGAAAGTAACAGCAGCTGTATATGATCACCAGGTTGAATTGCAATTGATTTACACACAGTAATTGATATAGAGTTGATGCGTACCTTAACAAATCGTTAAGTCATTCTTTTAAAACAGGTTATTAAAAAGTCATAACTTACTTTTATTATAAGGAGAAATATTTAATTTTTCTGTATAGTACCCTCTTATTTTTGTTTTAAAAGTTTATCCTTTTGCTGGTTATTTTGCAAATTTTATCTTAATTTAACTGCAAAATTAAAAACAACATTGTATTATTTTATAAAAAAAACTAGGGGAACCCCTGCGTGCTCAGCACGCCAACACCGTGGGAACCTTCTATACACATAATCATGTTATGTTTTCTTTATAATAAAGGTGTAGGATTAATAATAACTCCAAAGCTAAGACGGTAAATAATGTAAAGGTTCAAATAAAATTATTTCGTATATTTTATAACAGCAGTTATAATAAAGGTTAAAAGAACCATTAAGGCTCAGGTCTACACTTAAAAACCTAACCTAAAAGTTTGAAATACAAAGTTTGAAATTAGCTATTAGTGGAAATATTACAGTAAACAGCTGTTACGGTATCTGTTATTTTATTCAATTGGTTGCTATGGTAATAAATGTAAATACATGTGTTAATTTATCAGTCTAGGCCTAACCTAAGAATTTTTTCCAACTAAATTTACAAATATTGAAATCAAAAAATGTTTTTATCGAAATTAATTATAGCCTATGTTACTCAGGGATAGTGTAGCTTTTTATTAGTAAAACTATTTTTTCAATAGGTTCAGTAGTTCCAGAGGTTCCAGAAGGTTACCCCCTACATACAAACAAAAAAAAAAAAGAAGAAAAACAATCTTTACCTCTTTATAATATTAGTATAGAAGAATAGTATTACAATTATAGTTGGACAATAGATTTGCTTGATATGATTCCGAAATTTGTTTGTTTTTAATAAGGGGAAAAAGGAATTTGAGCTTGAAACTATTTGT
The DNA here is from genome assembly GCA_018207615.1 of Philaenus spumarius. Classification (NCBI taxonomy): domain Eukaryota; kingdom Metazoa; phylum Arthropoda; class Insecta; order Hemiptera; family Aphrophoridae; genus Philaenus; species Philaenus spumarius. Next base: position 280,443 of record JAGFPH010000706.1, read on the forward strand.
CGCTACTGCTATCAGACAGATCATTGGGAACACACCTGTGTTTTGAAGAGTGGCTGCAATTCTGTCAATTCCCCTCGTGATTATTACAGGCAAGTATTTTTTTTTTTTTTTTAAATAATTGTTAATGATTTAATTTCTTATAAATATTCTAAACTTATTTTAAATATTCTTTTAAATTATTTTTCTTTAATGTTAACAACTTAAGGCAGTTAAAATTTCTCATCGTTACTTTATTAACTCAACTTAATAATATTCTCATGAATTTCATTTTTAGATTTCCATAAAATAAATCTCTTCCTCTGTATATACCGATTCACATTAATTAAAAATTCATCAATAAACATATGTAGTTTTACTAGATATGTCATACCGAGCTTTCCCTTGTGAAATAAGAAATTCCTTACAAGTGCTTTAGCAGTGTATCATTTATATTGAAAGAATTATATGTAACAAAATTTTTTGATACAAATTAACAAAAGCAATCATTTTTAATTACGAGGGCTGTCCAGAAGTAACTTACATTCTAAAATTAAAAATCAACAAATAAAAAAAATAAATTTTATTATGTACATATGAAAGGAACAATCTTATTAAAAAACATCTGGTGTGCACATCACACAACTTTCCTTACCAAAATAGATGCTGTATCAATTACCAAATTTTTCGAGCGAGAGATTGATGATACCATTTTCGAGTTAATAGGAGTATCCGTTTCGAAGAAAGCGGTACTAACTTCAAAACGGTTAATCCCACGGACCTGATTTTGGTCTCAATCGATTTCTCACCCCCAAAAATGTCAAGGTCGATACCAAACACGGCTAGCTTTAAAAAAGTCATTTTTGCCCCCAAAAAGGGCGTTTTTGGGGTCAATTTTTGAAAAAATGGAAAAAGTTGAGTGGGGTATCTTTTTTGACATTCTTTTGGACGCTGAATCGAATGAGACCATTTTCAAGTCGATAGGACCAGCCATTTCGGAGATACAAACAAAATAACTTGCGTTTTTGTAATAACTTTTTTCAACGAATTTTTAAGGGTATATAGCGTACATAGCGTGTTAAGTGTTAAGGGGGTCTGAGTAGAGTATGTTAGCAAAGTTTAATCAAAATCGTTAGAGGGGTTTTGGAGTAAATACCAAAAATGTGCTAAAAACTGGTCCCACGGTAAGACACCACCTCCGATTTGCTTCAAATTTACATGGGTTTAATTGTTTACGTGTTTGAAGATATCCTGTAAATTTCAGTTCGATCCGTCCAGCCGTTTGCCCTGTGCACTCCGGACACACAGACAGACCAATTGCCAAAAATGCATTTTTTGGACTCAGGGGGCCTTGAAACGTAAAGATATTATGAAAACTCGACATCGAATTTTTGGGTCGATCGCAATACTTACCTTACCTAGTATAGGGTAAGGAAAGTAAAAATTTACTTAGTCGCCAATCAAATTGAGGCACTTATCAAAACGATGTACAAGCTTTTCAATTCAGTCTCTATAGACATCTGCCGCCTTAGATTTCAACCAATGGTTACTACTGATTGTGCCTAGTGTGGTGATGGATGGAGATAAAGCCTCATCAGGTTTCTGCAGTCAGCATACGCATCAAGCTGTCGTGGCATGTGGGCTGTGATTTTTCCACTTTGCTCGTTGTGAATTATTGAAATGTGGGCTTCAATATGAAATCCTGCGGGTTGTAGGTGCGTTCAATGATAAAGTTTTTACTGGCAAAAATCCTCAAACCAATTGAAATTCATCGGCAGCTTTGAGAGGTGTACGCAGATTGAATGAGTGAAGGTGGTGCATTCAGTTTAAAAATGGCCTCACCAACGTTCATGATGAGCAGGCTAATTTTTTCTTCTGCTTATTGATCTCATTGGATTGCCTGTTCTAACTCTTTCTTTATCTTTTTATTCATATCAAGACTTTGCACTATTCAACTGTGCTCTTCTGAAAATACTGCAACCCAAGCTCCATTTTTATTGAGTTCTCAAGCATATTTAAAACATTTGTCACTAACAGTGCCAAATCCTCAATCATTTCTTTGTCACTTAATGTCGGAATATTTGAAATAATATCCTAAAATTGAAAAGTGTGGTCCTGAATTTAGATTTTCTATACTGATTAGTATAAACAATCATTGGTTGAGATTCATAGACGATTATTATAACAACAAAGTTAAAAGGTTCATTGAGGATAATGACACCATGGAACTACACATGGATCCAACCCTAAATTATAAATTAGATGTCAACAAAGCCATCAATATTTTTACCCACCTAATAACCAAAGAGAGTAAAAAATTTCTTAAAATTAAAATCCTGGCTGCTCCCAAACTCTGTGGTCTTCCTAAAATCCACAAGGACAATTGTCCGATACGCCCACTAGTAAATTTTATGTCGGCCCCTTCTTATAAACTTATCAAATACCTGATAGGATAGTAAGAAAGGCTGTCAGGTTTAAATCTGGAGCTAGTGTCAGAAATAGAGTTGAGTTGATATACAATATTAAAGATGTCAAAATCCCCACTGGTTCCATGTTGACGTCATTCGATATAGTAAACTTATTCACGAACGTACCAGTTAACGAGGCTATTAAGATCCTGGAGAATAATATTAAATTAAACAACACCTTGACCGCAGTCGAATTAGGGGAACTCGTGTGATTACTCAGAATAGTACTGGGCCAGAACTATTTTATGTCCGATAATAAATATTACCTACAGAACAGCGGCCTAGCTATGGGTAGCCCTCTATCTCCCATATTAGCTGAAGTGTTTTTGGACAACTTTTAGCTGAAGTGTTTTTGGACAACTTCAAAGGTAGTTATGTTTTGTCGGACAAAAACGCACATCCTTTGAAAATTATCTATTGGCACAGATATGTTGATGACGTTCTGTGTTTGTTCAAAGGCAACAGTAGACAAATAGAAATTTTTAACAAATACTTTAATTCAGTGCACACAAAATCACAGTTTACCTCCGAGATAGAAAACAATAAGAGCATACATTTTTTAGACTTGACAGTTACAAGAGCAAACTTAAACCACAGCTTCAATATATATCGTAAACCAACCTATTCTGATCAGGTGATACATTCCAGCTCTAATCATCCCAACTCACATAAAATGGCCGCTTTTAACTCCATGGTACACAGACTTTTAAATGCACCACTAAACAAAGAGAACTACGACATTGAATTTAATACACAGGCAAATGGTTACAGTATAGATATCATCGATAAATTACACTGAAAGCTTAAAAGCAAGTTGGACGTGATTAAGAAACCTATCGACAAGAAGTATGTATCATTAGAGTACGCCCAGCATCTTTAGTAAACAAGGTTATACTGTAGCATTTAAACCTAATAACAGTCTCAAAAAAACAACTCTCGGTTAATTTTACAAAGGTTCCTAACATCCCAGCTTTAGACAAGACTGGCGTTTACAAACTTAAGTGTGGCGAATGCAAACCATTTTACATAAGCCAAGCAGGACGCAGCTTTGCGAAAAGATATAAAGAGCATATAAAATATCTCAATAAATATCCGACAAACTTCCTGTACGCCGACCACATAGTTAATTATACTGACCACAAATACAATGATATCAATAGCCTGGAAATTGTACCTGTAGAAAAGGTAAACATATGGACAGATTAGAAGAAATAGAAATTTAAAACAGCTTACGAAAAGAAGCTACCAAAATTTTAAATTCTCAAGTAAATTTTACAGCAAACCCTATCTATGAAGAAATAATCAAGTCGGCTGTATGGAATTAGTCGTTGTCGGGATAACCTGTTCTTCGCAGTTGGCAATCCTGGTTATCAGCTGTCAAACATTTTAAATAATTAATTGTAATGTATTCTGTTGGCCAACAAGTTGTAAATATGTCAGACGTTTTGTGTACTTTTGTGTGCTGCTTTATTTTTTACGACGTCCCAATGGACGTGGAATTATTGTATGTGAACTGTGTGTGTTTTGTATTTTAATGTGTTTCGTGTGCAGTGTTTTGAAAATGCGATTAATCGTGAAACAGCTGTAACACGTTTCTTAAACTAAAATTGGATAACGATGACGGTAAGAAAAATAATTTTTTTTTTCCGCCTACAAACTTTCTCGGCAAGGGATATTTAATTAAATTACAAGTGAAAAAACATAGACCAAGACCGGGAGTTGAACTCGGGACCTTCATGTTTCCGTCATGATGCTCTGCCAACGACTGTTAATTCAACTTTTAAACGGTTCCTCTTATATCATTAAACCTTCAGTACTATTTACACATGATTATAAAATACACAAATATTGTGCCATCAAAGTCAATGCAGATTTCGTTAACTGATTTATATTAATTTCAAGTAGTACATCAATAACAATGTCAATGAACTCTTACTATAGATATAATTTATTAGCACAATACATTCTATAATTATTCAATACATTTTCTTTTTATATGAATACATCAGAATAATAGGCCTTGTCAGAATATAAATTTTACTGAACAATAAAAACATGGTTAAATATAGTCAGGCTTACCAAAATAAATTGCCTATTAAAATGATCTATACACTAATTTACAGGGCTTAATAAAAATTCCTTTACTGTATAGTATGCTCTATCCATAATACCAACTTTTATTTTTTTCCTAAACTGCCTAATATTTAATTCCTTATACTCATTGGGTAGCCTATTATATAATTTCAAACCAGATTACTGTGACTTGTTTCAAATAAAATTAGGTGATATTTGGGAAGTTTAAAATCATTAGTATTTCTTGTATTGTAGCTTTGGTCAAATTTAGATTTTGTTGGTAATTCATTTTTAATATTATGAACCCAACTCAAGATTTCATATAAGTACAGACCAGCAAGTGTATGAATTTTTAACATTCGGAAAAGATTCATATAAATAGAGAAGTGAAAGATCTAAAATAACAAGAAGAAGTCAAACATTGCTTCAAAGTGCAATTCAGCCAAAGATTATTTAATATTTATTTTCAGCAAATATTTTGCTTTTTAGTTTCATGGTTTTTGGTAAATATTTTGTAAAGCAAACAGTAATTTATGTTACAAATCTCTCCTGATATATCTTGAGAGAAAACATTATATTTTCCTCAAAAGATTTTGATTTTGTTTATTAAAACAAAAAGTAACGTATACCAATTTGTTAGATCCGCACTAAACTCTTTTGTTTTAACAAACTTCACTTAAATCAGAACAGTTTCATCACTGTAAGACGAAGAATGTTAGGACCTATACTACACAGATTCACTTTGGCCAAGGTTTTAACTTAGTTTTTTAAATACAATAATGAAAGTACGGTAATGAAATTAATTTAGTTTTTCAAGTGTTATATTTATCTTATAAAAAGTAGATGCAATATGGATGAGGTGCAGCGAAGAATTAACATATTATAATCAAAGTTGTGTAACTGAATGGTTAAAAAAATGAAAATATTTATAAGTATAACTGTTAAAAAAAAAATGGGGTTCGGTAAAAGTTTCAAAAATAAAAAAATACTCAAAAATAATAAAAAATGCTATATGTGGATTACTTTCTAATAATTATCACCTCTCCTTCACCTCATTTACTTATTTACCTTAATACACAAGAAATCGTCGTTCATAATACACCTTTAATCACCAAGAAACACCTCTTACCACTTTACCTCCATTTACTAAAAATCACCATACATCATGTATCTCCTCTAACTCCAACGTAGAATTACACCTTATGCTCCACCTTACCTTAATTCACCTTACACCTTACTCATAAAAACCTTGATATCACCTTCGTTTAACTCAAATAAAAAAAAAATAATCATAATAATCCACATATAACTCTATTTATGCTCCATTAATACTTATGCATTTATCTTTCTATAATTACCAATTACTATTAACGATTTATTATATTAATTCAATTTTCTCAGGGGTGAATACTTGGCTGCAAGGTAATGACTTGTGGATGTACGTGGCTAAATAAAGGAGTCTAAGACATTGTAGCGGAACAACCAGGCTTTTACTCAGACATATTAAAAAAGTGATTATTTACAACAAAATATATCAACATTACAAGAAACAAACAAACAAATCAATTATATACAAATCTGTACAAAGTATAGGCAAGCCTAGCTTAGTAATATGACGCAATAACAATCAAAAGCAGTTACTTATTAGAACAATCAAAAATTTTATAATTGCAGACTGAAAAATGTATGTCCTATGGCCATTATTACTTACTGCGTTATTCGTTGCACTGTTTTTACCTAGGATTTCACTGTATTTACCATTAACATGAAGCACCACTAACTATTACGCTCGTTTTATCAAAGCACATGGGCGACTTTCTACAACTTCATTTATCACAAAGTTTACACCATCGATTTTACTTTTTAAGTTCTCACGAACGCCGAAGCACCTCTGCTTCACTTTAAAATGACATTTGTTGCCATTCAATTGAAACGACTACATATTTCGATGAGTTTCACATCACCTGCAGCTAGTTATACATACAAAGCTCTACGCCATGTTTTTCGTTCAGCTACGTTCCTTTCTCTGCCGTTTGTCACGTAGGCAGAAAGTACAAGGCCCTCTCGATCAGTCCTGCTTTAACGCCCGTTGTTTGTACTCTGTTATACTCGCTGATACATATTTTCATTTTCTCACATGTGCCTATTTTTTAATCTCAATAGTTCTTTAAATCTGTCCATTGTGCAATTATTTAATTGTTTTGCATCACAAAAGAATTTATATGTATACAAAAATTATAAACGTTTACTATTATATATATTCCGTCATTTATTTTATTTAGACCAAACCTCTATGCTTTAGACATTATGGGAAATTGCTGATTTATTATCATCGTATTATTTCTGTTACATGGCTTTTGTCACCTTCAATTTTTCATTTCTTTTGCTAGAAGTTGTTCTTATATTTTCAGGACAAATTGTACAGTTAAAAGCCATATCCAGTGTTTAGGGAGAAGAACATTCTTGAAAAACCTACAATGCAACTGGACGAGAGGTTATCGTTGGTCTACTGCACTTATACTTAGCATTACTCTTGGTGGATTTGGTGCTGACAGGTAGTTCATGACTTAGTACGATAGAATATAACAATTAAATTAAGCTTAGTTATTTCAATAGTAAGGGTAGGTAAATTTGCTTTAGGTATTAAATTAGATAAGACCAAGTCAAAAGTATTGGTTTAAAAAATGAAACAAATTTTATTTTCTAGTTCTCTTTACAAACAGTCTTGTCAATCTACTGTATTGACTCTAAATTTTACAAGTTGCTCCAAGTTATGCCATGTATTATACCGACAATTGTACCGGTAACATATGTGATTTCATAAATTATTAAAAATTGATAAATAAATAAAACTGAAAAAATACGTTTGAAAAAAATATTGATCAAATAAAATAAGACTTGATGTGATAATAATAACAAACAATATATTTATTTTCATAAATTATATTAGGCTACAGACAACTTATAATTATTAATAATAATTATATTTGTTGGCTATTAAGAAAAGTAAAACCAAAAGCCTTTGACTACCTAATTCTAGTTTTGTAGTAGAAAACAAATCTTTTAAGAAGTAAAAATAATTATTAATTTTTTATGGTAAGCAGTAAAACTAAAGGTCTTTGGCTCCCTAATGCCACGTTTACACGAGCATAGTAGCTAATGCCTAGTATTTGTCACTATCAGTAATACCTTGGGTGTAAACTTGCTCAGTTAATTAGTGCTTAGTACCAGTGCAAGTGAATAGAAGCTGATCCTATTTTCTTAGCGAAAAGTTGACTACCCCCACCACAATTTACTAACCACTTGTTGCTTGCTCACATGTGAACAGCCACGACAAGTGTTTAGTAACAAATTGAATAGGCACGTGAAAATACGTGTCTTTAAGGTTAGTTTACGTGATATTTGTTTATTTTGTGATTATGGTGGCGGAAAGGTGGAATTTTGAAAAACTATAAGATTCATCCAGGAATTTAAATTCTACAATGTTTATGGAACCAGAAATCTGCAATCTATATATTAATAGGCAAGCACAAAACTTGTTGTCCTTTTTTCTCAGCTTGTGTGCATCGTAGGAGAAATTCGCGCATACCGTTAGAAAGGTAGTGTCCTGTAGATGAGCAGAATCCCATTATAATTTACATCGGTCCTCAGGGATACGCCCTAGTGTCCCTCAAAGTTTCAATGTTAATCTTATGGAAGGTCAATCTTAAGGAAGAAGAAGAAAGATTTCTTTTGATTTTATCAGGAGCAGAAAAAACAGCTGTTCGTATGAAAAGCTTAAAACAGCTGATTTTGATCAACAGCTGATTTTGATCAACAACTGATTTGGATCAAAAACTGAATATAATTTTAGGTTAGGTAAATCAAGCAATAGCAATAGCGAAGCATTGCCGGGTCCACTAGTATATAAAAATAAACAACGCGAGTGAGGCTGCATAACAGAAACTTGTTGCAGAAATGCATATTAGTGGTTTTGGAGTTCCCGAGGCGGCAAAAAAAGAGAACACTTTGATCATCCTATTACAGGGAAAAAAGATACGAAATTCAGAATGTTCAGGAAGTGGAAGTGATACTTTAAGTACCAAAGATACTAGTACCAGGAAATAGATAGTTTGATGAAAGATGTAGATGATAGGCGAACGACTATAGACAATGTAAGTCATAAAAACATATTTTTATATAGTACTAATGTGACCTGGCAATGCTTCTCTATTGCTTGATTTGAGTAGCCTATAAAAATGTATACTTAGATTAAATTAACGAACACAATTTGGTAAATGCCTTGTGGTTAAAATTAGATTCTTATAATCAGAGCAAGTAGTAGAGCGTGTATTTAAACATATGGGTATTTAACTTTTGTTTTATTGATTGTAGGAAGTTAATTTAATTTTACCCCATTTTAATATCTTTGATTGTAGTGGGCACATTCTCTAAACAATC
>JAGFPH010000706.1:289409-316911 GCA_018207615.1 Philaenus spumarius
ACTTAGGGTTATTTATCTGATTTGAAACATTTAGTTGTGATGCTGTATTTTAGATTATCTTTGACTCTCGTAGCGATATGAATTAAACATGGCGGTTGTCTATGTTTACATTTTGTCATTCACAACAAGTTCTAAAACTTCATGCTTATACTAGTTTTAATTTACGATACAGAATGATTGAATAAATATGTAAATGATGTATGTATTGGGTGTTTGTGCTGTGCTTAGTCTAATCTGTTATAACATTTATAATTGTTGGTGTTTTTGTTTAGTTAGTTCAGGTTGTCCTACTTCTAGGCTAAAATTTTAATCAAGTTTGCTATCGTGTTTTATTCTATAAGTCAATTACTTATATGCGGTTTTTTACTATCTAGGGATTATAACATTTACTTTATTGGTAATAATATCATGTAATTTTGGAATTCGTATATAATTTCTAATACTTTATGGCTATTTCTTTACAAGAGGTTAGGTTGGTTCTCTTAGGTAGGTTAGACTAATGAATGCTATTGATAATTCTTTCTTACATATTGGTTCAGTGGCGTTCCTGGGGTAATTGGCGCCCAGGGCAAGATTTGGAGTGGCACCCCTCTCAAAGAAGAAAACGGTCATTATTAACTAAAAATTACGGGTTAAAAATACACAAATTAAATCAAAGATGTTTTTTACTAAGCTTCAATTGTTTTTACATTCAATTATATCAATTCCTTTCATTATGAATGCACTTTGTTAGAATTTTCAAATGTACGGTACTTTGTACAATAATGTAGCCTATATAAATAGAAAAATGTTAACAAATAGGCCTAGTTTTATAAAATCTTACTTGACTATTTTATAATATTTATAACATTTAAACCTTTTGATATATAATAATATAGTTGACGTGTTGTCAGAACTAGTGTGAAATATCACGCTTATTGGTTTATCACAGTCTCCCCTTTCTAAAACTGTCATCCAATCAGAAATCGGTCTAACCATTTCCAAGAAAAGGGGCGTTTCCAAAACGCTTGCATTTAGTTGCTTTTCCAACCAATAAAACAGCCTTATCTATAAAACGTTTGTTCCTTTAAAATGCTCTCAAACTAATGCCAAACAGTCAATTTTTCTTAACAATGCCTGTTGTAGGGTTAATATTTTGAATCAATTTAATGTAATCGATTAGTCATCAGCATAGGCCAAATGGTAATTGTTTGTCAGACGTAAATCTACCCATATTGAGATATCAGATATGTTTTCGGTAATAGCATTGACTATATAGGTAATACTTATATAGTCAATGGTAATAGTAAACAATTACCCTAGTCCCTAGTGACAACATAAACAAAACAACTTGCCACAGCCAACTAGCTATGTGTGTGGACCGACCAAGACCAACTAAAGCGCGCGAGAACATTCAAGAATATCCGAACTCACGCGATCGCTTCCGAAATTATTAAAAAAGCGTAAATAATTTACTCTTGTGCAAGTATTGCTATATCAGAGCTTAGAAAACAACTATTTTTCGACATTGCGTTTTATAAAAGAAAAACATTAATTGCCCTTTAACTGACAATACAAATTTACTGTTTGATTTTAACTTTGTCTTTCCTAAAACATGTAAGAAAACTCAAAAACTCGAAATCAAAACGGCGCCCTCTCCAGAGTAGCGCCTATGGCACGTGCCCGGTTGTTACGCCACTGTATTGGTTAATTATTACCTTTCAATTAAGATTGGATTTGTTACATCATAATAAAAATAAAAAAAGGACACCAACTTTAGATTTTTAGTAACTGTAATAGTAAATTCAAAAATGCATTCATTTAACAAACTTATTCATAGCAGCCGAGTGCCTGCCACGAGAAAATAATAAAATATTTATTATACATTAATTTTATAATAAATATAGACTATTTTGATCATATTATCTTGTGCTAACATAACATTTGCTAATGAGCTAAGCCGTAGGCTATTATAATATTTATCAAAGACTTTGAACAACGAAGCAACAAGAAAATAATTACTTTGTGTTGATGTTATCTCATTTATGTTTCTAATTGAATAAAATATGAATTTCTCGTTATTGTAAATCTTATTTGTTTTTTATTTCTTGAACTGAGTAGAGAAAGGATAAAATTCCAGAATATTTAGTAGAATATTTATAAAATGGCTCCCAACTTAAGAGCTTAAGAAAACAAAAGATAGATTTACAAAATAAAGTATACATATATTATATTACTTTTAACATTTATTTATACATTATATTCCATTAGCCAAACTCTGTAAAGCTAGAAATAATACACAGCTTTAAAATACTTTTTAATGACTTGCTTTAGCATTTTTTACTTTAACGAATTAAAATTTTATGATATAGCTTTGAGCACAGTTTACAAGTTTAATTTTATAATAACAAATAAGTTTAATGCTTTAATGAGCTCTTTATCTCGGGTCTTCGGATTGGTGGTTGTTAAATATGTAATTACCAATATACACGGTACATTAACTTATACTAATACACATGAACAATCTTAAAACTAGGAATACCTAAGTTCAAATTTCAATTTAAGTTCAAATGTTCATTTTACATATTATGTAACACCGTTTACATAGGAAATCAAGTTCAAATTTTGCGAAACGTTAATTGCCAAATATTACCTCAATTGCTGCAGACTTCCTTTAAATTTGTATATTGTTATACATATACACTGGCAATTCTCTTCTGTAGGCTAAGTATTTAAATTTTGCTTTATTCAAAATTATTTATTGTTACACAAAATCTAAAGATCATGTACCCTGGACAATGGCTATTTCAGAACTAAAAACTGGTAAAGGTTAATTAATTTAAGCCTTCCGCGGGCTATAATGGTGTATGCCTGACTAGAGTGTATTTGCTTTCACTCATAACCGCACTGGCGTTGCGTTTGAACTTATAATCGCAAAATGTTTTTATGTTTGCAGGTTTTGTCCAATAACTGTTCCAATATCAATTTTGATATATATTATTCACATTAAAATTTGTTTATTTCGTTAATTTGCTGATTCCATGTATCGTTCAAACATTAAACGAACATCTGTTGCCACGTATCTGTGATCTACAAACTCCACAGCACCAACAAATATAATCAAATAATGTCATGCTAGTTCCTACTTCTGTATTGCTATTTTACCTTACACTTATACAAAAATCTTTCATTTTGTCAATTTGTTTCTTAGAATAAATAAACTTAAAATGTTTGAAATTATCCTTATACTACTTATTCACTTGAAATACCATTTCATACAAGAATAGTGAAATAGTTCTTACATACTCTTCCATTTAGGTTATAAATAAATTTGGTTTTTGTTATTATTTTATACAGGAAAAAGATAAGTAAAAGGTAAGTTTTATTTACTTTTGCTATAGTTATTTATAAGATGTGATTTTATAATGATTCGGTTATAATTCTAAAATCCCAAAGTTTTATTCAAGTTGTCTTTCTAAAATTGAATTTTGAGGTTACTGAATCTAGCCTTTTTATGAATCTTAAATATCACTGTTCTTTTAAGCACAAATCCTTTACTTTTAATGGATTAAAACATCTTAGTTTATAAAAATGTTACAATATATATAAAACTAATAGATTTTTTACTAATAGTACAGGTAGGCCTAACCTTTAAAAAATGTTTTCATCTGCCTAAGTTACAATGAATCCAGTTTGATAGAATTGTTAAAAATTGGATCAGGTTTTGGGGGTAGTATAAAAAGTACATGAGGATTCTGAGATTGAATTAGAGGATAACTTTCATACCTTATTCAATCACTAAAGTCAAGTTCTTCGGCAAGGGAACTTGTAAAAGTTTTCCCCATGCCGTAGAGCAGTTGAAGTCAAGATTTGGATGTGATGAGTTCCTAAGAGAAGAGTATGTATGAGAACTGCTTAATTTAGTACTGCAACAAGCAACACACAGTGCAAACATAGCTTTATGGAGACTATGACAAGCAAGAATACAGAATATTTTGGATCACGTACTACAAGTATGTCCATTTCCACTGGAATGTTAACCTCGTCTGAAAAATCTACACCAAGATTGAATACATTATATTCTGAATCAGAGGGAACACATAATCCAGCAACAGCTATTTCATCTCCGTGCGTCTGGCGGAGACGATGACATTAGTAAATGTCGATAAAAAAATCGATATTATCGTGATATCGGAAAAATAATAAATTTCAATATCGGATTTCGATATTTTTTATTTTACTGTTGCAATTATGTTCTTTTGTATAACAGAATTGCTACTCCTGAATTTTATACTGTATTTTAAAAACATATCAATACTTGAACACAATTGGTGCTAATTTTATGAAATTTCATCTTAAAAACATAATTTAAAATACCATAGTAAATGTCTACAAAAAATACTATGTACAAACACTATTTGCGCTAATTTTATGAAATTTTGAACATAATACACAATTTACTATATAACCAGCTAGTGTCCGCAAAAGAAAACGTTACCCGAATACAATTTGCTCTAGTTTCTATCAAACACCGGATTTAAAACTTAACTTAAAATAGAACGGCCAAAGTCTACAAAAAAATTTGTCTTCATGGCTGTTGTGAAATCCGGGAAAAGTAAATTAAATGTCACTAAATGTGGGAATTAATAACACTTAAAACAAACACATTTTGTTGGGACCACTGCAAAAAAATCGAAATCATTGGTCAACTTCTGTGAAAGTAAAATCAAAGTTTCAGTGTAATAGGTTATGGGAAACACCATTACTTTTGTTACTTTTTAAATGACTGGATTAAAATTATCCTCATCAAAATGCCACAATTGTTTAAGATTTGTAAAGTTTTCATAACTGCAATTTATGTGCCATTTAATATGGTATGGGTTAAAGCAACCTTAAAAATGTATAAAAACAAGCAGTAAATTCTAGCATCTGCCTAACTTTATTCATTAAAAACAAAGCAAATACTGAATAAAACTTAAGCAAATTATAAACATTATAAATTTTATTAATAGGTGATACATGTTTATAAATAAATTATACATATTTGTACAGGTTCTACCTTGGGCATTGGCAGGAAGGCATCGGGAAACTGTTTAGCTTCGGAGGACTTGGAGTATGGACACTCATTGATGTTATACTCATTGCTATTCATTACTTAGGTCCAGCTGATGGTTCTCTCTACATATAACACTGCTGCTTTATTTTATCTTCAATATGTATAAATAATCCTTCAGTGTCCAGATCTCTTGTGTTTTTATCAATCTAAACCAATTTAAATAATAGTTAAATAAATGTAATGTACACAAACCAATTAATATTATTTTTGTCGGCTGTTCAACTAGCATACAATTTATACACTATACAGTAAAGTTAATAACAGAATATCACAGCCCTTAAGTAAAAGAACATCAAAACAGTTATTAAAATAATTGTTAAGGATGGTTGCTAACTGTAATCACATGGTTTGTTAATGCCTTTAAAATGTGTAGTTAAATTAAAAATATACTAGCCAGGATTTGAAATATTTTAAGAAGAATATTTCTTGTATCAAGAATTGTTCTGTGCTGCTGGAAGTAATTTCCTAAGAAATTTTTATATTATGTACATTTTACAAATAAAAATCAGTTAATTATTTTTTTCTAGTGCTTTCTGTTTTTAAGTGTATTTTTCTATCTGTCTTTTCAAGTTTACAAATTATTTAATATTATCTTACCAAAATAACTTTTCTGCCCATTCTTTTCATAAGCCTCAGTTTTAATTTCATCAAACCATGTGGTATTTCGCTGTCATGGAGGCAAACTGAATCTTCCAAGACTTCGATTTCATTTACTGTTCTAAAACAATTGACATTGAGTTATCTCAAAAAGTAGAAATACAGCGGCTATTTAGAAATAGATAATAGGATTTTTATCTATCAAAAATTACCAGAATGTTAAAATATTTTGGTTCTGGGCTAATCTTGGGTGTTGTAGTTAGTAACTAAGAAATCATGTAGTCTTTGATTAGTGAATTGGTTATCTTTCTACCTGCAGAAAAAAAAATGTTGAAAACATTTTATTTATAAAAAAAGCTTATTTTGTCTTTTGTACAGTTTTTGTAAAGTTAAAAGTTTTAGAGATATTCAATATTTACAATTTTAAATCCACCTCATTTTATAATTTTCAGGTGCTGAATCATGTGGTAATGTCTCTTTGTTTTTACATTTATTATATATTTGTTTAAAATTAACCTTCATTTTATTAAAAAATTATTGCAATATAAAAACATATAAGATCAATTATTAATGTTTTCAATTCTTGGCCTACTCAAGTTTCGATCTATAATCCACGGGTTTCTTACAAAGCCCATTTAAATTCCTTAAAATTTAATACATTTTAATTACAATTAGAATATTAAGTGAGTATGACAAATGTTACGGTCTTAAAGACAAGAGGAAATGAGAGAGCGCATCTTTTAGTACAGCATTATACTCTATCTAGGGTTATTCACTTATTGAATTTTTATACTGATTAATGAAGAAGCTAACAAGTCCGTCAAGAGCATTTCACAAATATTATTTGACTGATAGTAAAAACTCTAAAATGAATAATATAAAAACTCAAAGAAAGCTATGCAAAATGTATCACCATCTTCCAAAATTGCCTATAATCAACTTCCTTTTAATTAAATGTCTTAAAATAATAACAAATTTAAGAAATGTTAGGCATAAATCTTAATTATTATAGATGACTTACTTGTTAGTTTGTATTGTAATACCAGCAATATAAAGACAAGGTATTTGGTAGCTAACTTTAACACTTTTAATGCCTAAAGTCTTTTGTAAACACATAACTACTCTGTGTACATTTGCAAGGTGTTTTCTCATAGCTAAATGCATTCCCATTTCAGGTTGTAAAGTGTTTTGCTGTAGATTAAACATGCCTTCGGTTATGTATTCTTTATTTTCTATGTTTAAACATGACAATAATAAACTAAATCGAGCAGGATTCCTTAAATGCCCAGATTCTGTAAATGAAAATATTCCATGTAGTACATAAAATTATAAATATTTTTCAAATTACTCCAAAAATATCATAGGAAAATAATTATAATTTAATGAAATGTAGTATAAATGAATAATTATAGAAATGATCATCAAAAACTGTGTTTATTATTATATATCGCATTCCAATAGATTTTATTGAAGTTGAAAAACAATTTTTTTCAATCCAATTTATCATGATGGATGTTTCAGATAGCCAGGTTTTAATAAGTGAACCTCTCTAGCATATCAGAAGAGTTTTCATTTTTAATAATAGATTGTTCATATTTTTACAATAGATTTTCAAAAATTTACCATCAATAAAATTATAATACTCAACATTTTGAGACTATGTATCATCTCTCATTTCAAGTGGAACCAAAAATAAATACAAACTAAATATAACCCCAAAAATATATTTGTCTAGCTTAAAAATAATACTGTAAGAGGCAGAGACACAAAAGTCTTATCAATAAATATTCCCTACCGAAGTAGTTGTAAACACATTAAAATATATACTGTATTTCTAACCAAAGGTACTTGCTAGAACCACATTTTAAAGAAGAAAAATACAATATTTGGTGCTGTTCTACAAATTTATAATGATCATGGTTTTGGTAACCATTTACAAAGCATAATCATAGCTTTCCACAGTTAGCATAGCTCAAATAAATTTGCAGGACAATAAGTGCGATACTAAATGTTGTGTTGTTTTTCTTTTCTTCATATTAAAAATTGACAATACAGTAGAACCTCCCATATCCGACCATGACGGGACCGGGCCGTGGTCGGAACGGCCAAAAGGTCGGATATCGGGAGGAGCGTAAAATGCCGTTCCCAGGTACAAAAAATGCCACACACTACTGTAATACAACTTTATTACACCTTTAAAAATATTGTGTATACATTTCAAACATTTTCTGACATGAAATTAAATACGTAAATATTGTATATTCAACTTGTAAAACTATTGATAATCATTTACAAGTTGTAATGATTTTACATTTCAAACTTTTACTGTTATGAAATTAATTACAGTACATTTACAAGTAATGATTAAACATTTCAAACATTTCCTGAAATTAAAAAAAATAATAATAAAAGTATTTCACTTACAAAAATATTAATTAATATTTAGGCCTACACGTTAAATATTTCAAACATTTACTCTGGTAAAATTAAATACGAAAATGTGAAAGTCCAAATGAATGGGATAAAGTTCCACAAAGCATACCTATATTTGAAGAATTCAGTGATGGATTTTTGTTTTAATTTTGTCAGCCTTGACTTTGCGGAAGTATCCCTCCACTTCTTTGCCCACAGTACATCCATCGGGGTTACATTTGGATGTTGCTCGATGTACTTCAGCGCAGTATCGAAGGCGTCCTTGGCAGCAGAATGACTCACTACGTTGTCACTTGGTGTTTCGTCGTCATCCGAGTCGATTTGTTCTTCCACGGCTTTGTTTTGGACAGCAGCAATAATTTGGTCGTCGTTGAGGTCTTCATTCGTATCTTCAGAAACGTCAGCTTCGACGAACCACTCTTCTACATCCTTCATCTGCAGATCATGCTGAAACGTTTGTAGATTGTGTAATGTTTCACTGTTGTCTGCCTCAGCTTCTGCCAAAGTCGGTTCACGATTTTCTTCTTCAGCTTCCTCTTATTTTAGTGATGGCCAAACCTTTTTCCAGGCCTTCTGAAGGGTGGTTTGCTTGATTTCATCCCAAGCTGTGGCAACAGTGTAGATAGCGTCCTTGATGTTTAAACTTTTCATTGCCTCAAAAAGGTTACATCCTTCTTCTGTTTTGTCCAGCAGAGATCCAACGTATTTTCATCGGTATCTCCTCTTTAACTACTCAATAACGCCTTGATCCATTGGTTGAATCAGCGGTGTGACATGGGGCGGTAAAAATAAAGCCTTGATATGACCTTTCTTTAGTTCACATTCAGCGGGGTGAGTGGGGGCGTTATCTAAGAGCAAAACAGCACGAGCAGGTAGTTTTTTAGACTTTAAATGTTTTTTTACTGCGGGGATGAATTCGTCAAAAAACCACTCTTTAAACAAAGCAGAATCCATCCAAGCAGATGATTGATTTCGGTAGAATACCGGAAGTGTTGCCATGTTTATATTTTTAAATGCTCTTGGCTTCTTAGATTTTCCAAAGACGAATAACGGCATTTTGTGGCTTCCCGAGGCATTGCTACAAGTTGCAATTGTGAGTCTGTCTTTGGCAAGCTTTGTTCCTAACACAGGTTCATTTTTAGCAGCAAGAGTGGTTTTTGGAAGCATTTTGTAATTTAGACCCGTTTCATCTACATTATACACTTGGTCGGGTAAAAGATTCTGTTCTGCGATTAACTTTTCAAATTTGTCTACAAATTCTTGAGCAGCATTTTCATCAGCTGAGAGTTTTCCCCCCGCAATTATAACATGCCATATACCATGACGCAACTTCCATTTATGTAGCCAACCTTCACTAGCGCAAAACTTTTCTGCACCTCCCAACTTTTCAAACAATTTGACGGCATTTCCTTGAGAATCGGGCCTGACAATGGGGTTCCCTTACGTCTTTCTTGGCAAAACCAAACCCACAACGCTTCATCGACAAGTTCTAGTTTTGGTTTTTTTAAACATTTTTCTACTTTTAAATGCATTGTCGGTCTCTACTGTTGTTAAGTACGATTCCAGATCCTTACGGTTTTTTTCCCAGTCTTTTACAGTTGTCACGCCTACACCCAACCCAGAAGCTAGCTTAATAACAGACTCACCACGGTCCAATCGTTGTAACACATCAAGTTTTTGTTGAAGTGAAACACAAACACGTTTACGTTTTTCAGTTGTCATTGGCACACACGTAACTCGTAACCTCAAACTAAAAAACTTCACACTCCGCAGATTATGGGAAAAATCACGAACAAAACAATATTGACATAAACGCACAAACTGACATTCCACATCAACAACCACGGCTAAACTAACAGTTTTTTACCCAAAAGTAAAGCATAGTATCGATGAGTCACTTTTTCAAGTCTGTACAGCCTCGCGAACGGAAACGGACCGTGAGAGCGCGAGTAAACAATAGACAGACGGACGGTCGGATATAGGGAGGAGTCGGATGTGGGAAGGTCGGATATGGGAGGTTCCACTGTAGTACCATTTACTTAAATTAATTAACAAATACAGTACTCAAAAAATGTATAATAGCTTACTATATATTAATTTTTATTCAAATAGAGGTATTAAGAACATTTTAAGTGATTTATCAAGAAATGGTTTACCACAATCTCTTTGATAAGTAAAACTGTTTCACCATTTGCAAATTTATTGTTTCATACAGGCAAGTAAACAATGACACCACAGCATGTGCAAAATTTTGTCTTTTAACAAACTGTTTTATATTGATAGGTATATATACGCCCCTTTACTATCCGCATATTCCAACTCATCAGGGAATACTCTGGAGTATGGAGAATTGTGTTTCACTTGTTTACTAGATAGATTGATTTCTTTTTCTCTTCTTTTGCTAAATGGCTATGTATTTGTTGAAATAGTTTGAATTTCAGATCGGAATTCAATAAGTAAAACAGGATCTTTTTTAGGCTAACTGTTCTAGTAGCAGTTGTAACCCTGTAGATATTGTTTTAGTTCAGTAGATCAAAAGGAAAACTATATCCTAATAGGATCGCTCTGAAATGAATAAAGGGATTGAATCGAAATTTGACATATTAGCCTACATCATTCTCATTACAAGTAGTACTTGAAAGGGGTTTATTTCAGATCATGATTTTAGAATAATTTTACAAAATTAGTAAACTTATTTAAGAAATTCTTGAAATGAATTTTTTATTCATTTATTCCACCCATAAGCTAAGTTAAAGTTTTAATTTAATAGATTTATTGTAAATTACTACTTACTTAAAATCCTTTGCAAAGTTTGTGTTGTAAGTACACTTTTAATCAATTCCTCCGATGAACACTGAAGCATTTGCAGCCATAAAAGTGAATTTACAAAATAAGCTGGCCATTCTTTCACATATAAATTGTTAGCTACTAGATATGGCACGATAATTTCTCTGATTTCATTCTTACAACCTTCACATCCTAAATTGCTGAAAGCCCAAAGAAATCGATCAATATCCTTTATTCTTACTTCAAATGATTCTGATTCAATTTTGAAACAATTTAAGAAATTATATCCAAAATGTTCAATTTGTGTGAAGTTTGAGTAATGGGCGTCACTGTATAATGCCAACAAATGCACAACACCTTTTGAGTTATTAATTTGAAGGGCTGTTACTTTTCTCGCAGTAATATCCAGCATTTCGTAATCATAATATTTGGACAACCTTAATGGTTTCACCAAGCAAGAAATCATATGGTGGTTTTCAGTTAGTAAAATCTGTTCTAAGTTTTCATTTAAAACTGTAACAATATGTTCTAGTATCACTTTAGAATTTATTTTGGTACTTGTTGCAAACAACGAATTACAAAAAATACACATTTCTTCCAATGTAAACTGTTTCATCAACTTAGGCTGTTTGTGCAACTTATTTAACACAGTATTCATAATGTTCTTAGGTATGGTCCGGTTTTTTAAAACACTTACATAATGCATGCACTGAATTAAATTTTCTTTGCTTATTTCTTCATGTTTTACAATATCGTTTATAAATTCAATTGCAAAACCGTATGATTGCAAATGACTACATTTATTTGGTAATACATTAGTCCAAAAATCCATTATCTTCAAAATGTCCATTAGTTGTGGATCTTGTTTAATCCTGAAAATTAATTCACTGTCCCAGTCTTTATAACATGATATTCTATTATGCACTACATCATCTAAACTTATATTATAGTCTAATAATTTTATATTTTGTCTTATTTTTACTGTTTCCAGAGGTGAAGAATCCTTTAATTTATTTAAGGGTAATATACTTTTGTAGCTTACATAATTATCAGTCTTCTGAAAATAATTTAAAATCCACTGTTGAAACAAAACCGGTGTCTTTTTGTCAGATGTTACACTTTCAACTGAAGTGTTGGCCAATGTTTTCATGTTTCTCAATAACAAACCCTTGAGCCTAGACAAATACATTTTCTTTGCTTATATTATCTTCTTTAGATCCACTTACTCATATTATGTGCTATCATTTGCCCTGCAATAAAAAGAAAGAAGTATTGAAATATGACTAATATTAAAAGATTAACTGCTGAGATTGAGTAGAGAAAAACACTATAGATATTTTATTGTGGACTTCTATCTTAGAAACAGTGTCAAAAGAAATGAAATAGGTATAGCTCGTTAGTTTTAGCATGGACTTTACGATGCGCTGGCGGGAGGGAAGAATATAGGCAAGTGGGGACGCCGTCCGCTGGAGGGGAAGGGACACTTCTCTCTACTTATAAAATTAATTAAGTTAATACTTATACTATCAAAGTTGTCCGACAGCTTTGTGTTGTATTACTTGCAACATGTAAATACTGTATAGATATGTGACTTTTTATATCTATATATAAATAGAATAAGAGTTTTGTTTGCAGACTGTTGAGAATAGTGTGATTTTTCATTCATTTACGTTTCATACACCAAAGAATCCGAAACAAGCCTTATCTTAATTTTTGTCTGTCTGATGTCGGTAATGCTCGCGGACCTGTTTCTTGTTCATGATTAACGTTAAAACAACTTATAACGACAGGTATAATAGCTATTTTAACAAAGAAATAAACATGAGTAACAATAAAAACTACATTTTGATACTATTTATAAGTATTGAGTAAAATAAACTTATAACTTATTATTTAAAAAAGTACATAAGTAGGCCTTTGTTTATTCAAGTAAAAGTATCGGTAGTAGTGTATTAAAATTGTGTCCATTAACACTACGCGATGATTTGATATCAGCTGTTCTAATTAATTTAGTGAATAGAATAGAATAGAATAGAACATATGCTTTATTAATGTTAACTTATTTCAGCAACATAGATTTTTAACATATTTTTTAACAATGGCTATACGGCTGTCTGTTAGGTTGACATTTTTAACTTGCATTGCTACATGTATATACAAACACACAAATATATCAAAATATCATTAAGTAAACATCTCTTATTCTTATAACACTATTCAAATTATACGTATACACATTCACACAATTATAAAGAAACAAAATAAACAATTTATAAAATTAATATTGTCAAAATACCATTGAGTAAACTTAAACATCCCTTATTCTTAGTACACTAGACTCAAACTCTATTAAAATTATATGTATACACATTCACACAATTAATTATAAGAAACAAAATAAACAATTCATCAAGTTAATAATTTTGTGTCGTCATTTTTAACACCCATTCATACATCTAATAACAAAATTAACAATTTTATCCAATAACAAAATAAACATTAAGAAAAATTAAACTCTTGTATAAGACTCCATCTGTACCGCCATGCATTTTGAACAAATCTACAAAGAGTTGACCAATCCCTACCATTAAGAAATTCCTCAAACTCTGGTTTAGACAATACCTTTCGATTAAAGCAAGACTTTCTAAATTCGGCTAATATCGGACATTCTGCAATAAAATGAAAAACATTTAGTGAATATGAAAATCAACTGACCTCTATAATTTAGTTAGTGCTGTAAACGAAAACTAGAAAAATGTTGTCTTAAGAAATGTTACTGAATAAAATAGGTTATTTTGAAAATAAATATACTAAATTTATTATTAATCACAGTGTGATGAAAAGTATCGTCCCTTTCATAACAATAACAATAAATAACAATAATAAACAGCAATAGTTAAATAATAAATAGATTTGTGCACAAACAATAATGTTATTGGAAACCCGTACAATTACTTCAAGACCGAAGTGTTCCGTTCAAAGCTCGGTAATCGATTGAGCTTCTCTGACCCCCCCACCACTCGAATTAACTCCGAGTCTACTGCGCATCTCGAGGTCACGGTCCTTGCTACAAATTCTGTGCTATACATCATAGATTCTTATGTCATGTAAATCACTTTTTACCTACACAGTTATGTTCAGGAAGATATAATCTAATCATATTTATTACTAATTTGAGTATTAGTGTAACATCTATTTCATAAATAATTTGTATTTGAAACTTGTTTAAATTAATCTTCAATGCGGGATCAGTGATAGATGTGACTGAAGCACGTATGGAGCAGTTTTTCCCACATGTTCACTTTATTTAAAATGTTTCAAAATCTATATATCTAATTCCTTAACTCTTAAATACTATGGACGTTTAGAATAACATAAATACTATAGAGGGGTCTGTGATACTGCATACAAATTTTAAAATTTTGTTTAAAAAAATTTGCTCATAGTCTGATTTGTTGCTTGTATATTTAAACTTAACATGACACTTATTAATTTTAAATTTTTTATGGATTTAGATTTTTTTTAATTTGTCCCAAGCCAGTACCTAACAAAAAGTACATAATTTTGACTCTAATTTTTTTTAGTGTAGTCATAATTTGTAAGCACGTTTTTTCCATGTACATAAGTTAGTAAGAGTTTAAAAAATTCTAAAAATACTATATAACACTTATCAACCTTATTTTGAAAGTCTAAAGTTTGTTAAAAAAAAGAGTTCAACGTACGGTATATGATTTAAAAAATTACACAAGTACTATAGAGGGGTCTGTCAGACTGCAAAAAATATATTTAGACACAAATTTACAATAACATTGCAAAACTCCTAAAAATCTGCAATAAAAACTACTATATACAAAGCTTAATATATACAAAAACAACTTGAGCAAAGAAATAATATATATATACAAAAAGTTCTTCAGCAAAGTTCTATAATACAATATCGCCAACACTATGGTTCGTCACTGAGACCGCTACATGCAATCACTTAACTACTATGGACCGTCCACCAGACCTCAAATCGCTTATAACGGACGCACAAGTAAACTAAAAATAACCTCTCTTCCACATGTCACTGCCAAGGCCAAGACTGTAAGCTACTGGATCTGGCCCGTGGTGGCAAGGGAATGAAGGGGGGAGGGCGGCAAACTTCAAGAGCAGTCCGACAGACGTTCCTTAGTACTGAAGGGTTAAGCCCAAATTTTACAATGAAATTGTGAGCGAATGGGAGGTGGTAGAAAGCTGGGAGAAGTTTCATTTTAACGGTCTGGACATGAAATTTTGGAAGAAAATATTAATTTTTCTTAAATGTGTCCTGAAAATTTGTTATGGAATAAAATAATTCCCATTTAAATAGCATGGGAATACATAGGTGTAAATCAGGTGATTTTAGTGTTAAAAACAGGTGATTGTATATAAATTGAAAAATTCAGCTATCATAACAACACCTGAATGTGCAGTTTTGTGATGTGTTTTGTTATTCTAGCTGTGTTTTTGTTTCAAAGTGAGAATTAAAATCAAAGCTTATATTAAACACATTATATGATTATTTCTACTGTACTTGCTATTTTTTACTATAATGAATAATGCTGGAAGACCACCACACAGAGGTAGGCCATCACGAAGGTTATTGCTCCTCGGAATGAGAACAACAGACGCCAGATTTGGTGCGATATTAATGCAAATGAGCAGTTGAATGATCGCGAATTTATTCCTATTTATAGATTACCACTTTCAAATGAGGTAGCATTACACAACCTAGAACCAATGAACGATGCGTGCATGCATTGTGGTGCATTGCACTTCATTGATGAATCGACAAATAGACGCTACAATGGACTAATACATCTACCACAGCCTCAAAATAACAATGAGCTGCAACAGTTATTTAATAATGTGCATTTTATGCAAAACATAAGACAGTACAATAGCGTTATGGCATTAGCATCCCTCTCGGCTACACAAAAAGAAGTACCAGGTAACGGACAATATTGTTTTAAAGTACACGGCCAAATCCACTGTTATATTTCAGACTTGTTACCAAATGATGAGCAAACCTCTTCATACGGACAGTTATATTTCATTGACACTGCAATTGCAAATAATGTTAGACTACAAAGAGCCGATAATGTTAGTGAACTCAAATTGGAGATAGTGACACGATTATCGGATATATTATCAGATAACCCCTATTCACAATCCTACAGAAAAGCTTCGGAATTTATGATAAATGAAGGCAATCAAAGCATTGAACTTAGATTTGTAGATAACATTTCCATGGATCAAAAGCGATTCAGAAACCTCCCGCAGATGAAATTGCCGGAGTGTTCAATTCAGAAGAAGGTGAACCCCCGCACAATCGCCTTGTAGTAATATATAACCGCCAAAGTGGGCCTAAGCTATTATCAATATTAAGCCCACATGGTGATCCAATGCTATATCCTATATTATTTCCAAATGGGACCCACAATGGGCAGCGAAGACAAAGAATGTTTTTTTTTTGTTTTAAGCCTCTGGATTATTATTATAAATATATTTATTGTATTTACCTTTTAGGTCTGAAGGTAAATTACAGACCTAAAAGGTAAATGCAATAAATATAAAATAAATAAATATAGACAAAGAATGCACGAAAAACTTACTATATTACAATTTGCATAGACTTGCTGTTCGGGTAGGGTTCACAAATATCCATGCTGCAAAAAAAGTTATTTCAACAAAATATTGTTGATTTGTACACAAGAGTTGAAAATGATAGACTCAATTGTATAAGACATCACCAATCACAGCTCAGAGTTGAACATTACCACGGATTGCAAGATTTTGTTTTGAAGAGAGCACAGTTAGAAAACGTCACTGCAGGTAAAATTGTTATCTTGCCATCATCATTTGATGGATGTCCGTGTTTGATGGCTCAGCGATATTAAGATGTGATGGCTATTGTGAAAAATATGGTAAACCAGATCTGTTTATAACCATGACTTGCAACCATAAATGGACTGAAACACTCTCTTCACAAGACAATGAAATACTTCCTCTGATCGCCCAGACATTGTTTCCAGGGACTTCAGATGCAAACTGAATGAATTAAAAAAGGATATACTAAAGAACAAGGTGTTTGGAAATGTTCTTGCTTATGTGTAATAGAATTCCGGAAACGTGGCTTACCCCATTGTCATATGCTTATAATCCTTGACGAAGAATCAAAATTCCGTGAACCAGCCCAAATGACCAATGTGTCTATGCAGAGTTGCCTAATTCTAATGGTTTCCAAGGCTTCATGATATTGTTGTTCGGAACGTGATTCGTGGGCTATGCAGAGTGCGAAATGTCAAAGCATTATGCATGAAGGACGGAAAATGCTCAAAAAAATATCGCAAAGAGTTTTTGGATGAAACCGTTGAGAACAACAATGGATATCCACTTTATCGTCGACAAAACAATGATATCACAGCCCAAAAGGGCATTAACCTGGTTGACAGTAGAAATTTTGTGCCATATAACCCCTATCTATTTATGAAATTTAACGCTCACATAAACGTTGAAGTTTGCTCGAGTGTCCGATCAGTAAAATACTTATTTAAATATGTATATAAAAGATATGAGCTTGCTTAGAATTTGTAAATAGTGTACAAAATTATATGATCAACTTTGATGAAACAAACCGCTTTGCCAATATACGGTAGGTTAGTTCTCATGAGGGTATTTGGCGGCATCTGCATTCAAATGAAATGCACGAACAATCTCATACGATAATTCAGTTGGCTGTTTATGAAGAAGAGCACCACATTGTTTATTTCAGTGAAGGAAATGAGGTGGTAGCTCTTCAGCGGAAAAACACACATCATTGACAGCATGGTTTGATTTAAACAATCGAGATCCTAATGCACGCCAATATATATATGCAGATATTCCGCAGCACTACAGATTTGTTTCAAAGAAATGGGTACGTCGACAAAGATGTGGATCAAAAGTAATAGGCCGATTTTACAATGTAGTATCAAACAATCGAAACAGATTTTACTTACGTATATTACTTCTACATATTAGAGGAGCTACATCATTTGATGATATGCGATTCTACAAATCGATGACATATGACTCCTTTAAAGAAGCTGCAGTTGAAAGGGGACTCCTGCACGATGATGCAGAATGGCATCGTTGTTTAGAAGAATTACAAAATAGTCAAATGCCTAAATAGTTACAAGATTTGTTCACATACATTTGTTATTTCTGAGCCAACATCTCCATTGACACTTTGGAATTCTTTTAAAGAAAAATTCATAGAAGACTTCCATAGCAATCATATCTGTTTCATTGATTAAGGTAAATTCTGAAAAATCCTCTACTTTGAGAGATTCTGAAGTTATAATAATAGATGAAGCGTCCATGATTCCAATCATTGCTGTTCATTGCATTAATCGTCTATTGAGAGATATTATGTACAATATGATCCCAATCTCTTTAAGGTACCTATGGGAGGTAAAGCTGTACTTTTTGAAGGTGACTTCAGGCAAGATAATTAAAGAATGCTTTCAGAGGTGAGACAAATTTGGAAACGTGTAATTATATTGCATTTGAAAGAATACATGGGTGCAAATTCAAATAAAACTACATTTTGTGATTGGATTTTACGGTTAGGTAATGACACCTTAGAAAGCAATAGGAAAACACCGGCAATCGACATTCTTGATAATTTTGTTCTCTCTGATTGTGCAATTGTATAACATGTTTATGGTGACTCAATAACTAAAAAATATTCTATACTACTCCAATCAAATAATAGTATGTCCTTTAAATGAACACTGTGACAATTTAAATGAAGAAATATTACAAATCATTGATGAAGACTCCAAAGAATATTTCAATATGATGAGGTAGTTTCAGAAGACCCTATAGAGGTTGAAGATACCAATCGAGTATATCAATTCAATTACACTATCAGGAATGCCACCACACAAAATAATTTTGAATTCAGGTTCAATAGTATTATGCTCATAAGAAATATGAACCTTGGGTCTGGATTAGTTAATGGAGTAAGAATGATTGTGTTAGGTAGGCTATGTCTAAAAAGGTATAAAATTAGAAGTAACTATTGAAGTAAGTAAAGGGATCATAGTTGTCATGCCAAAAATAAAACTAATATCTACAGATCCTAATATGCCCTTTAAGTTTACTAGGATTCAATCCCATTGTGATTATCTTTCGCTATTACAATACTATAAATAAAGCAAGGCCAAACTTTCATAAAAATAAGTATTTATTTGAAGAAACTAGTGTTTACTCATGGTCAACTTTATGTTGCATTCAGCCGGGTAAATGATGTTAAAATTGTAATACATCCCAATAAAGACCAAGGAAGCGACCAAATTGGACACTACAAAGAAAGATGTTGTATACAGAGAGATTGATTTTGCTATCACAATATTAGCAATCTACAATTTTGCAGATGACAGTACATCAAGAGGATTTACAAATGTTTCCTTAGTTCTCTTAACATTAAAAAAAAATATTGATAATAACACAGTGCTTTCATTTTTTATTTTCAAACAGAGCAGACATCAAAATTAATTATGCAGGTAGGTAATCATTATTGTACATATTATATTCACAAATTTTAAACAATAATTTAAAAGTATAGTACCTAACTTATAAAACTAATAATTTATTCAATAAATTACTAAAATATATATGGACTATTGCCCCTACAAGCCACTAGTATAAATTTTTTCTAAAATAAATGTAACAATCATAACTATGAGCAAATTAAATATCTTGCTAAATATGTCTATGTACAGTAAAACGTCTTTAATTCGAACTAATTAAAACCGGGAGGGTTCGGACTATCGAATCGTTCGGATTACAGAACATATTGAGCTTTTCACATAACTTAACAGTTAAAACGTGGCTAAGATGGATCATAAAAGTATTATAGAAAAATGAGAAATACTTTTCAATTTAAAACATTGTTTATTTAATTAAAATAGCAGACTTACAGTAAATATATGGTAAACGTAGTATGTAAAATATTAGGCCTACAGTAGAAAATATTCAAATTATTATTTTAAATTTCACTCCTTTGGCGTTCGGATTAGTGGATGTTCGGATTACAGGGGTTCGGATTAAAGAAGTTCTACTGTACATGTAAAATTTTAAAGAAAGTTGTCCCAATTAAATCACGGAGGTGATACAAAAATTCATAATTCTATAAATATAATGATTGAATTGTTCAAATAACATTAAAAACAAATCAGATGCATTTCGTAAAACTAAAATGGCAGTTTTAATATTGAACTACTATAAATGCAGTCAAACGGGGTAACTTTGTACCTCCAAGGATAAATTTGTACCACTTGGTGTGTTTCATTTCATTTTCATATATATCACGTGTTATTAAACATTTTACAACCTTTTTTTCACTCATAAGTAGGTTGGCTATGCTGTTTTCTCTATGTAAAGACTCACAGGTTATACAGCTCTTCTGCTGCAGCACACCTTGGTAGAAAAAAGTTGGTCTTACAGAAACAATTTTGAATACGATTTTCAACTTTGAAAAGTAAGTATTAACTTATATCAAACTAAATTGTCTATTAAATATTATGATTCTTTGTTTTTTTTAACTATTTAATCATGTCAACATATTCAATATGCATTATATACTTCTAAATATTTAAAGCAAACTATATCATAACCTCAGAAACTCCATGCTTTTGGGGTAACTTTGTACCGGTACAATGTTAGCCTTTCAGTGGTCCAAAGTTAGCCTAGGCAGAACACCACATAGATTTTTCCAATGTAATAATAAATAATTTGGGTTTTATTCGTTTTTAAGTATTGTTGAATTAATTTTGATAAGGTAGAATGATGATTTAACCAGAATTGGTAAATATAATCATAAAAAGTGAACAGAAAATTGGATGGATATTGAAATACAGTTCTTGCAGTAGGCCTACAACTGTAATCTTTCTAGACTAACTGAGCTAAATTTCATAAATATTATGTAGTGTTACTTTAAAATAATTTGTAATTTACAGGCCTATTTTTAATACCAAATATGTAATTAGGGCTAATCATATTGTGTTGTTACAGTTGCAATGCCAAGGACTCCTAAAAGAAGACTAAAAACAAGACATTATGGTACAAAAACCCGGTACACCGAAGAACAACTTCTAAAGGCAGTTGAGGAAATAAGAACAGGATGCATCAGCCAACGAGCAGCTGCAATCAAATACGAAATTCCAAGGCAGACTTTGATCAATAAAATGAACAACAAGCACACAGGTGAGGTTGGTAGACCAATTTCTTTCTCAGCAGAGGAAGAGCAATCCTTTGTTCATCACTGCGTTCATCTGGGAAGAATGGGGCTACCCTTGAATTTGTTTGATTTAAGGTGTATTGTCAAAAGCTATTTAGATACAACAAAAAAACAAATTGCTTGTTTTAAAAACAATTTTCCTGGATTTGATTGGAGCAAGTCGTTTTTGGAGAGACACAAAAGGGAGTTACGTGAATGTTTTGCCAAGAATATTTCCCAAAAGCGAGCTGCTGTAGATGAGAACACTGTAAATAATTTCTTTAATAACTTTGAAAAGGAAATTGAAGGGGTTTTACCGGGTAATATTTTTAACTTTGATGAAACTGGTTTTCACGACAACCCACAATCAAAAAAACTCTTGTTTCCAAGGAAACATCGCCATCCTGAAAAAATTTTGAACGAAACAAAAACTTGCTACACAGCTGTTTTTTGCGGGAACGCAGAAGGTGACATGTTACCACCATATTTCATATTTAAAGCTAAACAAAGATGTACTGAGTGGTTAGTAGATGGCCCCCCTGCGAGTAAAATGAATATATTCCAAAGTGGTTGGATTGAGCAAACCGTTTTTGAGGATTGGCTTGAGTATCATTTTTTACCGTATACAAAGAAAAACTGCTCACCAGGTAAAATAGTTCTAACATGTGACAATCTTTCTGCACATATCTCCATTAAGGCTTTAAAAATTTGTGCAGAAGAAAACATTGCGTTTTTATGTTTTCCACCAAACGCAACGCACTTGATGCAACCCTTAGATTTGACTTACTTTGCCTCATTAAAAAAGGAATGGAGGTCAGTTCTCTCAGAATGGAGAGGAACAGTGAATGGGAAGAAGAAGATTTCACTCCCAAAAGGTACTTTCGTAAGTTTGGTACGAGAAACTCTCAATAGAATGTAAGAGAAATAGTAGCTAAAGGCTTCCAGACCGCTGGGCTGTATCCTCTTAACAGTCAAAAGGTTATAGATGCCCTTCCTTTATATGCAAAAAATCAAACCAATGAAACAGTAAAAAATGTTAGTCAAGAGTTTATCAAATATGTTGAAAGTGTGAGAAAAACAGATTTGCATGTGAAAACTCAAAGAAGTTTCAAGCTTCCAGTAGAACCTGGGAAGAGTGTTTCAGTTGAGGAAGTTCAAGCATTTTATGACCTTAAACAACAAGAAATTGACAATAAAATAAAGGAGAAAGAGGAAAAAACTAGATTAAAAGCAGAAAAGGCAGCTGCACGAGAATCCACTGTCTCACGAGTAAGAAAAGGGCCAAAAACGCGAGGAGGATTTAGAAGAGGAGTTTCTTCAGTTAGAACACTAAGACCTGATCTAGACTTAGAACTCAGCTCTACATTTATTGAAACACCATCAACATCCAACTTAGACTCACCATTTGAATCTCTTGCACCAGCATGTGAGGCAATCGCCATAAAAATAAACGGTCATGAAAATATCGTTGACGAAATTCAGCACTTACAGACTGATCTTCTGGTAGATGATTGTGTCATTGTGTCTTATGAAACTAAATTATTTCCTGGCAAAGTAAAAGAAATCAATTTATTTATTGACTCACCACCAATTTACAAAGTTTCATGTATGGTAAGGAAGGGGAAGAAATGGGTGTGGCCAGAAAAAAGTGATGAAGTTTGGTACGAACGAGAGAAGATTGTGAAAAAAATTAGTGAAGAAAATGTTGTTGTAGTAAATAAAAGAGGAATGTATGATATACAAGAGAGACTGTTATACTCAGAAGATGAATATGAATTTTAATGCCTATTTTATGTGTTTTTTTACTGTAATTTTAAAAAAACCCATATGAGAAAATGTGCGACATGTGTAAATGTTTACTATTTCACTCATTACAAAATGAAAAAATATGCAACCTTGATACTGTAATAAAGTAAAATAATGCCTTGTCATTTTTAAGCATAAAACATGTGCAATTATTCATGTTTCCTATTAAAAACTATAATTTTAAATTTCATGTTGAAAAAACAAAAAATGGTGAAAGAAAATGGCTAATAAAAATAATACATGTGGTAAAAGTTTGGTAATTTGAGAGATCATTTCCAGTATTATTTCTACTTCAAAGTACTCATTTTACTGGTCTAAAGTTACCCCACTTTATTTAAAACTGAGTTATAAGGTGTTTTATGTTGAATTTCATGGAATGGTACAAAATTACCCACCTTCAGGGTGTAACTTTGTACCACGTTTAAAAGTAAAATACTTTAATGTTTTAATACATTCCGTGGCTTTTAAGTATTATTAAAACATTCTACAAGTTTATTTATACAATAAAATACCACCTAAAAGTCTTTATTAGTTAATCCTGCTCTAATACCCTACAAAATACGACAAAAAATGGTACAAAGTTACCCCGTTTGACTGTGCTCTAGGCATACTCTACAAAAATGTGATTTAGATCTAACTATGAAGAAGAAAATAACTTTGAGAAAAAGATCAAAGATGCAGGAGAAATTTTAGAATACAATTATCTTTCACAATGAATCAATAGAAAATCATCTGTAAAAATAAGTTATGAGTTTTTTTTTTAAGTTAACAAAAACTTGGTAATGACAACAGCTATCCTACATTTCTTACAAGTTAAAATAATGACTTGTTATTACAAGGCAATGGAAATACTTGAGAAACGGTTCTAATTTATATTTTATAATTAATTACATGTGTTTTATTTTTATAATTGTTACTAACAAGACTTGATATTTCAATAAACGGGCCCAATACTGGTACTAACCGATACAAGGAAGCATTTTTTATATCATTAACAGTTTTTACTCCAAGTCAAATACCTACGTCATTAAAGTGGTACAATTCTTAATTGCTGTAGGTCTATATAAATTAATGAAAATTATTGTTTTACATTAATAAGTAGAGAAAAAAACAATGATCCCAATATACGATTAATAGTTTTACCTAATCCCATAAATTTAAAACTGTAGCCTACTATAAAGGAGTTGTATAACCTAGGCCCTACTTAAAAAAGGACAAAAATATGTACCGCTTAAATGACGGCACTCATTAAACAAACGCACATAATGAGACTCAAAATAAAAAATAAATTATATCTTAGCTTTCTAGAGCCTGAAACATTTACCGGGGTACTGCATTGGAAATATTTTCAAAATGAAATATAACGTAAAAAATCATGAAAAACTATTGATAACACATTTTTTTTTTTTTTTTTTAAAGGCGAAAAACCTGGGTGGTTATCATCGCCTATTGATAACACAGAAATAAAAATAAACACGAGCTCAGTTAAAAGCAACAAATATGATACCTCTGGTGTTAATGAAATGGTTTGCGAAACATGTCAAGATTTGTACTTAAGAACAAATTGTGAATTTAAAAACCGATACATGCACCAAGTAGCTACAATAAAATTGGACTCCCAGAAAAATCTAATTTTGGGAGTCATATTATAAACACAAAGCACATGTGTAGTGGGAAAAACTATAAAATTAATTAAAAGATGCAAAACATAAAAGCCTGTATAGTATGTTAACAAACAATTTCATCCAAAGAATCAAAATATCAGAGGTTAGCAATTTTTTACAAATATAATGTTATTTAGAAAATCTCCTCAATAACTTGTTTTCATCCTTTAAATAAAATGTCGGCTTGAATAAAAATGTATCTTGCATTCAATAAATACAAGGTAGTATTGTGACTTGTGACAGCAAACTTCCCTTAGACCTAACCTCAAACAACATAACCTAAGCATGTATATGAAACCGAAACCTGTAATTAATAATTAACAGAGAACCACAGATACAGTACAGTGATGTACAGTGACTTGATCTCTATCTAGTCACTGTACAGTGATGGATTATGCACAGAATAGGTCAGAGTTAACAATAATTATTGCATTCGGCCGCACTGGTTAGATCTATCGGTAGGTTGACGTCAAGGTCTCTAGATAGGAAAGGTTACCTCATAGTCATGTAAACAAACTCAAACCCCTCGATCCGTTCCCTGTCCAGTGACGTCATTATAGTATAAAAACACCGCCCTACCATGAAAGATGTATGTTTCGTCGTACAAATCACCTCATTTTTTTAAAAATAGATGTATTAAACTATTTTTGGGGTTGCAGTTTTTTTAAATGATACTTAAGTTACACATTTCAACATTTGTAATTATTGTAAGAATATATTTTAACCTTTTCAAAATATTATGTTTATGTCATTAATTTGCAATTTACAATAATAACAAAAGTATAATTATACAAATTTTAATTTATATTTTTACTGACTAAAATTTTAAATAAAAAGCTATCTTGGTAATACATTTTAAATCATATAACTAAAAAGCAGTCATTAAAATTGTATTTAATATTTTTTACAGAATAAAAAAAAAAATGCAATCACGATAATACATTTTAATCTATATAACAAAAATTAAATGCTATTCGTTGGTAAGCATCACTTGAGAACGGCTGGACCGATTTAGCTATTTTTTGTTTTAAAATGTTCGTAATAGTCCGAATTAGGTTTTTATGAAAAGACATTTTTGTGTGGGGTAACGTAAATACAGTGTGGGGTGACGTTTTAACTTATTTTTTTAAACTAAATGTAACAAATAAAAACTAATGTTTAACTTTAATTTTCTTTCAATTCGTGTGTTCTGACCGGACGAGCCGAAGTCTCGAAAAAGTGTTGAAATGGGGTTGCTACCCCTATAAAATAAATACAAATTAAACTACCTTCCTACAAGCTGTAAACCTAAAATTATGTAATATTAAGGTATTTTTAAGAGAATACAAAACGATTTTCAATTTGATTATTAAGTCAGTGGGATAACTACCCTTAAAATTAAATTAAGCAATAGGGAAGCATTGCGGGTCGACTAGTTTGTAATAATAAATAAAAATACGATCTAACAAATTTTAATTTATATTTTTTTAAATACTAAAATGAGAAATATTTAGCTTGGTAACTACTTATTTGCTAATTTGTAATAATAATAAATAATAAATAATATAATAATAATAAAATAATAATTTTGCATAATAATATTTGCAAGTTGCAACCGCACAAATGGAACTACCTTTAGGTTTATTTATTGATTTTCTATCCATTGTAGGCCTAAATAATATATTTCTTCTACCTACACTTCTAAAACACTTTATATACACTAATTTAAAAAAAGTTTAAGTTTAAACAAAAACCACAAGCCGTCAAACATTCACAAATAATGAGTAACGCGTGTAAACGTAAACGACAGAGCTTTGATCACTGTCTAGGTATACTAATAACTACGTCACAGCCCCCACTCCACTTTTTTTTGATATTTCCCGAATGAGGTAACCTTTTCTATCTAGAGGTCTCTAGAAAGGAAAGGTTACCTCATAGTCATGTAAACAAACTCAAACCCCTCGACCCGTTCCCTGTCCAGTGACGTCATCTATAGTATAAAAACACTGCGCTACCATGAAAGATGTATGTTTCGTCGTACAATCACCTCATTTTTTTTAAAAATAGATGTATTAAACTATTTTTGGGGTTGCAGTTTTTTTAAATGATACTTAAGTTACACATTTCAACATTTGTAATTGTAAGAATATATCTTAACCTTTTCAAAAACATTATGTTTATGTCATTAATTTGCAATTTACAATAATAACAAAAGTATAATCATACAAATTTTAATTTATATTTTTACTGACTAAAATTTAAAATTAAAAGCTATCTTGGTAATACATTTTAAATCATATAACTAAAAAGCAGTCATTAAAATTGTATTTAATATTTTTTACAGAATAAAAAAGAAAAAATGCAATCACGATAATACATTTTAATCTATATATATAAAAGCCAAAACCCACTGACTCACTCATCATGATTTCTCGAAAACTACCAAACAGATTTGAATGAAATTTGGTATGTAGCTTCCTCTAGGGCTATAGGTGCTCACTGAGAAACGGTTTGAAAAAAAAAATCGAAATTTTAGGGGGGTTTGGGGGGATCAAAGTTATTAAAAAATTACTTCTTCAAAACTATTGAACGGATTGGACTGAAATTTGGTATGTAGCTTCTTCTAATGCCATAGGTGATCACCAAGAAAGGGTTTGAAAAAATTTGAAATTTTAGGGGGGTTTGGGGGGATCAAAGTTATTAAAAAACGACTTCTTCAAAACTACCAAATGGATTGGAATGAAATTTGGTATGTAGCTTCCTCTAATGCCATAGGCGATCACCAAGAAAGGGTTTGAAAAAATTTGAAATTTTAGGGGGGTTTGGGGGGATCAAAGTTATTAAAAAACGACT
>JAGFPH010000706.1:317011-327443 GCA_018207615.1 Philaenus spumarius
CTGAACGGATTGGAATGAAATTTGGTATGTAGCTTCCTCTAGGGCCATAGGTGCTCACTAAGAAAGGGTTTGAAAAAATTCGAAATTTTAGGGGGGTTTGGGGGGATCAAAGTTATTAAAAGTTTAAGGTTGGAATGGCATCGGGTTTTAATCTCCGGCTTTTAGGAGCGTACCCTAAAAGTTCAGCTTTTAAATCTCGGATAAAATCGTCATCACTAAAATGCACTGAACATATGAAGGCAGAACTAGGATTCCATTTGTCGGCTCGTTTGCATTTCTGTATCCATTGCTTCTGATAAGTAGTATTCTTTGGAAAGCTAAATATAAGTATGACACAAAAATTAAACGCTATAAAGGCTAAATTGAATACACCATTCTAAATACTTATACTTGTCTTTTTGTAAATAAATACTTATAACTAAGTGAATGAACCACAAGTATTTGTTTTACTTGTATTTTAAATAAGTATTCTTTTTACTTACTATTAACATTTATTTTAAACTACAAAAATAAACTTATCCTCGTAATTACTTCTTTTTGTGTCGGTAAAGAACGTAATTACTTGTACTTGTAAGTAATTTTGTAAGAACTTGTAAGAAATATTTTTGATTTGCTAAAATAAAATAAAATGAAGTAAAATTCTATTGACCAAATCCCGATTACTAGGAATTGGTTACACACCAATTTGTATACATGTTTTGTTTTGGTAGCATAATTATTTTGATTGTTTTTGTAAACATTATTAATTTGTGAATAACCTAAAATAATTTGTAAATAACAAGCAAAAGATAAATATATCAGAATTAATAAAATAGCATTCTAAAATGTATCTCTCTTTAACACGCTTTGTGTGTTCATGGGGTTTAATAAGCTTCAAGTCACCAGGTGGGCATACTGAACAAAAAGTTATTTTCTACAATTTTAATGCAAAAGATAGCCACAGAAACTACTTTTAAATCAAAATATTAAGACAAAAGAAAATTATAATAACATTTTATATGAGTAAGTGGTATTATATTATTTACTATTACAATAGAAACAAAAAATATCTAGGCCTACCTGTGAAATGATATATCAGTTCTTCGTTCTAGTTTTGCTTTTGCATAATAATATTTGCAAGTTGCAACCGCACAAATGGAACCACCTTTAGGTTTATTAATTGATTTTCTATCCATTGTAGGCCTAAATAATATATTTCTTCTACCTACACTTCTAAAACACTTTATATACACTAATTTAACGCGTATAAACGTAAACGACAGAGCTTTGATCACTGTCTAGGTATACTAACAACTACGTCACAGCCCCCACTCCACTTTTTTTTATATTTCCCGAATGAGGTAACCTTTCCTTTCTAGAGACCTTGCCCACAGAGAAGAAAATACAGAGGAAACATCTAAACGGCGGGATGGTGCGCCCTAGTTGTAGTTCCGATCTAGTCCGGTGGCCGCGCTAGGATGTCCTAATGCATACAGTGACTAGATAGAGACAGTGTGGCCAAGTGTGGTCTTGTTTCCTATTGGTCAAGATGTCGGCAGCCATGTTTTTCCTAAATTCGTATCTGTTTACATTACATTCATTCACGTTCACATATTGTAAAAGCGATTTTACCGATTTTATAACAGATATTTGTTAGTTTTTACTTTAAAATAAACGTAATAGTTATTTTAAAGCGATTTGTGTTGAAGTATGTGATATTGCACCAAATTAATAAGGAAATGACAGCAGATTAGGCTACTCCCGCCACTCTACGGAATCGTTTCAGCGCGCATATTTCAGAAGTAAGTACATACCGTACCAAAAGTCTTTTATTTACAACATTTTAAAAAGTTCATAACATAGGCTAATCCTTTTTATCAATAGAAAAGATAAATGCAATAAATATTAGTATTACGCAATTTTAAGAACTGTTTTTGGCCCAAACCTATAATTTCGTCCGTGTTAGCCCTACGTTTGTTTATAGTTTTCAAATTAAATTGGCATCGTGATTTTTTCTGTACAATCTAAGACGAGAACCACATTAATAAGTAGGCCTAACTGAAATAATGAGGGAAATTAGTAATGAAACCTGTTTTTCGGCCTTGAATAACTTACTTGAAAATCTTGAATTGCCTAACCTCAAAATCAAAGAATTGTAATTTCGATGTTAGGCTTAAATTGTTGTTAGAGACATTAATTTTATTATTAGCTTTCAATTGAAATAGAAATAAATGAGTTAGTTAGGAAAGTTTTAATTGCTTCGCTTATTTAAAAAAAAATCTGATGGAAATAAATGCATTGTAAAAATCAGAAAGTGTAACTTTGAAAATATTTAATTTGTAAAATTTATTCATTGATAAAAAAGGCTAATTAACAACAGGATAATAATTTTGCATTTTGATTTAGGCCTATTCGTTGCTTTATTTTTCGTTTTGTTATACTTTGATTTTTTGATATTTTAATTTATTCATTAAGTTAGGAACAATTTCAAATTTAGCTTTAAGAAAATCATTTTTAAAATTTTGCTTTTCAAACTGAATTGAAACCTAAAATCAGTAAATACAAATTTCATAATTAACTTGCCACAAAACTTTAACTCTGGGGAATTTTAAGCAACAAAATTGTTGTTTAAAATTTATGGTGCATTTGTTATATAAGTTGAGAATTAAATTTAATAAAAAAATGTCATTATGACCAGTCAAATACTTTTTCAGATAGATACAAATTATTGAAAATTTGGTTCCTTGAAAATAATACAAAACCTTGACTTTTATTCAAATTAACCGCATAAATAATGTAATTGAACTTCAAAATGTTTTTTTAACGTAGAATTGAACAAAGAAAATAATAGTGCAACTTGTTTTGATATAGCTTTATTAGTTTGTAATTAACGTCAGTATTCAACTAATAGTAATTCAACTATCGGCATAGGCTAGTAAAAAATGTGATAGTAGGCTAAATCATTATTTTTTATAGGTTATTTCATTTTAAACAACTTATCTGCTTTCTAACTACTTTTTAACATTTAAAAAGTTGTTTACGAGGCCTTTATGAAATAAAACAAAAGGTTTTATAAATATTTTGAAAATAAATTACATTATACTTTATGGCAGATAACATTACTTTTAGGAAAAACATGGCGGCCGCTTGCAAGTGGCCACACTGTCTCTATCTAGTCACTGTACTAATGCACGTTGCGAGAGAGAGAGAGAGACGAGCGGGGAAGGATGTGATGGTTGCGGGGGAAATGTCCCCACTTCCCCGCCTCGTTTAGACTGCAAGTTGGGAATTCAATGTTTACTCGGCAATACTCGGCTGTTATTTTCTGTATAAGTGTAAATGTAACAGAAAAGCCTATTTTCATTACGGGAAATAATTTCCGTAGAAATTAAGTACAGAATAGTCTATTTACTAAGATAAATTGTTTTATTTGTATTATAATTGTATTCAAACTTATATTTTTAAATGAGACATACTTTTTGAATAAGTTATAAACTAATAAAAGATTCTTGAACCAACTGTATCTGAACCGATACAAGTTTTAAACATTTCAAACTTATTAGAGTATGTTTTGTACAAATGTTTATCTAATAATTTAATTCCTGATTTTTATTCACTGACTTACTGAAGTAAATACTTGACAGTTTTTTTATTACAAACATTTTGTGTTCTAAGGTAGCTTAGAAATTTAAATATTATTAAAATCTTATGAAATGAGTTATACAAATCGAGTTATAACTTATCGAAAACGTATATGCTTTGTAAACAAAATTTTACAATACATTTAAAAAATGTATATATATTTTGATATATATATTCGATTTTAAATATTAAAAAAGATTTGGATTCACAATAAAATTCTCTATTACTTTTTATATTCATAACCCAATACATAAAATAAATGTCAAATAATTCAAAATAAAAAAATATGGTTCACCATTTTTGTCGAATTTGAAATAATAATTTTTATAGGCCTAATCAGTAAAGGTATTAAAATTTGTTCTAACAACCTGATTTTCTTAAATTGTTATTATAGATATGTTTTCTATATGTGGTTCAAATTTTTATTAAAATCGGTTAAATATTTTTAAAGTTATTAATTTTTTACTGAAGACATGAACAAACAATTTTTCACTGAATAAAGATATCGGAAAGTAATTTTTATAGGCTTAATCAGTAAAGGTTTTAAAATTTGTTGTAACAATCTGATTTTATCATATTATTATTAAAGATGTGTTTTCTATTTGTGGTTAAAATTTTATTAAAATCGGTTAAATATTTTTAAAGTTATTCAATTTTTACATATAAGGCTCTTCAATTTTTACATGAGAAGCTTATGGAGCTTATTAGAAAGTGGGTCACGATGACGTCACGAGTTACTGCGCATCCACTCGTGAACCCTACCGTTAGTATTCTATTTTATACCGTGGTTATATGTATATGCTCAAAACAGCTGAACGTGTCAGTCGATATGCGCTACAACAGCTGATTATTATTATTGGTTCATTGGTTGTGTTGTGTCATTCTCAAATCTATTGTCATTTATCTGTATTACTCTACTTTTAGTTAGGTTAGTGCATTTATTCAAGATTCTGGTGAAACGTTTCTATATAAAAACTAAATCCTTGTTTATTTTTACCAGTGAACTAAAGTTCATGAATTTTTTACTGTAGCGTATTTGTAGTTTGAGTGTTCTTTAATTGATGTTGTCCATGGTTGAAATATAAACATATTTATAACTTATAAGCAAGTGAACATTGTGTATCTTTGACTTTAGTAAGTTTTGAAAATCTAATTTGTTACTATGTTTGGATTCAATATATTTCGAGAAATTCCTCGTTCATTCAATCAACAGTATCGATGCTATTCAGTTACGATGTTGCCAGGAAATGAAAGGGAAGATGTAGAAAGAGGAGGAAAGATAATTATGCCTCCATCAGCATTGGATCAATTAACACAACTAAATATAATGTTATTCCCAATGTTGTTCAAACTGACTAATCGTAAAATAAACCGAGTTACTCACTGTGGGGTTCTTGAATTTGTAGCTGATGAAGGTCATGTTTACCTACCTCGTTGGATGATGCACAATCTCTTACTTGAAGAAGGTGATATGATTTTTGTAGAAAATGTTTCTTTACCAGTAGCAACGTTTTCAAAGTTCCAACCTCAGTCACCAGATTTTCTTGACATAACTAATCCTAAAGCTGTTTTGGAAAATTCTTTACGAAACTATGCTTGTTTAACGACAGATGATGTCATTGCCATCAAATATAATAAACGGACATACGAACTTTGTGTACTAGAAACTAAACCAGAAAATGCTGTCACCATTATCGAATGTGATATGAATGTTGAATTTGCAACTCCTGTAGGATATGAGGAACCAAAAAAGGTAGATAGGAAAGAAGATTCTGCAACTGACACTGATATGATGCCCGAACCATCAGGATTTGTTGCTTTTACTGGTGAAGGCAATATTTTAGATGATAATAAAAAGAAAAAGATAGAGACTGTTATGAATAGCAGTATAGCAGCTCAACCAAAGCAAGCCTATCAACGTGGAATCCCAGACTATGCATATGTAATTGGTACACTACAGTTTTGTAGGAATGCAAAACCTTTACCTGAAAAAGAAAATAAAGAACCCGTAGACGAGTTTAAACCATTTAGTGGTTCAGGCTCTTCGTTACGCCAAACTAAAAAGTAATAATTTTTCTATATTTCATTAGTTTTAAGGCTAATTTAATTTTTAAATTAATTTGTACAATTTTGCAGGAAGAGAATTTAGTTGCTTTAACGTAATTAATTTTTCAGGAGATAAATTGTGTAGCTATTTTACAAAAAAGAAAGGTATGAATTACTCATGTTAATACCCTAGATATTTGTGAAGGTGAGCATGACTATATAGGCCTAGGCTATATTAAAAGTAACGCATCAGTAAAAAATTAAAAATCTTTGATTTAAATCACTCAAAATTGTATGCACATTGTTTTGCCACACGACTTCTTTTTTAAGTCTTATTTTATTTCTCTACAACATACAATTAGCGTATTTCGTTTATGATATAGGCCTACAGTAGTAACTATTTTGATTATTCTGTCCTACATGCAGTGTACTAAAATATGTTATTATTAATGCATGGTGCATAATTTTCAAGCGCTCGCGCTATTTGATTTCACATGCATGATTGCAAGACGGCACTTTGGCCGTTTACCTTTGTTAAGTTTATTAGTTTTCGGATTTTCCATTGAATTTTCAAAAATTAAATAGGCCTATATTAAGCTAAGCATCTCAATGGATATCGTAATACACATGCACAAGTGTACAAATAAAATTTTAAAACTAAATAATTTTGTAGTAAAAAAATTTTTAAACCGTTAAATCTTCAAGCGCTCTCATGGGCGGCATTTTGGCCACCTTTTTTAAAAAAAAAAGGACACAGCTAGCCACGCAAAATCTATAGGTATTCTTTAATTACATATAAGATGCACATAAATATACCAAATCTATATAAGGTCCACTTTATACAGACCTATTTCACTTTTAAGTGTTTTTTCAAAAATTTTTGAAAAGGTTATGTTTAACAGATTGATTGGGTACATTGAGGAAAATGAGATACTTGGCTCGAACCAATATGGTTTTAGAAAGAATAAAAACACTGCACAGGCTGTATTTGGTTTTATTGAGCATATAGCCTGTGCAATGGACAAATCAAATTTTGCAGTTGGTGCATTTCTGGATCTGTCAAAGGCATTTGATTGTGTAAACCATGATATACTTCTAATGAAATTATCCTATTATGGAATTAAGGGTAAAGTATTACATTGGTTATCATCATTCCTCTCAAACCGTTTCCAAAGAGTAATTGTTGGAAAGAATAACATAAATAATAAATACTTAAAAATTATAAATGGTGTTCCACAGGGTTCAATATTGGGTCCTTTATTATTTATCATATACATCAATGATATTACGCCAAATATTAGGCATTCTAAATTGACTCTGTTTGCTGATGATGCAACTCTGGCAATAACAAATTCAAATAAAAACCAATTAAAAGTAGATTTAGAGACTGACTTTAGTATAATGAATAGCTGGTTTAAGGCAAATAGCCTTCTTTTAAATATTAAAAAAACACATATAATAAACTTCCATTCAAATCACATCAGATCTTCTTGTGTTAATGATGAATATTTGCACACTATAATTACACCCACAAACACTGTAAAATTTTTAGGGTTGGTAGTGGATAATACTCTCTCGTGGAAAAACCATGTTTTGGACCTAACTGGAAAGCTAAATAAAGCATATTTCGTAATACTTACGATAAAGAGAGTTACCGATATAGATACAACCATGATGGTGTACTATGCCTATGTTTATTCCCGGCTCTCTTATGGAATTGTATTTTGGGGGGATTCAATAAATAGTAAAAGAGTATTTCAAATACAGAAAAAAATCATTAGGGTAATTTTCAATCTAAAATGCTACGACTCATGTAAACCACATTTTAAAAAGCATGGAATACTGCCCCTGCCCTGTATATATATATTGAATGTAGTGTATTTTGTCAAAGCAAACTATTCTAATTTCCTAAAATATAAAACTGAACATGGCTATTCAACAAGAAGTAAAATTTTGTTCGAATATCCTTTACATAAGACCACAATGTTTGAGAAAGCACCAAACTATAAATGTATTGAAATATATAATAAAATACCCAGTAATTTCAAGCAAATTGAAAATTTAAAGACATTTAAAAAGGTGTTATCAATATATCTGTTGGAAAACTGTTTTTATTCAGTAGGGGAGTTTATGTTTCAGAAATGAACGGATTTGCCTGTGGCATTTTTGTAGGTGTAGTTGCTGTAAAAAAAATAATAATAATGGTTGTATTTTTAAACTTTGATATTGTATTGTTGAATGTTTTATATGTGTCTTTTAATGTATGTGTATTTAATAATTAATTGTGGTATGTTGTGTATTGCATTGCATTTGACATGTCATCTGGCATTGGATTCTGTCCTGTATGTGCTGTTTTGTGACAAATAAATAAATAAATAAATAAATAAATATAATGGAATAATATTCAAAATATTTGAAATAACTGCTTTCATTTTCGCCAGCGCTGGAGTGAAATGTTTTACACAATTGATCGCAAAGCGGTAACATGACTGTCAGTGGATGTATTCATTCATAGAACATTGATTGACCTTGAACCAATGCTGATTAGAAATTGTTTTCGACTGACAACAAGCGACTAAATATGTAATTAAAGAATACCTATAGTGTTTCTGTGGCTAGATGTGTCAGTTAAAGTACAGCGCAACTTTTTTAGAAAAGGCAGCCAAAATGAAGTGTTTAGCATTCTATTGTAGTGTATCTGAAATTACTCATTTTACAGAGAAAAAACAGCACACCAAAATTAGCCAAATTAGGTTCTAAGGATATCTAATTGGATTAAAGGATGCAATATGTCACCAAACAATTATTGTTCTCCTATAAG
Source organism: Philaenus spumarius (assembly GCA_018207615.1). Taxonomy (NCBI): domain Eukaryota; kingdom Metazoa; phylum Arthropoda; class Insecta; order Hemiptera; family Aphrophoridae; genus Philaenus; species Philaenus spumarius. Next base: position 325,500 of record JAGFPH010000706.1, read on the forward strand.
CAAGAATATAGTATGTGTTGTTCCAAAAGGAACTATTAGTAAGGGCATAAAATAACCTACAATTGTAGCATTTTAACCCTCTTGTAGTTCTTTTAATATTTGTTAGCTATTTTGTGTGTACTTTTTTAGAACATTAGTGTGAAATGTGTACTTTCAAAATAAATATAAAATATGGGTTTAAAGAAGCCAAAAGTAACTTATATTTAGTAATGAAATAAAGCATTTTATTATGAAAATTATAACTTAAATATTAAATATAAAACTGCATTACATTAACGTAGGCTAACTTAACAGTCACTAATGCAAATATTTATGCTTAGGCCTACTATCCTCAGCACCGATTTGACTGTTTGATTTACTCTTGAACTAAATTAAATGTTGAAGGAATAACAGTTTCCTGATTAAAATATAGGCTAATTGTATGTCGCTTTAGACTAAACTTTGTACTAAGGTACAAAACCTATAGGCTACTAGATTTTCAACCATACTGCCTTTTTTCACGAGTCAATTGGAAAAAAATATTAAATGGTATTGTGAACCCAACAATATAATATTATGAGTAGGCATAGCAAATTATGAGTTTCTATTCTTATTTACCAAACATTTATGACTACTAGTCTATATAGTTTTCATAAAAACAAGTCCTTAGAATGAATTCAACCCGGTACGGTGGTGGCACCCGATGTAAGCTTGACCTAGATGCCTACACTCCTAAGGACGGCCTTGATCCTATAAATGAATTACTACATACCTAACACAGCTTTTCCTTTAGTTTTTAAATTTAAATTATATAAAAATATCGGCGTAACTTTACTATTCGACTCTAGCCTAATATTTTTGCAGACAACGATGTTGTTTTACATTCTACTGTTAAATTTTGAATACAGGTAAACATACTGTAATAGGTTAGGTTAGATCCTTTTAGGTATTGTTTTATTATTATTTTTGCATTTCTGTTAGCTCTAGGTTAGCCTAGAGTCGAATAGTAAAGTTGTGCCAAAATATCATTAGATTTTGTGATATAACTGAAGTAGAGGATTTCTGTGTGCATTGGTTAGCAACCCAGTTGTGATAGAACAAGTAGTGGTATACTAAAAATTTGCTAAAACTTTCCCTTACTGCACACGTAGTTAAATACAGTTATAAGATAAACTCGCTCGTTCTTCTATTGTTGACTTATTATTGCAGTAGCTCAAGGTAGATTGTGACCCAGCTATGAAGGAGAAGTTTAAGCCCTCTCAAACTATATACTCCTGACCAGTGGCGGCTTGTGCTTTAGGTTCATTGAACCGTTAAGCAGATCTTTTAATAACATAATATTTTAACAACTACAAATTTAGTAGGGTTCCATAAATCCAATAATATAGAGTGAAACGTTGTTAAAATGCGACAGGGTGTTCTGCGCGTCGTTTACAGTGGCCGGTTGAACTCAAATAATCCGCCGCCTGGCCTGGGCGCAGGGGTACAGGGGAGCGGAGAGGGAATTTCCAGTATTGCTTTAGTATAGATAAAGCGACTCCTGAAGACAGCTGAAGCTACAGTTCACATCTGTGTTACCTAAACAGGGCGCTTATTCCTTCTTGTTTATCTCCTGCTAATAAATAAAGAATACTAAAATGTAAGACAAAATTGTTTAAAAAATTTTCATTTGTAGTTTATTTACATAAGCCTATCTATCATCAAATCTATAACCTGAATCTATCCCTTTACAGGCTTTTCAGTGATATCTCAAAACAGTCAAATTATAGGTCTAAAAGTGCAATCTTTACTTATGGTACCAAACAAATTTTCTCCAGATAATTTACCATCCGCCACTGCTCCTGAAATCTATCTAGTTGATTTTTTTAAAGTCAAAACATCTTAAATTGCATATATATTTGAAGAGAATTATAGAATAATTTTGAAATTTGAGGCTTTAACTTTGTGGAAGTTAATCATAATGAG
>JAGFPH010000706.1:334468-359926 GCA_018207615.1 Philaenus spumarius
GCATTACTCTTTACAAATTAGTACTACTAAACAAATCTCTGAGAAATATAGTTAACTGAAATTATGAAATTAGAAACATTAACTTATAATACTTTTAAAAAAATACAACTTAATAAAAAAATTATAACAAATAAATTTTGTATCCTTAAGCCTAGCTGTAATACAAATACATAAAATACAGAATGTTATTTCTTTAGTTGTTAGATGTAATATGGCTTCTTTTAAGGCACTACCAACAACTAACGTTAGTACAAAGAAACTTAACAGAAAATGTCTTGTATTTATTTTTCTTGATGTGGAAGATTATCACAGAAACTATGACACTCTTTTGGAATTACTGCCTTTAGCTGTTGTAAGTGAATCCACTTTTGATAAGTAATTTTCAGTGATGTGTTGTGTAATCTAGGAAAACTATTATGTAGAGGTAGATCTATTTGTTTTGGTCTGCATGAAATATCAATGAAAGGTGTATCAAATGAAAGTTTAACTTGTATTACTCCATCAGAACTGTATTTAATAACTTTAATGTCATTAACTGTTGCTTCTTGACGCCTTCTACCAGGTCTAATTGATTCATATTTCAGTTGATTCTTGTTTCCAAAGTTACTAAAAAAGTCATAGTCAACACTTTTTACCTCATAAGGAGGATTCTTTCTAGCCTCTTTTGTTAACCGATAATAATCAGATGGAAGATAAATGTCTTTGTTTTTTAATTTTGTTTCTATATGGGCATGCACAGAGTCTACCTCCATTTGGGTGTGCCCAGGTTCTAAAAATTTTTGGTAGATGGTGATGTTTTTATGCACGCTGTAACTTAGGAGAGCATTAGCAAGTATGGAGTTCCTATTTTGGTAGCCACATCCATCGCTCCAAATTATAATTGTTTTATTTGTGTCACATTTATCATTCAAATAATCCAATACACAACTTGCAAAAGTCGAGGCTGATAAATCAGACTGGGTTTCATTAAACCAGTAACACCTAGTGTGATGGTCTGTTACATTGAATATTGTAAAATTATGACAACAAAGTTTAGTCTTATAGTACAAAGCTGATGCCTTTAAAAGAGGACACACTTTTACAGCCTGTAGATCCTGTGTTAGAACTATACAATTTCCTAATAAAGCATCACTTTTCTTCTCCTCTCTAGCTTGTTCTTTTAGAGAGCAATGCATTTTATATTTCTCTTCACTGATGTTATTTGTTTTGAAGGAACAACAGATATTACATTGATCTTTTCTGGGACTAAATACTGATATATTTTCTTCTCTTACGACACTATCAAAACTAAACCTACTCATTGGTTTGTTGTTATTTTCTGAGCAGTTTTTGCAATATTCATTGAAAAGTTCTGAAACAGTACTATAAATTGGTTCAAGGTAAAGTTTTTTCGTGTCTCGTCTGCAGTAGTGTGAAGGTAACTTGGGCAGTGACTGAAGAAACTGAATCAAATATTTTTTAGAATTATTACCATTTAAATTGCGTTGTTCCGCAGAAAATCTTTCTTTTTTAACAAATTCTTTTGATGGTACCATACCATGATTATGTGATTTTATCCAATTATTAACTGACCATTCTTTCAAACCCAGAGTAGACAGAAACATTTGTTTGCAAACTGAGAAAATTTGTCCATTAACATTTAATGTATAATTTAAAGTTGCACTCCGACGAGTACTGCCTTCTACTGTTTTTCTTTTTGTGTTATTTAATGATACTAATGAACACACATATAATTTTTTCTGCTCCCAGCTCATTTCATTCCAAAATCGTTTGTGGATATCTTCTCTTGCATTCTGTGATATTACGTTACACTGTTTAGTTTGAATTTTTTTGCATAACAAAGAATTGCAGGTTGGTCCTAATTTTCTTTCTAGCCTATTAGTATCATGTTTCGAAAAATTATTTTTCCTACTCCATCCCAAGTAGGCTTTACCCTGTTCACGAAATTTCTTGTTTTTTTCTGCTTTCCAATTATTTGGGTATAATATATTTTTATAAATATCCTTTTATAAAGCCCCACTAGTTGGAAGCCATTTTATAATACTATCCATTTTATGAAAAACAATTGATAAATATAAAATACCTTTCTTTGTATTGGCTTCAGAAGTAGCCTTATAAATAATTAACACTGGATTTCTTTTAGGGTTATATCAGTCACAATTTTTATTTTTGAATTATATTTTCTTTTACATTACATATTGGCTAAATAGGCTATTTAAATAGGTTTAATGTTTATCTCGGGGTAAGGAACTCGGCTGACATGAATATGCTTTATTACTTATTCACCTTAATTACAAGGTTGAAATTTAATGACTTTAGATTTGCAAAATTTGGCATCATTTTAGAAGGAAATTATTGAGTTCTTATTTGGCTTTACTGTTCATGGAAATTTACTGTTCAAAGTCCGAAATGTTAATAGTAACACAGAGCATACCTATCTCTGATCGTTTTCACTGAATTTATCACTTATTTAATTTAAAAACACTGTTTTAATGAAACTTTTACTTGAGGTGTTAAATCCACAACTTCACTGTAACTCAGTACGGCTTCTAATGCTTTAAAAACCCGCGCGTCGGTTTTTTCATCTTTTGTCTCCTTCCGCGTAGTGACTACTTGGATCTTCTCGCTTCCTCTGGTTGTTGGCATAAAGTAGTACTGACATTTCACTTGATTTTTATTAATTTTTTTGAAGTCGTATATTTTATAACTGGATATCTCAGATATCGTATAGACTTTATTGGTTCGTTGTTGCCAAAATACACATATTTTTATTTATAGAAAGAATTTAACTTGAATCGCGTGTAACATCGTTAACTTAGTACAAATATGGCGTCATGTAAACAGAGGCTGATTTTAGTTACACAACATTCTATTCTACTTACATATATTTCGCTACTTATGAGCTAATTTTTCATATCGCTTTATGGCTAAATAATTACAAATGTTAATATTTTACAATGGTTTTCTGCTGAGGTTTGTGTTTTGAAATAAATACATTCTCACTTTAAAATTATTTATAACCATAGGCTACTAACATCTGTTCTTATGTTATTTACATTTTGCGGTCCGCTAGTAAACAGTGCGAATACGGATTTAATTTAATGTTGAAGTGTTTTGATAATAAATGTGGAATCTAATGAAATCTGGTTGAATAAATAAATAAAGATGGTGTTTTTCTATTACAGGATTCTTTTCTTTATGTGTTGTGAATTTGATCGTATTTTGGAATTTATTCCTTTGAATAGGTTATGGCATAGTTTACCTTATAATATTGGTTTGTTGTAGCTTACATTTAAACATGATTTTACAGTGTCTTTGGTTACTAGTGAAGTTAATACATGGGTACAAATAATATTGGTGTGTTTCTATACAATTTAATTCTTAAATATTGTTTGTCAAACTGGTTAGGCTCTAGGCTATTAAATGGTTTTCTTACATAGGTTAGGTTAGGTATTTGTTTTTCAATAAAATATGTATAACGTATTGGTTGAAATTGGATCAGTTCTCTCAGTCTTTTTGGTACTTTCATTTAATAATAATGTTATGGAATTTGGACTGTTATATGGGTCAGCCAATCCTTTTCGTTTCCGATCACGTACTGTTTTTATAGGCAAGTCTTGACCTCCTGTTTGTATATTATCTGGTTCTTTTTGCATGATAGAATCTGGAATCCAGTCAGGATCATCGGGGTTTAAATCTTTTTCTCTTTCAGGTATGAATGAATTAATCATACCTGGTAAATTACTTTCATTTTCACCTGGGATTTCATTATATTCACCAGTAGTTGATAATTTAACTGTATGTGGCAGAAGATCTTCTTCAGTAGCTGATATCATTTGTGTATTATCTTCTAGTAATAATATGTCAGAAGATTCTAAATCACTGACTAGCCTATTTCAGTTGCATCCACATTTTCAGCACCAGAAATAAATGAAACAGTGGTATCTAGACATTCTTCAAATATTTTATCAAAATTATTTTCACTCACCTCATCGGAGGAAGTTAAAGTATTGGTTAATTTTTCAATTCTTTCTGACCTGTGGTAGCCATATGTATCGACTAAATTTACAATTTCTTCAACTGAAAAAAGGTCTTTATCAAGTGAAACTGCGTCAATATCACCTTCACTACTGGCATCCATACTAACTAGTCAAACCTGCAGACAAAAACATTTATATGTAGTCCATCAGTATAATATAGCCTATAACTTAACCTAGCCATGGTTAGGTTATGTTCCCACACAAGAGATTTAGTGGTAATTATATTTTATTTGTTAAAATATAAGTTTAAAATCAATATTTAATGCCAAAATCACAGCTTAAATTACTGCTGATAACACGTATCTGAATGACCAACACAATAATTTGTACGTTGACAACACGTAACTGACATGCATTATTGAGCTAACTTTTAGCTATTTTTTTTTTCAAACATAGCTTCCAAATATAATATTATTATATTAAAAATATTATTACTGTTGATCAAGTAATTCAAATAACTTGAAATGTTTATTAAATTAACTTGAATAAAGCTTATTTCTAGTAATTAACTTACCTCAAACTGAGCAAGAATAAACTGGCACATGTGCTTAATGGTAAGAATAGGAAGATAGTGGGATAACTAACATAGGGAAACGTGTTCCATGTTACAGATGTAATTTCAGTTGTGCTTCTGTCCCACCAAAAGCGCTACCATCGCACAAATTGCGTATGACGTCATTAAGAATAAATCGTTTTGTTTATTATTTCAAAATTAACGGTTAGCAAACGATTGATATTGTAAGAAATGAGCAGAATTAAATTGTGCTACGTTAAAGGGTGCTTAAATGCGCAAACAAATAACAAAAGAAGCACTTTTTTCAATTTCCCATTGAAAAGTAAAGAAAATGGGTCACTGTAAGTATGATTTGTATACTAATAGCACAGGAATTAATTTGTATAGACCTAGCATTTTAATCTAGGCTGTGTTAAAAAGTACAGTATTTTTACATTTTAGACTATAATGCCACATTATTACAATAATGTAAGTTCCAATTATTAATTTTAATAATTACCTTCAAGTATTAATATCAACTTATTCTTGTTTTAATAACCATAACAGTGGATAATCTCTAAATAGCCTATGAGGTAGGCCTACCTATAATTTTAACATCAGGTTGGTACTTACATGTTTTAGATAAGGCCAATTAATAATTTATGGTTAAGCTTTCTGAGTGTTACCGTACATTATTGGGTGCAAGTTTACTATTCGACCCTAGGCTAACCTATTGCAACATAAATGCAAGAATACTAATTTTTTTAAAACCTGAAAGGTTCTAACCTATTAGTATTTAGTCACAGTATGTTTACCTGTATTCAACATTTAACAGTAGAATGTAAAACAACGTCGTTGTCTGCAAAAATATTAGGCTAGAGTCGAATAGTAAACTTACGCCCAATAATGTTATAGATGATGCGTTATACTTGATGCACATAAAACAAGTTGTAGAGTACACAAGATACACTAAATAAATAACATTGCTTTTTCATGTGACAATAGGAAAATATACATTTGTATGTGGAATATACACTAAAGGTTGTAATGATACCTACTGAAAGATTGTAGGGTCAATCCATATGAAATAAACACATGAAGTAGGCTATTTGTTTTCAACCTGACCTCTTCAGAACTGCATTAAATTTTGTAGTACACTTATTCTAGTCCATAAAGTAAGGTTATTTCCAAATTTAAATTTTTTGTCAGGTATATTTTGAGACATAAAATTACAAAGTTTGGGAAAAAACGCTAATTTTGGTAAACGTCAATACCTTTAAATGGGATTTTCTCAGCTCTTAATTGAGATAGAATACCTTAATTTTAAGAAGATATTATAGCTCAAACATATTATAAAAGGCTCAAATTTACTATACGAATGTACACCATATTGCGGCAAAGGTGACAATGTATACACAAGAAAATGCTCTAGTACGTAATTGTTATGTTCAAATCTATTTCTAAAAGTCTTAAGTTATTAAAAGTTCTATGTCTTAAAATATGATTTAAAAACAAGTTTTACTTAATTTATATCCTAACAATAAAATAACGAAAAAGCGTTAGCCCAATTTATATTGTAGATAGGCTAATTAAATAGCCTAACATACCGCTAAATAAAAAATATACAACATGTATGAACTAAACGAAATTTGAACGGAATATCTCTATATACTATTTTATTTTATTTTATTTTAGATGTCAACAATGGATTTCGTTTACTCAGAACAACTCCATTAATCTGGAAGCGAAACGTCCATTTGGCTATATTTGCGACCAGCATTTCAAAAATGAAGATTTTTTGGACGAGACAAGGCAGAAGTTACACTGCGGAGCCATTCCTTCCTTATTGCCACCCTTGACTACAACATCTACTTCTGCAACATATAATCTTGTTACACAAGAGACAGATTCACTTTCTCTTTCTTCTTCCCCTACACTTGAAAATCATGGAAAAATTCCTATCTTATGTACCACGCCTGAAAACATATTTCTTCCATCTTCCTTAATTTCTTCTACACCAATTCCCCCATCCAAATGTTCAACCCGACTGTCTTTCAGCACACCATTAGATCAAAGTACTTTGCTAGATTCATATTCTTGTTCTTCTGGTATTGTTGAATTACAACCTGAAGCCAGTGATATTGATAAATCTACCCAACTGAATTTAGATTTATCAATAACACCTAATCGCTCTTCCTCTTTGACTTTGTCTTCAGTAAAAATGACTCGTTTTACGCAGTTAAATACGCCAAGAAGGCAATTTCTTTTTAAATATGGAAGAAACAAGGACAAATAGTTAAAACGATTGCAAAGGAAATATAGGAATGTAAAAATGCAGTTGACTAAATTGTCTGACAAAGGTCATTCGGAAAAAGAGCTAAATAACTTCTGTCAAACAATTTCAAAAGTTTCAGCTGTATTTTTGTCTTCCTATATAAGAAATTCAAAAATTAAACCAAGAGGCAGAAGATGGACTAATGAAGAAAAGGCATTGGCATTATCCCTTTATAAGAAAAGTCCCAAATGCTACTCATTGCTGCGCAGTATTTGGGCCTTGCCTTCTAAAAGGACATTGTTAATGTTGCTAAACAAAATTCCTTTTTTGACTGGGATTAATGAGCAGGTACTATCTGCACTAACTGATGCGGTTGGTAAGTTGAATGGTCGTGATAAAGTTTGTGCTCTTCTTTTTGATGAGATGTCAATTAGAGAGAATTTTTATTACAATCGTTCAACTGATCGAATCGAAGGTTTTCAGGATCTTGGACACTTAGGTAGGAATAGCCTGGTTGCTAATCATGCCTTAGTTTTCATGGTTCGTGGGCTGATTAAGAAGTGGAAGCAACCTGTTGCTTACTACTTCACTAATGGTGGTACCTCTTCAAAAATCTTAGAGGAACTCATAGTTGTTGTCCTTGATGCTTGTCATAAAGCTGGACTATGTGTCATAGCCACTGTCTGTGATATGGGCTCAACAAACGTCAAGGCCATCAAATCTATGGGTTCTCGCAAAAGTAAACCGTATTTCATGCATAAAGGCAATCCTATCTTCACCATTTACGATCCTCCTCATCTGCTCAAATGTACAAGAAATATGTTGCTGAAGCACAATGTGAAATGTAGAGTTACTTCAGGTAAGGACAAAGTTATGGTCTTATATTTTATTGCAGTATTTGAAGTATTGTATGTGTATAAAATTATGTAATTATAAACAAATTTGTAAAAGCATCCCTTGTGCAATTACGTCACCACCTTCTCTTGGCCTATATTTCATACCATCAAGTTTTCTATATACGCATGGATTGTTTTTGAATTTCAAATAGGCTGTTTTTTTTTAATTTATAATATATTGTTGTGAATATTTTAATAATTATAATTCTGTGTTTATTTCATTTTAAAATTGCTAGAAATATAGTTTTATGTACAGTTTATTCGGTAATTTAGCCAGCATTTTACATTAGCCAGCAACAGAACCTTATACTACAACATTTTACTATTTAATTATGTATAATTGTGTTACATTTGACTTTAGGCTTGGCCTAATTCATGAATTCAATATATTCTCTGTTTGAAACAAAATTGTACAACTCACTATATTAAAGCATGGTTATACAATAATTTGTTATTTCTAAGTAAAAAGTCCCATGGTTACCAATAATTGCAATTTTATTTCATTTTAAAATTTATGACATACATGTACAAAAAAATCATTTTCTAGAAGTCCACTTCCAGAACTAATATAAAAAATATTAATGTAGCACATATATATATAAATAATTTTTACATTGTCTGTATTTTTCACTAATTACAGGTAGTCTGGACTTTGATGGAGTTGCCAGATGGGATGACATCCAAACTGCATACGATTTGGATAAATCTTCAGCAGAGTTCCGTATGCTACATAAGCTGAAAGATTCGCATTTGGAGCCTATAGGAGCCCAAAAAATGAAAGTCGGCAAAGCAGCTCAGGTTTTAAGTCACTCTGTAGCAGCTGCTATTATGGTTTATGTTCAATTTGGTAAGTTTGTTATAATTATTTAGGTTTTGGTATGTTAAACATGTGTAAGAGAAAGTATATATTATAATGAATTGATTAATTTTATTTATTGCGACAGAAATTTCTATTATTATTAGATTTATTTTGCAATAATTTTTGATTAATAATAACACAAAATAAAAATAAAATAAATTTTTTCACTTGTAATGTAGATAGAATTTTTAAGTTAAGAAAGTAATCAAACTATTTATAAAAGCAAGCCTATCTATATATAAAATTCAAATAAATATGGCCATATATAATTCAAACTAACATTAAGTATGACATATACAGGCAATAAACAATGTCCAGATTAAGATACAAACACTACGTTCAAGGTATTGAAACATTTTAAGCCATGAGAAATCATAAAAGGGGTTGATTTGTATGTATATATTGAAACATAAGAGTCTGGTTTTTTTTTTTTTTTGTAAAGAACAGTGAAATGTAAGTAATACTAATTATTTACCTTAAGTACGTCTGGTGACTCCTTGTCGTTTAGTTTAAGACGACATGTTTCGGAGCTGTAACTCCATCATCTGGTCATCCTTCTGGTGAGTTCGTCGAACATTAAAATTTTATAAACACACATTTACACACACACGTCACAGTTTGTCACACAAATAAATACAAGAAATAAGCTGTATCTCAACGTCCGGTCAGTATAATGCAGTGGAGTTTACTGATGAATAATGAATGCTATAGAGGAGTTTTAAATATATAAAACATTAAAAAAAACCCAGATGACGTATTAAACGACAAACTTACGTTCAACTCCCACTATTTGTACGACACGGCTATCAACCATTTGTATAAAACATACAGAGATAAAGATCAGTAATCTGCACTGCACTATACTGACCGGACGTTGAGATGCGGCTTATTTCTTGTATTTATTTGTGTGACAAACTGTGACGTGTGTGTTAGTGTGTGTGTAAATGTGTGTGTTTATAAAATTTTAATGTTTTTAATGTTCGACGACCTCACCCGAAGGATGACCAGATGATGGAGTTACGGCTCCGAAACATGTCGTCTTAAACTGAACGACAAGGAGTCACAAGACGGACTTAAGGTAAATAATTAGTATTAATTATCTGTGACTCGGACCAAAATTATGCAATGAAATGTAAGAGTCACAAAATTTGTTAAATAATCTAGAAGATAACATTGCACTTTCTAACTATCAAATTTTGATCAATACAAACTAAAGGTTTATTTACAACTCAAAAAGGCGACTTGATTCCTCCTATTTATTCAAAGCCAAATTGTCACATCATTCTACTTTTTTATCCTTTTGTTGCTCTCTTAAATTAAGCTTCTAACAACATTTTACATTACGTAATACCTTGTTTGAAAAAAATTCTAATTATCTGGTATGTTTGTTACAGGTTCTCTACCGTCATCGGCTCTGGCAACTTCAACATTTATAAAAATGTGTGATGATCTTTTTGATTCATTTAATGGCAACTCTTACAATTTTGAAGGAGGTAAAAAGTTAAAAACTTTTCTCCGAGATGGGAGTGCCCACTTACAGTTTTGGACGAATGCATTAAAAATTGTGGATAGCTGGCAATTCCAATTTGAAAAGGTAAAGGATGGAATATCTAAACAAGTAATTTTGAGGCCACCTTCACAGAATGGCTGGCTCATTACTATGAGAGCAGTCATGCTGTTGTGGACATACTTGAAAGATACTCTGTCCTTGGACTATTTATGTATTCGAAATCTGAACCAAGATCCTTTGGAGAATTTATTTGGTTCAATTCGTAACAACTGTGGGTGCAACTACAATCCCACAGTTGGCCAATTTGTAGGTAGTCTTAAGACCTGCATTATCAATGGTCTTGCATTTAATCTTATTGTTAAGAATGGTAATTGTGAAAATGATAATGCAGATATTTTGAGCACTCTTCAAAGTTTTCTTGGTTCAGATTGTTCCGATATGGAAGTGGGTGCTAATCCAGAAAATCCACTTACAATGGATGATGAAAATCACGGCCCTGCTGCTTGTAGCGCAGCACCAGACATACCAAGTGACATGGCCTTGATGTCAACATCCTATGTAAGTGGGTATATTGTACGGAGGCTGCTTGCTAAATACAATTGTGATGATTGTGGAGCTGGTCTCTGCTGTAAGCCTTCTGATGATTTCTATCATGCAGGAATTTCATTCAAGGAGTACAACGAAGAATACAATAGGCTAACTTATCCATCTGAAAAGTTTGTCTATTGTGTTACTCTTTGTGCAAACTTGGTTGACAAAATTCTTAATGAACGTGGTCATCAGAATGATTTATCCAAAATCATCAATGATTGTATTCGGCAAACAGTAACCTTTGAATGGTTCAAAGACTTCTGTGTAGTCCACTGGGAGGACGTTTACACCACCTTTATAGAATCTATTGTAAAACTATGTATTCCTTGGTGGTGTACACGCTCTAATAGACAGAGGATGTCTAAGGCTACACAGAATAGAAAAAATAGAATTTTAAAACACTGCTAAATTAAATTATATATTTTTGGCCTAGTATTTAGATGTCTGTAGTATTGTATATATTTATATTTTGTAAGCACTCCTGATTGTATATATATTGTTAATATTGTATATACTGTAAATATTGTATATTGTCTTTTTATCCAGAAATGTCTGGATAAAAGCGCTTGAACTATTTTGTAATTAAGACTCATGGATACATTCAAGTGAAAGTACTGAGTCGTAGAAGTTGTACAGAGTCTTGAGTGAAGAGCATCAATCTGATTTGGTGATTTTGAGAGAAAGATATTTTTAATGCGATCAATATTTGTTCAATCAAGTATATATTCATAGCTTTACATAATAGTTGATTTCGCTCTTGCTTTTTTAAAAATATTTCTTCAGTGATTAACTGTAGGAGTACAGTGTATTATTTCTCTCCTCTTCTTTTTTTGGTTAATATTTAAACAAATCTTTTATATTCTTAAAGCATAGCTTTACCAATTTGTTTATTTCAATTCTTTTTTGTTTTATAAAAAAATAATCATAGCTTGACGCTTTGTTTTTTGCTTTTGTAAAAAAGCTTTTTTGAGAGGATTGTATATATATTGTAAATATTGTATATATTGTAAATATTGTATATATTTTTTCTGATAAATAATATTCAAAGAATAATTAGTGACATATAAATTAAACATACAACTGAATCATTTTAGTAACGTAATACAAACCAACCCCTAATTATGTTTAATTTTTTTCAACATTTCGTTTCCATGTTTTGGGATGGTGCAAACTTTTCCTTGCATTTTCTGAAGATAGAGTTATTATTTGTTGCTTCATTGCAATGCATAAAGTAAGATCAAATTAAGTTTAAAAAGAAAATATTAAGATTCAAAACAATGTATTCACAATAAACCTCACATGTGTGTAGCAAAAAAACCGCCATGACACTTTCACAGGTCACATGACCTATTTTGAGCAATTCCATTGGTATATAATGGAGATGGCCACTTTTGAAACAAACCTCAGCTGTACTTGTCCGTTTTTAAACTAATTTTATATTAAATCGTTAAAAATAACACGTTTCTGAAACAAATAAATATCGCCAATGAAAAGAGCAAAAAAAAAATATTAGAAACAGGTGATACTTCAATTTTGTCCAGGAACACAGTTGTCCGTCTTTGATCCCATGCTACTCATTTAACAAAATATCAATTCATTTAAAATATACTAAAAAACAAATGGGATTTAATCGATAGATCGTAACCATTATGTCAACTGTTTTTAACAGTTTGTTGAAAAACATTTGAAGTATGTAATTACTTTTATTATAAACAATTATTCAAGCTTAAATGTCTAGATTGATAAAATTTGTCTATATTTTAACATTTGCATTTAGTTATACATGCAATAATTTTGAATGATAATGTATATGTGAACTTGAGGGTTTATACTTAAGAGTAAAAGTATGAAGATGATTGGTAATTGTAAACCTTTCAAGATAATTTTATGTGAATATTATTGATTATATATCTAGGTGATATAATGTTTTAATAAATTTGTCTTATCTAAAAAATGTTATTATTTGTTTATTATCCTTCTAGTGCTTTCTTTAATGGCAACAAAAATAATGCATTCTCTTTTATTTTTATAAAGAAAAATTATGATTAAAAATGTCTAAAACCATTATTAATTAAAACCATTGTGCATCCACTTAATTAATTTGAGTGTACATTTTAACAAATAAGATTTCTTTATCTACAAGTGGTCAAATATATTTCAATAATACTTTTACCAAAGTTATTTTCAAATAATAATATGTTAATTTATAAGTGTTATAAATTTAAATAAATATTACATTATTTTAATTTTTACAGCCTAATATTATGTGATTACTTTTGAAATTAAGTATTTTTCTTAGATTACTACTGTGTTTTAAATTATAGACAAAATGTATTATTAAATGACAATTTAGTTACTTTATTCTAGAGTCATTTAATAAACTTTTGTTTAACAAAATAAATTTCACAGTTAGTAGCGAAAGAATAATGCTTAAATATGCAAAAGTAATGATTTAATAGTAGGCCTATAAATTATATAATTATATACTACAATACCGGTTAAAATAGATACAACGTACTACGTTTAGTAAAACTTTCTTTGTTAGGTTGCTTCTATCCCACCAGAAGCGCTGAAGATAGTTTCAACTTATAACATTGAGTTGCCTATCTCCTTTTGGTATCATTATCTCTGGAAGATACTGAGTACTGACCAGAGATAATGATGGTACTGACAGATACGAGCAGAGGATACGAGGTTCCAACTGTAGTTTAGTTCCACATTAAGATACGAGGTGTCGTTAAAGTGCAGTTTTAATTACAGTGACTTGATAAAGACCTAGTCTCTGTAGTTTTAATTACAGATGGTATCAACAGAAACAAAATAATAGATTTGTCGGTTATATTGACATCAAAATGTAAAAACCGGGAAAAATGCAGTTACGAGGTATCAATTCTTAACCCTCGATATTCTACTTGCAATGTAAACCCAAGATATTAAAGTAACATAGAAACTACCATTTAAAAGTAACTACTAATAATTTATAATAATTAAAATTTTAATATATTTCAATACATAATAAGCAAGTAATAAATTTCTTATAAAGTATTTAATTTAATGTACAAGAACAATTTCAAACAAAAATATATAAATCAAAAATCAGAGTTAAAAGTAAGTATAGTAATTCAAATTAGTGAAGAAGAAGAAATAAAAACATCATATATTACAACAAGAGCATAGAGTGGATTGTTAAAAGAGAGTTAATAAAAGATGGAAGGGAGAAAATAAATATATGTAATGGTGAAAGTTATAACTAAAAAATACATTATTAATGATTTCAAAGAATTAGAAGAAATACAAACAATTATAAGAAAAGAACCAGATAAATGGTAATTAATAATACTTCAATAACCTTTCAACAGACTTTTCCAAGTGTAATTTCAATTCATTACAAAATATATTTTTTTGAATTTCAAATTTAACCTATTTCAAATGTGCGTAGCTATGCAATGGATATAGGAAACAGCGCTATACCAACCCCGAGATAAATATGTAATATATAATATAAATTAATAAAGGATTGTTTAGTAAATGTTATAAAAGACAAGTTATTGTATTAATATAATAATTATTGTAGTAGAGTGCTGTTTTAAAATTTAGTTCACAATTTTGAGTAACCAAAATTTACCACAAAATGTCTACAACTCTTGAGTCTGTAATCATGTTAGGACTCAAGTTTCCATTACAATAAAAAAAAAATAGATTTTCAGACTGTAGCATATTAATTTGTAAGAAATAATGTAATTCGTTCTTCATAATATTTGGCTAAAACCAGGCTAATACTATTTTTGTTTATGAATCTTCAGTGTTTTATATACTTTAGTTCATAGTATTATCAAGTTCAAGATTCCTAGTGTGCTTTAGCCAAGTTTACTTCATTTCATAATCGTTTAGTCCTTTGCTTTTTACTTTTAAATCTCTTTGCATTGGATACCCTAGTTGAAAGTGCATGTGTTTAGAGATCTTGGCTGAAGTTGGGTGAGTTAACGTTTTTTATCGGCTTTAATCGTATTTAAGATATTAACTATATGTAAGAATAATAATTTAATAATTCAAATCTCATATATTTATTTCTATTGGTGCCATTAATATACAACTATTAGGAAAGCAAAAGTAGGAAACATAAATTTAAAATACTGTAACCCTAAAGCAGTAGTCTATGCTACTAAGCTGAGTTTTATAAACATCCACGTTTGCAAATTAATTTTATAGCGTAGACTTACAATTCGAATTTTTATGTCTTACACTTATAATGTAACGTTTGTCGCCTATATTTAAGTAATTTAGGTAAAGTTGATGAAGGTGTTAAGGTTTATCTGCTACACATTGTTTTATCTAGGCAGGCCTAGCTTATAGCCGAAGTTGTTAACTTCCCTTGCAACAATCAAATGTGGTCAAATTTAAAGGTACAAGGTTCTAAATAAGGCATAAGGAATTGTTAAGGCCTAGGCTATACTTAGGTGGCGAAAGTTTACATTACGACCATATGTAATAGCCTATTGCGGCAGAGGTGCCAACGTTTACGCAAAAAATGGTTTAATAGGCCCTACGTAATTGTAATGTTTAGTTCTATTTCTAAACGGTATTTGTTTACTTTAACTTGTCAATCAAAACTAGGCCTACCATAAACACACAAACCTGAACTTTTTTCTTAATAAATATAGTATTTATACACTTCACTGATGCCGGGAAACCAATATTTAACCATCTTCAACACGTACAACATTAAAAACTTTCAAATAAAAAGTTCCTTATGGAGAATTACATTGTAAAGTGCCGACATGTTTTTCTTACCGACCTGACAGCGTTGCCGGATTGTTCTTGTTCTTTTTTGTGTAGAAACGAACAATTTAGGCAACTCATTCTAATTATAAACAGTGTGATAATACGACGAAATATTATAATTATATAAATATTATAGGTCTAATCATACTGTTATCGGCAAAATACTGTGACTAAACAGTTTAGGTAAGTCCTCTAGTTTTTTTTTAATTCTAATTATATAAAGTGATAATACGACGAAATATTATAATTATACAAATATTATAATCATACTGTTATCGGCAAAATACTGTGACTAAACAGTTTAGGTAAGTCCTCTAGTTTTTTTTTTATTCTAATTATATAAAGTGATAATACGACGAAATATTATAATCATACTGTTATCGGCAAAATACTGTGACTAAACAGTTTAGGTAGGGCTAAGTCCTCTAGTTTTTTTTTTAATTTCAATTATATATAAAGTGATAATACGACGAAATATTATAATTATACAAATATTATAATCATACTGTTATCGGCAAAATACTGTGACCAAACAGTTTAGGTAAGTCCTCTAGTTTTTTTTTTTATTCTAATTATATAAAGTGATAATACGACGAAATATTATTTCTCAAATGAGGCAACCTTTACTATCTAGTTACCTTGATTTATACACACCTTAATTAGTATAGTAACCTATTGTTCGATTTGGCAACGTTGATTAATTTCCATTTTAAATACGCAGTTAAACGGTACTTCCTATTGTTTGATGCATTTGTTTACGTAATTATGTTTGTTACATTATTTTCACATTTTCTTGCTTCGTGGATACTTTTGGGGTTCATATTGTTTAGTTTATTTAATTCTTACATGTTTGGTGTATGTGAAGTGATTTATTTTGTTATAATTACGTCAAATATCGCGGAAAAGTCGAAACTTAACCTATACAATTTCAAGTTTTATTTCTTTCATAACTCCTACAAATATTATTTGTCGGGCAAATTTTTGTTGTTTCTACCATCAGTTAGGTGTGTTCTTTCATGTTATATCAAATTCCCTTAGAAATCGATTGACAAGTTAAAGTAAATTTTTACCTTCTAAACGTCTTAAATAAATGAAAACAAGATATGGTTAACAAAATGTAAAATAGGCTAATTAATTATGAACAGAAAATAAAACACTCTAAATCTTAAACTCAATTCACAATTTATTTAACTTAAGTACAGTAGGGGAAATTTAAAATTTATCTTTTTAATGACATCGGACTACACTTAATAAAAACATAAATAAAAACTCTATTGTTGGACTAAGCTATTCCTACACCTAAGTTTTTTGTACATCCCATATAAATATTTCTATTTAAAAAAAATGGGAATAATAATTCATTCATTTAAACAAAAAAAATATTTATAGGCCTAGTAGTAGGCCCTATACTTTAATTAATGCAATTTGTACTAAGGTTATATGCTTTAGGCCTTTACTTGTGAAATAAATGAAGTTTTAAATTTACTGTGTAACATAATAAGATGCGAATTTAAGTTTATCTTTGTATCACCTAATCGAAATACCACTTTAAATGCTTCAGTGATTTACTGTTAATAAATTAGCTGAATAACTATGAAAACTACATATTGCTTTAAAGCTGATGATTTGTATAAGAATCTATACATAAATAATTTGCTGGGGGTTATTTTGTGAATAGAACTAGCCTACTCCTAGAGTTTTTTTTTACTGATTTTGACGTTTTTGGTGTCATTTTAAAGAGCTCACTCTGAAGTTGTGTGTCCCTTAAAATGAGCTCAATGTTAAGGGCTTCACCCCAGTGGCCCTCAAAGTTGCCATGTTATCCTATGCCAGATAGGATTTGTTGACCATATATGCGCAATTTAAGTCAAAATAATAAATGTCAACACGTATGCAATCAGCTGGTGTTAAAAAGGTTTGTTATGATTTGTATTTAATAACTTTACTACCGTACCCTTTAAATTAAATCAAGCAATAGCGAAGCATTGCTGGGTCCGCTAGTAAAACTTATTTTGGTAACATTTAGTTTCTTCTGTAATAAAATTTTAATTCTATAAATTAAACTACAATTCAAAATAATATTTTAAATGGCAATTTGTTTCAGGATATAACATCTTAAAATGGCAAAGTCGAAGAATCACACAAATCACAATCAAAGTAAGTAAACATGTTAATGAAATAATTATGGGAGCAGAAATGCACAGTGGTTAAACGTGTTCATTCAGTCTGCAACAGTTGGAAACTTAACACACTTGTGTAAATTCGAACAATTACAAGCCGCTACGGCTCAAGTCCTTTAAAAGAGGAGCTAGTAGACAACCTGATCTTGAATAGAAACCTTTATAGGTTATACTTGTTGTGATAAAGCTTTGCTGCGCCTCGTGAAGGCAGATGTTTGAATTGACAACAGCTCAATACTTTTGCTCTCCTATTGGCTTTTGCTCAAAGGTCTTGATTCGTGGCATCTGATGTAGTTTAAGTTACTAACATTCAGTTATAGCTCAGACCAAGTTGTTAAATTTGTCCGAATAAACTGTTTAATACGACTTAAATTTCTCCATTGATTATTACGGTGAAAGATTGTAATAACCGTATTTAGCCTATACACTGTACGGTATTTTTTTCTTTTGAATGTGGGTCAATCCATTTCAAATCACCCAGGCAATGTTGCTCAACAATTTTATTTTCCTGATTTTTTATCATGAACTCCCTATAGGTAGGTAGTTACAAAACACTAATTGAAAATTTTTTATTAGCCACAGTTTTTTTCTGGCAGCCATTTTTAAAATGGCGGTCGGGCAAAATTTAATAAAAACGTGGTTTGCGGAAAGTTTAATTACCAAGCTATTTTTAAAGATATCAGAATAATTCAAAAACCAGTGTGTTGAGCATGAAATGAACTTCATTTATACATTATTTTAATTTTTCTATCATTAAGAGAGTTAGTCAAACTCTACCTCTAAAAACTCGGAAAAAATGTAGCCTATCAATCGTTACTTTTTAAGACCATAAAATTTTATGAAGGAAAAGAGACTCGCTAATAATTTTTTATTTCTGTGTTGAGTGCTTATATAACTACCTGCAGTATAAGTTGTAGTCCTGAGAATGCACTCCTTTTTTTTCTAGGGCTTTCAAAAATGGCCAAAAGCCTTTAAACGTAAATTTTCTCAGGTCAATATCTAAAAAGGGACTGAATGAAAACAAGTGAAAATTTTACAGAATGTTCTTTATACAAATAGGAATACCTCACACAAAAAAGTATCACTGAGACTCAACTACATTTAGAGTAATAGAGCACTGAATTTCTGTAAAAACGCCACCCTTCTCATGCTCGTGCAGTGCCAAGTTCACAAACAATGGCTTGAAATTATTACAATTGTCATTGATGGAATGATGTTTAAATCATTACATACAATAAATGATAAAATATTTCTACTTTTAAATAACAATGGGCAGTTATAACAATAAATAAGTTACAATTTTAAAATTTATTTTACCGATATATTTGTTGTACTAAACTTGCATACAGAATGCATCCGTTTGTCATCTACTTTAAAAAAGAAGACATTTATTGTTCGGTAACATCCATCAATACTATTGTTAAACACACTACTAATTTTTAATACAGAGAACTTCTATGTTTTCAAGAGAAGAGATGCAGACCGATGTTTTTAGAAATGCATTTAAAATGAGTGACAGGGCAAAACCACTGCACTGTGTCTTGGCATTGCGTTCTTTAAAGGTCCACACCCGTGATTACAGCACAGTAGCTCAGCTTGCTATATGCTAAATTTATGCAAATTCAGCTCTTATGAGGGGCCTTTTGTATCTTCTAATTGTTCAAATAAAGTAGAGCAGCGAGCCTTGATTTGAGTCAAGTCTCATTCTTGGAAATTAAACTATATCTATCCATCTATCAAATAATACAAATATAAGCCGATAAAAGTAAGTTTTTTTTGTGAATAAATAAGAAGGGAAAATGTAAACAAATACAAATGTTGAACAGATACCATTTTAATAATGAAGTTTCTGGTTTTTGAATCAACTAATTCGTATTATTATGTAATTGTAATTTATGGACTCTTTTTACATCATTCTGCTATGTAGCAAGAGAGTCTTTACAACTACTAAACAAGTAGAATTAGGTGAAATAATTTTATTTTAGAGAGGTAAGCTAAAAGTAGTCGTTTTATGTATACAAATTATGCAGGTACCTTGTAAGCTACTTGTTTGTCGGAATTCATCCTCTGAGAAGGTATAGCTTAGCTTGTATCCTAAAATGTAGACTTTGCTGTTTTATGTTTTCGTCCTAAGGCAGGTTATTTGTTGGAATTTTATTGTATGATTTTTTTGCATTCCTTTCCTTCCTGGTAAAAAGCAGCATGAAGTTTTCCTGGTATATAATTTAATTGTCATTATAATGGTTTGTTTGTGGTAGTTTAATACAGAGAAAGTAATTTAAAAAAAAATATTTTTAGATGTCCTAATAAAAGATTTAATAATTTTATTTTAGATCGCAAAGCTCACAGGAATGGGATTAAGAGACCAAAGCGTTATAGGCATGAATCCACATTGGGTGTAAGTATGATTTAATACTAAAAATAAAACATTTTCCAGTGCTCATTCAGCGTAGAGATTTGTGATATCACATTCCAATTTATTTATGAGAACAAAAGAGAAAACAAATTCTGAAATTGTTCAGCAAAAATATTTTAGTAAGAGTAAGACCTCGATAATCCGGCACTTTGATAGTTCGGCATCCATCATCTTGAAAATTGGCATTCATTAAAAATGGCAATTTTTACAATTATTATTGAGTGATTTAGGCCCGGTCTACACTGTCTGTTGGCTCCGCATCTATTAGAAACAGTGTGTGTAAAAATCTACTGCTTAATAAACTTGTCCAAAACAAACATTTCAATCAACATTTCTCCTAAAAATCGAACTGATTCAAAACAATGTGCTCTTGTTGTCCTTTAAAAACGTTCCCGGTTAAAGGGACCGTTTAACACTTCCGTTGCTGCCAGTACTTTGTTGAACGTATTCCATTTAATGAAGATTATTTGAACAAATTGAAGTCTTTGGAAAAAGATACATTGAATTTCTTGAAAATAGTTGTTCGATTTAAAACCGCTTTGCACGTTTTTGAAGAGTTTGTAACAGGCTGGAGTAAAAATAGCAAACCCCCACCATGTACTGACTAACGGAAGTCAACAACAAAGGGGAAGGAGGCGTCCCTACCTGAGGTCCATCAGTCATCAGTTAGCGGCAATCTCTCTACGCAGATATTGTTATGTAGTTTCAACGTGTAATTTACGCGTTCATTTATAGTTTAAACCATTTTAAAGGAAGACCTCGATAATCCGGCATCACCGGATCTCCGAGCGTGCTGGATTATCGAGGTCTTATTGTACCTATTTCACAAGATTTAGATATGTTTCCCAACTAACATAAAATATCAAAGACGATAAACTTGAAGCAACAACACAAAATAATTGAATTAGATCAAACATAACTTCAAAATGTAAATCCCTTTATTTCTGGAGCTCTGTGGTACATTTAGAAAATGGAAAAAATAATAAGACTGATGTAATTATGTAATCATTTTCGAAGTTGAATAATATAGGTCATTATTTATTTGATGGCGTTTTACCTTGTGCGTATAGACAATTTTCTATTTATTGTTCAGTGGTGGGGGATGCGATTCGGGCTCTGAGATTCGCTAAAACGGACTAAGCCTCTCCCAACCAGAAGGCCCTTCTGCTCTTTTTCTAAGTGCCTTCACTAAACAAAAGTAAATACTAATATAGTATTTATATCTATATATATAGGCCTAAGAGGCTTTTTCCTGATTGACTGACAGAATCAACGTGGAGCAAAAACTATTTAAGATACAATTACAAAAATTTAAAGGTATATTTTTAGGGGTTCATAGACGCACACTAGAAAGGATTTTGCAAAAAATTTATTTTAAATCTAAAAATATAGAAAATTCGGATAAAACTTCGAAAATTCGAATCAAAAGCTAGCAACACATGTTTGTTTATATTCATTACCATAGCAACCAACTAGCAAATTTAGAATCGGTTTATTATTTTTCACAACCAACAGCTTTTTTATGTGAGATAAACAAACTTAAAGCAAACTCAAACAAAAATCAACAAAAAATGCTTACTGTATTATAATTAAATTCAAACATCTGTTGTTACATTTTATAAAATAAAACAGCTGATTTGGATAAAAAACTTAACACAATTTTAGGTTAGGCCTGTAATGAACCACAAGACGTTTCTTGAAAGTAGATTTACTTCACAACTAACGTTTTTTTAGATGAGGTAAAAGCAAACAAAAGGCCTATTGCATTATAAGTCAAACATTTGGTGTTACAAGTTATGTTGTTTCTTTCTGAATGGATTCTAACAGCTAGTGAATCAACATAGAGCAAAAACTACTTAAGATACAAATACATAAAATTTAAAGGTATATTCCTATCAGTTCATTAAGATAAGATTTGGCCAATTTAGATTTTAAAAGGCATAAATTGTTAAATTAGGCTACAAAGGTTTACCCAGCCCTATTAGTGATAAAACAGCTGTTCAAATCAATAGCTTAGGAACATAATATGTTAGTTTAATCATAGATCATGAATAATAAATAGATCTTGCATCCATTCGGGTACTGTGTTCCGGAAAAAAGGTTGTCGCAAAAATAGTACATGATCGCGCCGCGAGGTAGCGCTAGGGAGAAAGCATTGGTAGCATTGGTGTTTCAAACAGCTTCCATGGTTTCCCCAATAGGTAGCGCCAAAAAAGTCGAATTTCCAGTGGAACAAAATATTGCATTGGATCGGAGTTCTATTAGGTTATCCAAATACAATGGTTTAATGCAACATTTATTAGGCCTACTATAGCAACTTAGCAAATTGGAATCAGTTAATTATTCTTCACAACCAACAGCTTTTTTTAAGATTATGTTAACAAAATAATAGCAACCACAAACATCTGTTCTTACATATTATAAATAAAATAACTGACTTGGATCAAAAAGTTAACACAATTTTAGGTTAGGCCTATATTAAACTAAAACAAGTTGTTTGAAAACATTTACATTTGTTACCATAGCAACCGATTTGGCAAATTTAGAATCTGATAAAATTGTATTATTCTTCATAATCAACAGTTATTTTTAGGTTAGGTATAAGCAAACAAACAAAAATCAATAAAGAAGCCTTACTTGAATAATAGAACAAAGAAGTCTTTAGTAATATAATTGAATCATTTGATGTTACATATTATATAGTTTACTTTAGTTGGCAATATCAAAATTTGTTTGAAATGTTGACTATTGATTATTTAAATATTAATGGTGAAATTACAACGCACACCGTAATTACTATTATTGGGGATGATGTCTATTTCGATCTCTTTCTTACATTCTGTATAGGTCACCCCACTACTCTCATCACCCTAGACCTCGATCCAAGTGCCTCTGTCCTACTAAAAAATTGTAGTTCCCTTGAAAATATCATAATACATACAATAATCTGTTTGTATTTGCTTTGTCTCAGGTGTAGAGCCCCCTATTCTAATTATAAATCTTGTAATTGTTAGTAAAATGTAAGACTTTTTTAAATTAAACGTAAGTAAATAAATAGATAAACAAACTCAACCGTAAATCCATTCGACTGAAATTTGATATAAACTAATTGTTAGGTTCGTTTGTATGTATTCGGTTCAATTACATTTTGTTCTTAGATGAAGGAAAGCAGTCGAATCAAAAATCATTGTGTTGTTTTCAGTGTCTGTAAACTTAGTCTGAAGGAAAGTTTAGTTACTTTATTTGGTAATGCCACTAATAAATACATTATTTTAAACTAGCAAAAATCCAGATTAATGAGTATCTCCCTATGAAGTACTTAGTCTTTAGATAAAATAAAACCTGAACACAAAATCTCACAATAAATACGTTTACTAACCTTTTTATATACTTAGTCTTTAATGGTAAGAAATGTTATATATCCCATGCCGTTTCTTGATAACGAAAACAATGAAATATATTTTTATTGTGTACTTTATTCTTAACTTTGGAAAATAATGTTGTTTCATCATTTTGTAAAATGGAACAATTTTCTTTGTAGGTTGATCCAAAATTCTTGAAGAACTTGAGATTTGCCAAGAAACATAACTTGAAACCTGCTGCTCAATTAAAGAAGTTCGCAGAGAGACAAGCTTCAAAGGAAGCCAAAATAGCAGCAAAAAAGAAATAGATTTTAAGTGGTGATTTTATGTAATAAAAAATGTTTTAAAATGAACTGGTTTTATTTATATAAAATGTCCCAACAGTGTTTGATCACACATTTTTGCTTTTAATATTTCTACAACTTCCTGTTTTCTGTCCAAGAGTAATTGGCAATTGTTAATACGTGGTGCTGGAAAATGAATTTTTGTTCCAGCCTTTATAAATAATAAACTATTATATTGGGTAAGTAGCTTTTAAGGTAGTTAATTTTAATAGAGTGGTCAAACTTTGATTTGATAATTTATAAACTTCTTGTAAAATACAACAGTCAGAAAACAGATCGGTTTCAGTTATAAATATGTAGGCCTAACATAATATTAACATTAATATTCTTCAATACCACTCTGTTTATAAGCTTGTAACTTGTACAGTAGAGTCCCTCTATTCCGAACTAATTAGACCGAACACTGTTCGGTTTAGCGGGAATTCGGAATAAGCGGATTTCATTAATCATATCAACGTATTGACTTGTTAGGCGTAAATTAAATGCGGAGGTCTGCTAGTGTCAGTTCTATACAGCGTTGATCGGATCGGAGGAAAGCGAGGAGGAAGTGAAAGCTCAAACTGAACTCATATCACACGTAGACGCGGCAAATGCTTTTGACCTCGCCTTAGTGTAGGTTTACACCAGGCCTGCAGAATATGTCCGAACGCCCGAACGAGGTTCGGGGGAAATTAAGATTGAGCTGGGGAAATTTTGGCCACGAAAAAATCCACCAAAAATAAAGAAAATATTATTATTTTGGGGAAAAATAGATAAGAAATGTATGGGAACAAAGGTCAGCTTAATCGGTTTGTATGATACATATACCAACACACACACAAAGTGTGTTGTCTGCTCTCTGTTGCAAGTTGCAAGTCGGACAGGGATCCTATTTAATTTTCACCGCACAAAATATCGTACGGTGGAGCCGCGATACGACATTAATCTTCACCGCACAAAATATCGTACGGCCGATACGATATTATTGTGCCGGTTGATGAATGGCAGTTTTCTGATTCTTGACGGGCGTTCAAATACATTCGTTGGGTATTAAAAAATAATTATATTATGATACCGGTATGCAAATTTTGATTAGTTTCATACAAATGATATTATTCAAGCGATTAGAATTAAATCATATTAAAAAAAATTGTACGATACTTAATGTAAGCCTATAGGTATTACCGATGTTATTTAATTTTCTTTTCGAGATTCGAAATCAGTCTTTATCAGTAAAATGCGTACAATGTGATGTGCGTACTCATTTCGGCTTGCATTAGAATGCCGAAGTATTGAAATGATGCGATGATTTTTGTGCGTCAGTTTCCTTTATGCACGGTATAAGCACTCACAGACGTCGTAGAAAACTTCTGTTGCTACCAAAATCTTCGTAATTTTATTGCGGAGAGTTGAAAAGCTTTTGAGCGCTTCTAGCGTGAGGCGTAGCGCGTAAGGGTCACATTGTTGGGTCAAAAATTTGAAAATATTGGGTCAAAATTATGAAATATCAGTGTGGGACTATTGATTAATATGTTTTTCGGTACGAAAAACCCGATTTTGCGAGTTAAAAAGTCGTAGCGCGTCGGGATCACGTTTTTGGATCAACATTTTGAAAATTCAGTGTGGGGTATCTTTTTATATGTTTTTGGGTACGGGAAAACAGATTTTGCGAGTTAAAAAGTCGTAGCGCGACGGAGTCATATTTTTGGGTCAAAATTTTTAAAATATTGG
>JAGFPH010000706.1:361069-375211 GCA_018207615.1 Philaenus spumarius
TTTATATGTTTTTGGGTACGGGAAAACCGATTTTGACAGTTAAAAAGACGTGGCGCGTCGGGATCACGTTTTTGAATCAAAATTCAGTGTGGGGTATCGTTTTATGTTTTTGGGTACGGGAAAACCGATTTTGACAGTTAAAAAGTCGGAGCGCGTCGGGATCACGTTTTTGGATCAAGATTTTGAAAATTCAGTGTAGGGTATCGTTTTATATGTTTTTGGGTACGGGAAAACCGATTTTTTGACATTTAAAAAGTCGTAGCGCGTTGGGATCATGTTTTTTATGTTTTTGGGTACGGGAAAACCGATGTTGACAGTTAAAAAGTCGTAGCGCGTCGGGATCTCGTTTTTGGATCAAAATTTTGATAATACAATGAGGGGTAGTAAGTTTTATGAGTTTTTGGGTATGGGTGAACTGATTTCGGTAGTTAAAAAGTCGTAGCGCGTCATGATCACGTATTTTTTAACTAAATGTAACAAATGAATTGTTAAGTGTAATTTTCTTACAATTCGTGTGATCTGTCCTGACGATTTTCACTAGTGACTGTGGTAGGTAATTTGGTAATTGAATAGGAACTAATTAAAAATAACATTTAACTTTGATTTTACCACTTAAGTATTAGGCCCGTGTTACACTGTAAAATATTTTATAAAATATGTTTTATAAAAGATGGTATCCACCTATTATAAAAGATTTGAAAAGTGATTCTCTTTTATAAAATATTTTGGACTTATACTAAAAGGTAAAAATGTATCTAACATTTTATAAAAAGTAAAATGCCAACCTTTTAAAATTTATAAAAGAAATATATTATAAAAGATGGCCCATTACACTATCACAGATCTTTATAAAAGAACTTTTATAAAACATATTTTATGAAATATTTTTCAGTGCAATACGGGTCTTAGGCCTACTTTTAAACATAATAAAATAGCAATAATTAGGTTGTATTTTTTTGTTTTAAACCTTTTGTGACAATCTGAAGATATTTCACTGTAGATATTTAATTTCACCATAGTTAATTAAGTAAAAATAATGCTATTATTATTTTTTTGAAGATTTATATTGGTATTTATAATGAATACAGTAGAACCTCCCATATCCGACCATGACGGGACCGGGCCGTGGTCGGAACGGCCAAAAGGTCGGATATCGGGAGGAACGTAAAATGCCGTTCCCAGGTACAAAAAATGCCACACACTACTGTAATACAACTTTATTACACCTTTAAAAATATTGTGTATACATTTCAAACATTTTCTGACATGAAATTAAATACGTAAATATTGTTTATTCAACTTGTAAAACTATTGATAATCATTTACAAGTTGTAATGATTTTACATTTCAAACTTTTACTGTTATGAAATTAGTTACAGTACATTTACAAGTAATGATTAACATTTCAAACATTTCCTGAAATTAAAAAAAATAATAAAAGTATTTCACTTACAAAAATATTAATTAATATTTAGGCCTACACGTTAAATATTTCAAACATTTACTCTGGTAAAATTAAATACGAAAATGTGAAAGTCCAAATGAATGGGATAAAGTTCCACAAAGCATACCTATATTTGAAGAATTCAGTGATGGATTTTTGTTTTAATTTTGTCAGCCTTGACTTTGCGGAAGTATCCCTCCACTTCTTTGCCCACAGTACATCCATCGGGGTTGCATTTGGATGTTGCTCGATGTACTTCAGCGCAGTATCGAAGGCGTCCTTGGCAGCAGAATGACTCACTACGTTGTCACTTGGTGTTTCGTCGTCATCCGAGTCGATTTGTTCTTCCACGGCTTTGTTTTGGACAGCAGCAATAATTTGGTCGTCGTTGAGGTCTTCATTCGTATCTTCAGAAACGTCAGCTTCGACGAACCACTCTTCTACATCCTTCATCTGCAGATCATGCTGAAACGTTTGTAGATTGTGTAATGTTTCACTGTTGTCTGCCTCAGCTTCTGCCAAAGTCGGTTCACGATTTTCTTCTTCAGCTTCCTCTTGTTTTAGTGATGGCCAAACCTTTTTCCAGGCCTTCTGAAGGGTGGTTTGCTTGATTTCATCCCAAGCTGTGGCAACAGTGTAGATAGCATCCTTGATGTTTAAACTTTTCATTGCCTCAAAAAGGTTACATCCTTCTTCTGTTTTGTCCAGCAGAGATCCAACGTATTTTCTTCGGTATCTCCTCTTTAACTACTCAATAACGCCTTGATCCATTGGTTGAATCAGCGGTGTGACATGGGGCGGTAAAAATAAAGCCTTGATATGACCTTTCTTTAGTTCACATTCAGCGGGGTGAGTGGGGGCGTTATCTAAGAGCAAAACAGCACGAGCAGGTAGTTTTTTAGACTTTAAATGTTTTTTTACTGCGGGGATGAATTCGTAAAAAAACCACTCTTTAAACAAAGCAGAATCCATCCAAGCAGATGTTTGATTTCGGTAGAATACCGGAAGTGTTGCCATGTTTATATTTTTAAATGCTCTTGGCTTCTTAGATTTTCCAAAGACGAATAACGGCATTTTGTGGCTTCCCGAGGCATTGCTACAAGTTGCAATTGTGAGTCTATCTTTGGCAAGCTTTGTTCCTAACACAGGTTCATTTTTAGCAGCAAGAGTGGTTTTTGGAAGCATTTTGTAATTTAGACCCGTTTCATCTACATTATACACTTGGTCGGGTAAAAGATTCTGTTCTGCGATTAACTTTTCAAATTTGTCTACAAATTCTTGAGCAGCATTTTCATCAGCTGAGAGTTTTCCCCCCGCAATTATAACATGCCATATACCATGACGCAACTTCCATTTATGTAGCCAACCTTCACTAGCGCAAAACTTTTCTGCCCCTCCCAACTTTTCAAACAATTTGACGGCATTTCCTTGAGAATCGGGCCTGACAATGGGGTTCCCTTACGTCTTTTTTGGCAAAACCAAACCCACAACGCTTCATCGACAAGTTCTAGTTTTGGTTTTTTTAAACATTTTTCTACTTTTAAATGCATTGTCGGTCTCTACTGTTGTTAAGTACGATTCCAGATCCTTACGGTTTTTTTCCCAGTCTTTTACAGTTGTCACGCCTACACCCAACCCAGAAGCTAGCTTAATAACAGACTCACCACGGTCCAATCGTTGTAACACATCAAGTTTTTGTTGAAGTGAAACACAAACACGTTTACGTTTTTCAGTTGTCATTGGCACACACGTAACTCGTAACCTCAAACTAAAAAACTTCACACTCCGCAGATTATGGGAAAAATCACGAACAAAACAATATTGACATAAACGCACAAACTGACATTCCACATCAACAACCACGGCTAAACTAACAGTTTTTTACTCAAAAGTAAAGCATAGTATCGATGAGTCACTTTTTCAAGTCTGTACAGCCTCGCGAACGGAAACGGACCGTGAGAGCGCGAGTAAACAATAGACAGACGGACGGTCGGACACTAGGTCGGATATCGGGAGGAGTCGGATGTGGGAAGGTCGGATATGGGAGGTTCCACTGTATAATAAAAATTATTAAAACGTAAGGTCAACAAACTGTGTTAATGTCTGGCGCATCAGTAGCGAATAGTGATCAATTTTGGGGAAATTTTTAGTGTAAAA
The DNA here is from genome assembly GCA_018207615.1 of Philaenus spumarius. Taxonomy (NCBI): domain Eukaryota; kingdom Metazoa; phylum Arthropoda; class Insecta; order Hemiptera; family Aphrophoridae; genus Philaenus; species Philaenus spumarius. The sequence continues at coordinate 364,671 of JAGFPH010000706.1, forward strand.
AAGTGTGTTCTTGGGAAATTTCGTGTGCTAAAACATTTTCTGCCACCCTGGTTTACACCATCCGTTTTTTTCCTTCTTCCGTTGCGTTACGATTCCGTTTTCTTCTAAAAACGGATGTAATGTGATAGGTTGCTCTAACTGTCTGTTTTGTCATCCCGCAGTCTGTCCGTTAGTACCGCATCATCTTGAAAAAGATCGAGAAAAAAATTTAAATTCCTTCGAGATAACGAAAACAGATTAAAGCAACTAGTGGGTGGCAACACCACTACTAGTGCCTAGCTGTGCCTTCCTTTCAGACGGCCCCGGTATCCGTTTTACCGGATGCTTATTGTGGTAGCTTCCTTCCCGTAAAACGGAGGTTAAATGTGAAGGAAACAAAACCCGCTTTCATTCCAATTTGTTGTCAGGTGTTTTCATCAAGCTTAGGCTCTATGTATACTCAATTTAACTTATTCATATAACAATAAATGTACGTTTTTTCACGAACGTGTTTTAATTTCTTCTGTTTTTATGTTTAAAAAAATTTTATTTTTTCTGAACTCTGTTCGGAATAGTGGGACTCTACTGTATATTGAAAACTACTGCGGATTGTTTCCGAATGTTGTGGAATTTGCTGTGATTTCATTTGATAGTGTAAAAAACCAGTTTTTTACTGTTTTTTTAGTTACTGTTACTTTAGTCCAACATGATAATATTTGTAGTTATAGGCGGGATTTGTGGGGGGATTTGCGGGCACCAATGTTGCTAGTAAAAAATTGTAAAGTTCATATTTATTTTTAGTACATTAGGTTCAGCAATTTTTTTAATATTTATAAATCTACTACACAACAAAAAGTAAAAATATAGCAGTAGAATTATCAAATTGGATTTCATTTCTTAATTTTTTCAACTTTTGAGAAATTTGTATTTTATTTGTCCAAAGAGGCATGATGTGTAGGTAAGTTTTGATATGGTTTAGTCTATAATAGTAAGCTAGTATTGTGAACATAGGCGTCGCGTGGACTATTGTTTTGGGGGGCACAACCCGTCAACGGCAGATCCAAAAGTCTGTTTAGGGGAGACAAAATAGAGAACACCCCAGGCTAGAATAAAATTTGGTTTTTGATAGTGTAAAACAACGTATCAAAATGACAACTTTAAAACTAAGTTGTAGTATTTCTGCTTTAATATTTATATATATACCTGGTTATCCGTCTTGCAACTGTTTTTGTAGTTTGACTCTATGCGTTCGGGAACAGGTTTTCTTCTTCAGGTTTAGAAAATATGGTACTCACATGTGACTGTAATTACGTCAAATATAAAGTAAAAAAAAACCACACCCACACATATACAGATTACGATACAAAACATTGCACTGCACAGTCAAGATAAAATTTTTATGAACACGTGAACACGAAACAGAAATCCTTTTAAATAGTTGGCATTGGTCCATGTTGTGTGCGGCGATCACTCATCAACTGAAAAAATGCATCCGTTATCTCCTACATCAATAATATGTCTAGATCTATAGGTAGATATTGCGGTGTAATACAACCTATTAGATTTCAAATTTATAATTTGTTCATTGAGGAGAGAACCACTGTGTTGCGTGTTAGCTAGATAAATTTCATATTCTTCTAATGTGTTTATTAGTCGACCTTTGTTACACAAATGCAGAGGGTTTAACTCGCAGATAAATTGTCGTAAATATGAACACTGTCAATTAAATGTTGGCATATTTTGACTTGTTCTTTGCAATATCTTTTTTGGGTAGATCTTCTTTAAATTTTTCTTGATTTTTCTGCCAGTTTGCAAAATATAGAACTTATCACAATCGCTGCACTTTAGCTTATAAATACCAGTGCAATTTTCAATGTTTTTCGTGGATTTTATCCTCAAATTCAAAGCAGTTCTGTGTTACGACTACATTTAATAAATCTATGATTTAGTTAATGGTGTTGTTACATATTTTCCCAGTGTTAATGAGTTTTTTCTTCAAAATGTTTAAGGTTTCTTGAACTGGTATGTTGGTACAGCAATTTATTATGTACCAGTAAAATGAAGTTATAATGTAATTCTGTTTAATTGCGATATCCTTAGTATTGTTGATAGATTAATTAATGTTTTTCACGCTACAGCCATTAAAAAGTGTGACACTATCTTTAAGAGTATGTTGCAAAGTTTGGGCCTCCCTCTATCCAGGAGCTGATGTATAATTACATGGTAAAATTTTAATTAATTTTGAACCATTGACTGTTGAAGGAAAATCTGTATTATGTTATGTTTTCCCTTACAAACAATGCATTTTAAATTAGGATTGAAACTTTGAAAGGCTCACTTCTTTGCAGTTTTCTTGATTCAAAATATTTAAAAAACATAAATTTTAATTCATCGTTTAATTGAAATACAATTATTTTACTTTACAAAAATACTAATTGAATTTATGGGAGCATCGGTTAAAATGAATTATGTGTAGGCCTATGATTTCTTTCATATAAAAAATCAAAGAACCTTTTTGCTGAGATTACACAACCCATATCCTTCGGGGAAAGTAATACTAAACAATTATCATCAATTGTACGTAAAATCCAAATCCGTATACAAATTAGTTGTAATGTTTAATTTTTTACAATTAATAATAACATTAAAGCCATACTAAGTTTCATAACTAAACATTGTTGCTACAATTCTTATATTTAATAAAAAAATCTTTATATACATTAATGGAGCATAAACCTTCTTTCAGTTCGTTTTGAATATCTTGGGCACCTCCACCTAATTTTTGTAAACTAGTTTAAGGACTGCGGAATGGAATGGTGGGGGAGGCCGTAGAGGAAAATTGCACAAAATAACCAACTTTCAACGAGTTAAAGAATAAAATGACGTAGACTACTTCAATCAGTCCATTCGTTTAGCCAAATGATATCTCATAATATGGAAAATTTAGTGTAATAACGATTGAATTGGAAAATAATTTTAACGTTAAACTTAATAAGGTAAAATAAACAACGTAGTTAAACCATTCTTGACATAAATGATTTACGAAAAGAGGAAGAACTTTACAAAACAGTAGAGATTAATTAGAATTATTATTTGTATATTCGTTACAAACATAAACTAATATTAAGTTTATATACAGAGTTTATCATAGGTGCGACGCCTATGATTGTGAACTGTAAACAACCATTAACATTTATTTATTATAAAAAATATGTTAAATATTTGTTCCAATCTTTATAATACACAATCTGTATTTTGCTGTGGTAAAATCAACTACAGGGTGAGTTTTATGTCCAGGCACACCTGGATATAATTTAAACGGCCTGAGATATCAATGTGAGACCTTGACATGTTCCTATTATAACATTTCTTTTACTTTTTTAGGTGGTTAAACATTTTGCCCTCCTGTACTTAAGGGAGGCAACTTAAAATTTTCAAATGCAAACCCCCATCATGTGACCCCTCACTTTAAAGGGCATAAAAAAAGAAATCAAATGGAGCAAACTAGAGGTCTCTATGTTGCCCCCATCAAAACCTACAGCCATTCCAAAATACGGGTGAAGTACTTCTCAAAGTTATTAAAAAACTTCACCATTGGCTGATGTCCTGCTCCAAAGCAGCTCTTCTCGTAGATAAGTGGGGATTTTCAACTAAGGACTGCATAACATCTAATGATTTCTCTTCATCAATTGAAGGTACTGTATGATCTCTTACGGTCCCCATAGCCTCTCACCATTAACACAGTAATTCTTCCAAACTCGGAACCTTCCATAATAGAAATAAAATAACTAACACTATTCGCTAGAAGAGTAAACTTGAACTGAAATTGTTGATGGCAACCTAAGCTATGAACTGATAAAATGCAAGTGAGTAGGACACAAGAGAAAGGCTAAGTAGATTGTTGAAACTGGTAAGATAAGAACACGGGAAATTCCAAAGCATGTTGACTTAATTAATGTAACTAACAACAGAACAAGGAAATCAATTCTTTTACTATTGTAAATAGTATTTTACTCTGTTAAATGAACCTTTTCATTCTTTCCATGATGTTTGCTTTAGTTAAGGAGTTGAAAACCTATTTTTTTAATAACTTTGGGAAGTACTTCACTCGTATTTTTGAATGGCTGTAGATTTTGAGAGGAGCAACATGGAGACCTCTAGTTTGCGGCATTTGATTTCTTTTTGTATGCCCTTTAAAACGAGGGGTCACATGATAGGGGTTTACATTTGAAAATTTTAAGTTGCCCCTCTTTACCCTCCTTTCGAATAGAGGGGTGAAATGATTAACCACCTAAAAAAGTAAAAGAAATGTTATAATAGGTCCATGTCAAAGGTATCACATTGATATCTCAGGCCGTTTAAATTATATCCAGGTGTACCTGGACATAAAACTCACCCTGTATATATAATATTAACTAAAACTTTAATATAATAGAAATTCAATGGAAATAAGCTATGGCAATTGTAACATAAAAAAAAACCCTAAGCGGCACTGCTGCATTACTATAGCCGAATTTTCTTATCAGGAAATAATTAGTATTAAATACTAGGAGTTTCCTATGAATTTCTTTCCTTGTTCCGTTAACTGTTAAAAAAACACCTTTGCACAGGATTATAGTAAATTTATTTATCATTCTTATATAGCTCACAAATTGTACTCGGGCTTATGAAAGGTATAAATGCTGAAATTACCCTACATGCGTAATGAAAAAATTCATTTATTGGGAGCTTTTTATGAATTTTGTTCCGTGATCTGAACCTAAAATACCTTTGCACATGTTTATAGTAAATTGAATTGCCTTTCGAATGATATAGCTCACAAATTGTACTCGGCCTTATGAGTGGGAGAAATTGCACAATTACCTTACATTGATAATGAAAAAATCATTTAGCGGGAGATTCCTATCAATTTTGTTCCTAGTTCTGGGGACTTTACCTAAAATACCTTTGCACAGGATTGTAGTAAATTAATTTAATTGCCTTTCGAATGATATAGCTCAAATTGTATTCGGGCTTATGATTAGGAGAAATTGTGCAAAAACCTTACACGGATAATGAAAAAGTCATTTATGGGGAGCTTCCTGTTCCTTGTTCTGGGGACTGTACCTGAAATACCTATGCACAGGATTGTAGTAAATTTAATTACCTTTCGAATGATATAACCCACAAATTGTAATCGGTCTTATGAGTGAGAGAAATAATGCAATTTTCTTGCTCTAACTTTGCCATTTTGGTTTGAATCAAATAGGCCGCCATTTTGTGTCAAATCGAAAAATAAAAATCGGTGTCTGGGAAATCCTACAAGGACCCTTCCATGAAAAGTTCAGCTATTATGAAGCATATTTACTACAACTTATCAAGGTGGGAAAAACCCACTCCTCAAATTCCTACCCAAAAACAATTAATCGGTATAACTCCGCCATTTTGAATCGGATCGAAAAACAAAAAAGTGTATCTGAAGAATCCTACTAGGACCCTTTCACCAAAAAATCAGCAATTTTAGCATACTTACTACCACTTAACTTATCAATCCGGGAATAAAACATATCTATCTATATATATGTATATAAAGCTGAAATACCACTGACTGACTCACTCATCACAGTATCTCGAAAACCATACCTCCTAGGAATGTAAAAATTTGTACACATATTGCTCATAGGCCCTAGAGGCGTACTATGAAAGGATTTTGAAATATTTCGCGTTTGAAGGGTTGAAAACCCCCTTAAACCATAAATATTGTTTGTTTTATATTTCAGAAACCATATGGCCTAGGGACGTGGAATTTGGTACACATATTGCTCATAGGCCCTAGAGGCGCACTAAGAAAGGGTTTTAAAATATTTTGCGTTTAAGGGTTGAAACAACCCCTAAAACCATAAATATTGTTTGTTTTATATCTCAAAAACCATATGAATTTGGTACATATTGCTCATAGGTGATAGAGGCGCACTAAGAAAAGATTTTAAAATATTTCGCATTTAAAAGTTGAAACAACCCCTAAAACCATAAATATTGTTGGTTTTATATCTCAAAAACCATTTGGCCTAGGAACACCGCCATATGTGAAATTTGGGTACTCATATACTCTAGAGGTGCACTATGAAAGAATTTTGAAATATTTCGTGTTTAAGGGTTGAAACAACTCCTAAAACTATAAATATTAATTGGTATTCTTTCCTTAAAGCTAGAGATCTGAAATTTGGCATTTATTAATTTTAAGGAAATATTTAAATGCGTAAAGCTGATCATCAAATCTATCCTGATGGGTATACTTTCCTTATTCCAAAAAGCTGAAATTTTTACATTTATTTCTTACAAGATACATGCTAAAAGTAAGGGAGTTTTACATTTTGTTATGTCTTGCTAGGGGTAAAAATGTGATAACAATCCCTACAATCAATAAATATACATTTTTATACCTTCCTTAAAGCTAGAGATCTGATAATTTGTAAATTTAATTATTACAGGATACATAGAAAAAATAAACCAGTTTTACATTTTGTAACCTGCTAAGAGGTGAAAATGTAGTAGGCTATCTGCCATTAAAAATATAAATAATAATTGAATACCGCCTAGGACAGTGAAATTTGGTACACATATTGCTCACAGGCACTAGAGGCGCACTAAGAATGGATTTTAAAATATATGGCCTTAAAGGGTTGAAAATCCCCCAAAACTATACATATTATTTGTTTACTTTTTTAAAGCTAGAAAGCTGAAATTTTGTATATCCCACACAGCACACGATATCCAATGGTCATCCATAGGATGTCTTTCTCATCCTACAATATCCATATCCATGTTGGATATGTAATAGATATCTATTAAATAGCCACGGTGGATAACCATCTTGGATATCTACAGATATCCAAAGTGGATATCTACTGGATATCCAGTTTGGATATACAATTTCTATGATGTCCATTAGACATCCATTAGATAGCTATGAAAAAGCCGTTGTATAAAGTATCTATTTCTTAAAATCACATAAAAAAAGTAAACCAGTTTTACTTTTTGTCACTTTCTGCTAAGGGGTGGAAATGTAGTAACAACCCCTAAAACAATTAATATTAATTGTTATACTTTCCTGAAAGCTAGAGAGCTGAAATTTTGTACATTAATTTCTTACAAGATGCATATAAAATAAACCATTTTTACACTTTGTAACGTTCTGCTAAGGGATTGAAAAGTAGTAACAACCCCTAAAACTATAAATATTAATTGAATAACGTTGAGGAACGTGAAATTTGGTACACGTATGCTCATAGGCACTAGAGACACACTAAGAAATAGTTTTAAAATATTTTACCTTTAAGGGTTGAAACAACCCCTAAAAAATAAATGTTGTTTGTTATACTTTTCTTAAAGCTATAAAGCTGAAATTTTGTACATGTATTTCTTGCATAACACATAAAAAGTAAACCAGTTTTACATTTTGTTACGTGCTGCTAAGGGGTGAAAATGTGATAAACAACCCCTTAAAACAGAACTTTAAATATTAATTTGTATTCTTTTCTTAAAGCTAGAGATCTGAAATTTGGTATTTATTAATTTTAAGGAAATATTTAAATGCGTAAAGCTGATTAAATCTAACCTGATCTATGCATGCGCATGCGCTTATTAAAGTCGTATTTGTTCGATCTACAACATCCAGCTAAGACTGTGATTTACCAGTCTGTAGATTTAGGGGTTGAAAAAGAAGACCCTCTTCACTCTGAATTCTTTATTTTTAATTGATTTAAATTATTCAGCAAACATACCTTGACGGGTTGACGAAGACTATTGACGGGCAGCCAATGAACAAAACACACCAAACTAATTAAAAATACATGTAATAATTCACTTTTGTTAAATAAAAGATGAAAGAAAATGAGGGAGAAATATTACAATTATGTAACATAGTGATGCAAAACAATTCCCCGTGGGTAGCGAAGCACGTGTATTCAACTAGTATATATATATATATAAATTAATGAATTTTGGGTATCTTCTCCAAATGGTCTGAAACGGATATATTATTTTTTTTATAATGGAAATAGACAGATTTATTTGCTTTGGGGATTGTTAACATGACCAAAAATGGGGTATTTTGGGGTTAAGTCAAAAATTTGAAATGAGAACTCAGATTGAGAGATACCTCATTTTAAAGGTCTTGATAAAAGAAGAAGATTAGCGCAAACCTGAGGTCTGTATGTTGACTCTATCCAACATAATGGTCAATCAAAGTTATAATTTTCTCAAAAAACTCCTATTTAAAGTTTCATTAATAATTATGTTACAATGAGTAAAACCTTTAGCACTCACCTCATTTTCACTCAAATCATAGATCATGAATAATAACTAGATCTTGCATCCATACGGGGGTTGTGCGCCGGAAAAAAGGTGTTCGCGAAAATAGTACATGATCGCGCCGCGAGGTAGCGCTAGGGAGAAAGCATTGTAAGCATTGGTGTTTCCAACCAGCTTCCTTCGTTTCCCCAATAGATAGCACCAAAAAAGTCGATTTTTCAATGGAACAAAATATTGCATTGGATCGGAGTTCTATTAGGTTATCCAAATACAATGCTCAAATTAAGTGCATTCTCGAAATGAGAACCATTGACTTTTTCACAAAAATACAGCCTGGACTCAAAGTGTTGTCTAACATTTCCCAACATTTCTGGTGTGATAAGATGACAAGCGTGTTCGACCCTTACTATGTTTTATAACTTTGATTGAGTAACCTACTGGATGAAACCCTCGTAAAAAATAACAGATTTATCATCTTTAACATTTTGATGTTATTTAAATAGGAAAAAATTATTGTTTTGAAAAAATAATTATTATTTTTCTGAAAGATAATTTTTCTATTTTTTTAAAATAACATCAAAATGTTAAAGATAATACATCTGTTATTTTTTACAAGGGTTTCATCCAGTAGGTCACTCAGTCTAAGTCATAAAACATAGTAAGGATCGAACACGCTTGTCACCTGATCACACCAGAAATGTCAAACAACACGTGGAGTCCAGGCTGTATATTTTTGTATAAACAACGCAACGCTGGCAAAAGACGGTCGGTCGGAACTGGATCCTGGAATGAACTGAATGAATACGGAGTGGAAGGTAAAGACATTCCCGCGTAAAAAGGATACGTGTCCGACTCACACTCGGACCTACATCTATCAGTCCGCGGACCCGTATCCATCCGGACCTGCCCATCTCTATTTTAAAGGAAAGTAAATAATTGGGAGAACTTGATAGGTTGTGTTAAGCACGGTATATAGAATACTAACGGTAGGGTTCACAAGTGAATGCGCAGTAACTCGCGACGTCATCGGTGCCCAGTTTCTCATAAGCTACTCATGGAGCCTTATGTAAAAATTGAACAACTTTAAAAACATTTAAACGATTTTAATCAAATTTGAACCACAAATAGAAAACATATCTTTAATAATAATATAAAAAAATCAGATTGTTACATCAAATTGTAATACCTTTACTGATTAGGCCTATAAAAATTACTTTCCGATATCTTTATTCGATGAAAAATTGTTTGTTCATGTCTTCAGTAAAAATTGAATAACTTTAAAAATATTTAACCGATTTTAATAAAATTTGAACCACATATAGAAAACATACCTATAATAACAATTAAAAAAAATCAGATTGTTCAACAAATTTTAATACCTTTACTGATTAGGCCTATAAATATTACTATTTCAAATTCGACAAATGGTGAACAATATTTTTTTTATTTTGTATTATTTGCCATTTATTTTAATTTTGTATTGGGTTATGAATATAATAAGTTATAGAGAATTTTATTTTGAATCCAAATATTTTTTATTATTTAAAATCGAATATATATATATCAAAAGATATGTAAGTACATTTAAAAAATGTATTGTAAAATTTTGGTTACAAAGTATGTACGTTTTCGATACTAAAAATTTAATAATAATAATTTATAAATAAAGTAATTCATCGTATCTTGATGATTTTTTTACAGAATGTGTATAATAATATACTCTGTCAATACGACTGCAATCGATAAGAAACAGCTGATTTCTCTTAGCAGTGGGCACCGATGACGTCAAGAGTAGATGCGCGTGAACCCTACCGTTAGTATTCTAGTACCAGGAGACCGAGCTAAAGCTCGATTATAAGCAGGGCTATGATTTCAATAATAAATATTCGATTATTGAGTTTTGAGGTTAGGCCTATAACATTAAATAACTAAATAAAGGGTATATTCAACATTAGGCTTACCTGTAATAAAAATACAGTTTAAAGGATTAACCATAATCTCAACGCTATGCCTCAGAAATAAGTCAGGCCTAAATTAAAGTTTAATATTTCAATATCGATTTAGGCCTAGGGCCTAGTTCGCTCACGTAAATAACTATTATTGCAAATTTCCGTGAACATCGTTTAGGTTAGGCCTATAACATTAAACAACTAAATAAAGGGTATGTTTATTTAGCAGAAGTATTTGTTGCCATGGTAACTATAAATAGATACAACATTTTAGGCTTACCTCTAACAAAATATACAGTTTAAAAGAAAGCAGATGATTAT
>JAGFPH010000706.1:403291-416322 GCA_018207615.1 Philaenus spumarius
TTATGTAATTGCAATATTATTAATTGACAGATTTTAACCAGAAACTACAGCTCAGAAATAATGATTAGTAATATTATATCTTAATAATAAAAATATCCTTTTATTTTTACCATATTTTATGTTTCTGTACATATTTTGGTGAATGTATTACTAAACATATTTGACATACAAGTTCCAACTAAATTTGTGATATCTTCACTTGTGATATTTGTTGAGTCGGAAATTTACAAAAGTCATGTAAATTTAATCATTTTGGAGGCTAGTGTTTTCAAGGCAGTAAATACATGCAATTTAATTAAAATTACTTTTTACAAATCGTAAATCATATAAACCTACCTAAAAACTGCATAGATTATTTTACACTCTATAAGATATATGTTTTTAATAATGCGAAAAATAAATAATTTAAAAAGAGATATTTTTCCTACCTCCTGTGTACTATAAATACTGCCTAGCAATGCGGATATTTTTCCTAACTACTCCTTTAAAACTTTTATAAATAAGGGCACAAATCATTTAACATATCTATTTTCTGTACATGTCATATAAGAGATTCTATCACATTTATCCCTTCATCTCTAAATATGTTGGTTATTTGTTACAAAACAAAGCACTTCGTATCAAACAAATTGGAAGAAAACCGACATTTTAAACAAAAGTTTTCAAAAATATTTTGTTTCATTAACGAGTTAGAGAAGGAATACAATCAGTTAGTAACGATATGTTTTATTGGCTTTTACGAAACGTTAACAGTTATTGGTAAAAGTTTGGTAAAAAAGTCAAAAGTTCTTATCAAAATATTTCCAAAGAAACTTCAACCCCTAAAATATATCTGATACGCTTAAAAACTATGGTATTAAACGTGTGGTTCTTTTACTATGAAAAATATATAATAGGGAAGTGCAAATTAAGTGTTTTGCTCTTCTGTTATACACATTTTAAAGTATATAAAAAAAAACAGGTTTAAATAAATATAAAAATATCCTTAAAAATAGTTGTAAATGTGAGAATATAGTTGAAAGTACACATATATATAGTGTACTTACAACTATATTCTCACATTTACAACAATTCTTAAAGATATTTTTATATTTATTTAAATCTGTTTTCTTATACTTTAAAATGCGTATAACAGAAGAGGAGAAGAACAAGTGTCTATACAAGTGTTCGAGATTACAAACTAGATGAGATGGAAAATGGCCAATGAATGATTCCTCTTTGAAGGAGCCAACTTGTTTAAACATTTTACATCAAAAGTATTTGGGAAAGAGCTCAGGTGGATATACAAAACAAAGATTGAGGGCAGAAAATCAATTTGAAGGTAGGCAAGAAGGATTGTATGCAAGACGGATGGTAGTGTGAATATTGAGATGTGACTTGAGGATGAACAGTAGTATATCAACAGCAAGGAGGAAGAAACAACGACGCATACAAGTGGGTCGCTTTCCGGACTCTAGTGTACTAAATATAAAAGTCTGTGCTTATTAGTGTGATAACCACACGGGCCAATGTATGTTAATGCATGTTACTTTTATGTATCTATGACAACAGCTTTAAAGTCTTACGTTCAATACTTACGTTTGCGATGCCTCGTGACGTGTAGTGGAGCTTCGCTCTAATGGCACTCTTGTTGCGGTTATTTGACATTTCAGTCGTGTCATTTGAAGAACGGTGTCGAATAGAAGTGCTTACAAGGTATACAAATGCCATTTGTTGTATTTTACTTATCTTTGTATCGGTATTTATGTTTTCGGCAATAACTGGTAGTAAAAGCCGATTTATCAGAAATTGGTGGAGATAGCTGTACTCGTTTCATTTCCTTTCAATTTGTTCTATATCTACAGTACTTGACAGCTTGAACTAAGTTTAGTCAAAATATTATTATATTTGAGCTGGTTAAGAACATGGATAAAATATTTAAAATCTTAGGACATGTCGTGAAACATTCGAAACAAAGAAAATTGTCTTTTATATGTGTGGTTTTAAATTTGATTTTACCAACCACACTTGCCAAAACGATAATAGTACGTCGATTCCTAGATAACTCTTTGATATCGTATTCGGTACACACAATATTCTTACATAACGTTGGAATGCTGTTTTCATTAATTTCAAACTTTAGCTTTTTAGTTTTGACAGTTCGTCAACGGTTTCAAGTGTTAGGGCAATTTATCCAACCTGTCAGACGCACAGACATGTCTGCCAATCTGTTGTGTAATGCCTGAAGTTGAAGTTGTTACTATTCAAAGTTCGACTAACTTCCACGGCAATAGAAAAGTAAAAGGTATAAAATCAGCAAGTAAAGTAGTTCGACTCCTTACAGACTACTACAGCGTCAGTGTCTTCCGGTTCAATGTTAACACGATTAATTCGATAAGTGGTTTCTCATTTACTTACAAACTCATTGGAAAAGGAAATGGATTTATAAGTTTGACATTTGTAACTATTTTCACGATCTTAATTCTTCCATCAGCTACACTTCTTGAAATAGAAATGCGTAATGTGAAACAAAATATTTGCACCACTTTAAATTCTACTGAAGACGTAAATTTAAGAAAGCAACTGATATCCATTTACTGCAATGCGGTATACATGAAAACATGAACCTATCTTGTGGATTTTTAACTTGGCCTCCTTTGAAGTCATATTTAACCTGTCTGTGACGTTATTTTTCTCAGTAGTGCAGAAGTATCCTAATTTAAATTGATTCGTGAGGAAAGTCATTCGATGATTTCGGATTTTATACAAATGAATTTTTAGCAGATATTTGTTTTCATTAAACAAAATATGAAGTAGCTCAGACTAAACACGAAGTTAAACTTAATATTTTATATGTTTTAAACATTAACCTTCTTTTGACTACTATGCGAGTTTGTCTACAACATTGTATGCTATTTATTATCAGTTATGTAAACAATGCTAGTACTATTATAGCTACGTGTATTTATATTGAAATATTATGTATTGTAAATGACATTAAACTCTATGTAACAGTGAAGTTACATTAATATGTTTCATGGCATATAAACAATACAATAAACCTTTACATATGCTACCTAGATACCAGACAGTAAAAGTAATAGTTTTATCGCGTTTTCTTTAAAGGGATTTTATACGTTCAGTTACTGTTTTTACATATAGTATGGTGGTTTTGTTAGTTTAAATAGTTATTACTAACACACAATTTTAATTTACTTCCTCCACAAGTGGACAGTTATCGCCATAAACTTAAAAATTAAATGATTACACAAGTAATATATGATATGTTTATTGTACTGCTCATGTTTTATGTTTTGTGCAAGTAACGTTCTGCATATTATAATGTTAGTTAGGTAGTGATTAAAACTACCAGTATTATAAAACAGGGAGTAATAGTAAATGTCAAGGTCAACACTTCTATTATCACATATATTATTTCTTAAGGCGATTTTTTTGTCGGTACGCCATAACTTCCTTAATACATCATAAAAATACATGAATGAGCCATCATTTTAAAGCTTTCTTTAACCGCTACACCGGAAAAATATACAAAATGCAATTATACGAAAAAATACAAACAAAAAAGACATAAAGAATCCGAAAGTAACAGTGATGTAAGATCAAGTAAGTTGTAGGGATATTTTACTGGCGTTGGCAACACTGATGATAACAATACCCAGCTGGAGAGCTGCCGTTACGCCACTACATTCTTATTTTTAATTAATTGTAAGCGAGATTATAAACAGAATTGTGGATACACCTATTTATCGTTGTTTACCTACTGCAAGTTGGTAAGTTGTTTAAAAATATATAATAACAATAACAAAATTATTTCTCTTTAACATGGATTTATATTAATAAAACACTGTTAGTAAGTTAGAATGCGAATGCTTCGCACGGGTCAGCTAGTTATAAACATAATCTTATACATAACCTTACTTTATCCATCACAAATGGTTATTTTAAATGTGTCACTAGACCTTGTTATAACAGTTAACTAATTAAATAATTGAGTTTAAATATCCACTTGTTTGACTTTGGTAGTAGAGTTTAATGTAATCATTCAATTAATAGGAATGTTAAAATTATGTCTTTTGTGTAGATGTTTGAGACAAATTTAGGATAGTAATATAGGTTTATTAATTTGTCAGAAAATTTTCTGAGATTTTGAAAGAAGTGCATTTTGTGATAAAAATACAAACTTGCATCAATAGGTAGTTTTACTACTAAGTGTGAACACAAAAAGTAAAGTGTAGCATTACCTAGAAGAAATATTTGTAAAGGTATTGGATTAAAAGATATTAAAACATCGTCTTTTCACATGAAATCGTTGAGTTTAGTCGTACATTTTAGGTATTGAAACTAAAAATTATTAAAACAATTACAGCCGTTTTTTAAATGTTCTAAATAAGTTTTTATTTTTGTTAAAATGATGATCCAATATTCGTTGCTTAAGTTACTGCATCGAAACGTGTACATAATTTTGTGAAAGAGATGGTTATTTTAATTTTGTAAAATACTAAAATATTTTTTTTTAGAAAAGTAAGAGATTACGGTACTAAGAATGTCAAAATTAGTTAGCCTACAGATAAAAGATTTAAAAAATTGGTGAATTTGTTTCTGTAATTACTTCGAATAACGACACAAACAAACAAGCATAAACAAAGTTGACCTCTTTATCAACCCTCTTTATCTACCTCTTTATCATGTTAGTAAGTTTGCTGTATGGCTTTAATTGTACACATTAGACAATAGTATAGATTTTGTAAAAATACTGAATAGTAATTGCATGCAGTTATACATAGTTTCACAATTAATTTTGTATTGTATTATTAACAAATAAAAATATTACTTCTCCGGGAAATTTACAATACTGAACTACTTAACTGTTGATATAGCTGTTCTAGTTACGATCGAAACGAAAACGTAAAATAACGTTATTAATTTTTTTTTTAATTTCTAGCTCATGGTTTGATAGTTGTTAAACGTACTGTACAAGGGTGATTTGAACTTGATTAGCATCATAGGTAAATTTGAATTACAAATAAATGAGTATATGTGAGCTTGCTGAATGAGCAGTAGTTGTAATGAGCAGCCTATTTGGGTTTTAAAATTGTTTCTATTTAACCCTTGAAGTGGCAGTATATCCTACACACCTGTGTAGGGACTCTGTATCGAATATTTCACCCACTAAAAATCTTGCAATCTTAAAAAGACAAAAACCATTGGAAAGGTAATGTTTCAAAATTTAACTTTTGTGTTTAAATATTTTTTCTATAACTTATATTTACAAATGTAATCATCGTTTTAAAATTGTAGTTTTCTGTGAAGCTATTGCCGCGCGTGAAAACACAAAGAAATGACTCAACTTTGTCACTTCTCTGAAGCTCAATATCGTTCGACAGAAATATTTCGAAAGTAATATAAAAATAGCTTTGGATTCGTCAAGATTTTCATTTTCTAAAACTGTCTTCCAATCATACGTCACCCTTATAAATTCGAACTTATAAAGGTCCTGTAAACCCTTGCAATTGGTCAGTTTTCAACCAATAAAGCAACACATTTTGCATGAGATATATCTTTTATAATTCGATATATTTGTATAGATATGATTATATAATTTGTAGACCAAACTTCAATCTTTCGTTTGGTGTAAAGCAAACCATATTAATTTACTCTAACGGTTTTGTTCGTACAGTGCTGAGAAATACTGAGAAGTGGAAAATTGAAAACTCGTCTTTCTCACGCTCTGGAAGTGGCAGTTGCAACGTTTTTCCACACAACTTTACAAAACTTTTGTACATTTTGTAAAAACTACAAAAAATGTTTACTACTTTTTATTTAGGCCTAAATTTAAACCTTTTCCTTTTGTTTTGTTTCTTGAGCCAATAACTGTGTACATTTTACGTCAATACATTTTTCACTGGCATATATTAATTCTTTGAACCTTTCTCTACAAAAAAGCTATGGAACACTTTTGGATTGGAAATAACTACTATATTTGGCGAATTTTTGAAAAAAATGCTTGCAAATGCAAAAAATCCATTTTCGTTAACATTGGCGCTTCTAGGATTAAGTGGTTCGAAAGCAGGCCTATTTTCATTTTAAGTTTACATTTTATATTGTTTTTTCTGCCTAAAATGACAGTTACTGATCGGCAGGTATAACCTTCATGGAAACCTAACTTATTTCATATTGGAATTGTTGTAATTTCATATTTTTTATTTCAATTTAATAATGATTAATATTGTTTACAATTTTGTGATGATGACACTATTACGCCATTTATGTAACACAGTATGTAATTATGAAACTGTGAAATAAAGATAAAGCAAATAGTGTACTACTTTTTTGTGTTGATTATTTCGAAAATTACATTAATATTCAATTACGATTTAATTTTGTATGTGAATTACGCATGAAAAGTATCATTGTAACTAATTGTATTTAAAGTTAAAATTTGAGGTGAATTGATTTGTTTTGCAGGATGAGGGATGAAACCATCATCCAGAAATAATATTTGAATAAAAAGTAGATTGGAAAAATTCCCATGGGCCCAAGGGTAACAAGGTAGAATTGTATTTGTATTGATATGGAAGGTTGTTAACAAATAAAGTATAACATATTGA
This sequence comes from Philaenus spumarius, assembly GCA_018207615.1. Lineage (NCBI taxonomy): Eukaryota > Metazoa > Arthropoda > Insecta > Hemiptera > Aphrophoridae > Philaenus > Philaenus spumarius. The sequence continues at coordinate 409,900 of JAGFPH010000706.1, forward strand.
CTATTTACAACTTCAACTAACTACAGTATTAAATACATGAAAAATAATTAAATACATTTGTCATTTAATTAAGTTTTGAAACCAATATACTTTATTGTAAATAATTTTCCTTTTTAAACTGTTTTAGTTTTTACGCATACTTTTCATTAATCTGTGACAGTTCATCATATTGAAAAACATATCTTATGTTATCCCAGTTAGTAGATGTAGTAGAATGTAGGCAATTATTTGAAAGCACATTTTTCATATTTTGTTTTACATTTTCATTTTAATTGATCAATTAATTGATTTAGTATGTACTTCTTTGCATATCAGCTGTTTATTTACTAAACACGTGTATACAAATTACTAACCATAGAAACTAATAGTATACATTATACAATCCAATGAATTTGTAAATCTATTGAAATATTATAAACTATAACTGAGCTTAAGGCGGCGCTACCCTGCCCGCCATATTGAATCTGATTCCCATAAGAGCAATGCTACAGAATAAGTCATTTTTTCCCGTTAATTCGTGGAATAAATTTAAAAATTTGGTTTCATTTTGAAGTATTGTCATATGCCGACATTTTTTGTTGATTGCCGAATACATTTTTAGAAACCGTTTTATTGTTTTCTTAAACGTATGATATAAATAGTAAAACATAGTAAACTTTATTAATTTTTTACTCAGTTGCAAAAAAAGATATTGCAAAACACCTTAGCAATTAACACCCACAATCTATTTTACTTTAAGAAAAAAATACAGCTTTCGTTTTTTGACAAAAACAACACAAAAATATGATTAATAGTGAAGGTATGTTTTGGTTATTTAACATTGAAATTGGTAGCCAACTTCGCCGTTTTGAATGTGGAGAGCCGAGCTTTAAACAAATTGTAGTTTTTAAAGATATGTATATTGAGTTATACCTTATAAAAAAGTACAACAATATAATAGTTTGTCCCTTCGACTGAAGCAACAAAACGTAAAATTTACTGACAAGCCATTGGCAATGTCAAACGACTGTCAAACCAAATCCAAATGGCCAACAATGCCGACCCTCTTTTCTGTAATTGGCATCGTTGTTTTTACGTTTCTCCACAACACTTTCACTTCTATCCTTTCAAATTCCGCCATACGGAGAAAGAATAATGTTCAGCATTATCTAGTGGACGAAGCGATCACTTACTTAGCTTTATTACGTGTGAGCTACGTTACACAAATTAGTGTGATTATACAGGGTGTCCTGCGACCATATGAACAAACTTTGTCACGTTATTCAGCATGTCAAAAGAAACAAAAAATGTAATATTATTAACATGTGTCCTATCTCATTCCGTTTTCGGTCTGTCTGTATGTGTTTTTTACAAAATACTTAATATTTTTAGAAGTAGAAAAGATATTGAGCTCAAACTTTGTACACCTATTTAATGCGTAACCTTTTATCACTGTACGAAAAATTAGAACAATATTTTAAACATTTTCAAAATGGCGGCCGTTTATAATTTTTAAAGTCATATATCTCAAAAACCGCTAATTTTACAAAAAAATTACAAGAGACAAAAAGGTTTACCTTTTTAATGACAAACTCAATGGTTTTAAAATTTTTTCTGTAGCTCAAAGGACAACAGAGATATTGACAAAAAAAAAAGGAAAAATTTATTTCTTGGTAGTTGTCAACAATACCCAGAATTACTCTAGAAACAAAATAATTTAAAGTTATTTTGAGCTAAAATAATAAGTTATTTGCATAATGTTCCGAGCAATTTCTGAGCTGATTTCAATAGCAAAAATAACGGAAAAAGTTAATTTATTCATAGGTCTGGAAATGCTTCGTTAGAGAGTTACAGCTATCGAAAGATTTCACCCGTGTTTCAGATTACTCACAGAAACGAAAACCTATTGAAATATGTAGTCCGTTAATTAAGGTGTGAAGTTATTGAAATAATGCTAAACATTATTAGTTTGGTAAGCCTATTTTAAAACCAAAGTGCACAATACATTGCATTTGAGGTTAATTTGTTCATAAGTTATTATTTAATAATTGTTACTATAATTGATATCATTAATTAAATTGTATGTAATTTTCTTAGTTATCCTTCAGCCAATAAGAATAAATTATTCATCATGTTATTTCTCTTAAAATTGTCTAACTTTTTTGTGTCCTAACTTTTTGATAAAATTTTTAGTTTATTAATTATTTAATATTAATAATATTCACATGCTGAATAACGTGATAAAGTTTGTTCATATGGTTGCAAGACATCCTGTATTAACAATTACTGCAGTTACACCACTGGGACTTATTTTATTAAATTTATATGCTTATTTTACGTAAATTAAATTAAATTAATTTAAATTTTACACCTTAATTAACGCCCTACATATTTCAATAGGGATTCGTTTCTGTGAGTAATCTGAAACACGGGTGAAATCTTTCGCTAGCTAACTCTCTAACGAACCATTTCCAGACCTATGAATAAATTAACTTTTTTCGTTATTTTTGCTAGTGGAATCAGCTCAGAAAGTGCTCCGAACATTATGGAAATAACTTATTATTTTAGCTCAAAATAACTTCAAAATATTTTGTTTCTAGAAATTCTGGGTATTGTTGACAACTACCAAGAAATAAATTTTTCCTTCTTTTGTCAATATCTCTGTTATCCTTTGAGCTACAGAAAAAATTAAAAAACCATTGAGTTTTTCATTAAAAAAGTAAGCTTTTGTGTCTCTTGTAATATTTTTGTAAAGTTAGCGGTTTTTGAGATATTTGACTTTAAAAATTATAAACGGCCGCCATTTTGAAAATGTTTAAAATATTGTTCTAATTTTTCGTACAGTGATAAAAGGTTACGCAACAAATAGGTGTACAAAGTTTGAGCTCAATATCTTTTCTACTTTTAAAAATATTAAGTATTTTGTAAAAAACACATACAGACAGACAGACCGAAAACGGAATGAGATAGGACACATGTTATATTACATTTTTTGTTTCTTTTGACATGCTGAATAACGTGACAAAGTTTGTTCATATGGTCGCAGGACACCCTGTATATAAGCGGCTGGCTTTGTCCTGACTGTCACATGGAATCAATATACAATAGAGCAAACACTACTTAAGATACAAATTTGAAGATATATTCTTATGGAGTCATTTAGACGCACTTTTTAGCAAAATTTTAAATAAGTGTAAAATAATGCTAATTTGGGGAAAACAGCTGATTCGGTTAAAAATATGAGCAATACACATTTGTTGCCATAGCAACCAACTTAGTAAATTTAGAATCACTAAGTTGTTTTTTTACAACGAACAGATTTTTTAGATTAGGTTAACAAAACAAAATAAAACACAAACATACAGTAAATCAACGAAAAATGCTTTCCGTAATATAATTCAATTCAAATATCTTTTGTGCCTTTTCTGTTATATCCCCGCATTTACAAACTATTTGCTATTCTCAAACTATTTTCTATAGAACGAGGATTAATCGGGAATGTCCAAATAACTATTTATAACTACTCCATAACATATAAGGAAGGAAGTTTCCAGTTTTTGTTGATATTAGATAAGGGTTATCGCAAACGCGTAACTTTTACTATTCGACTCTAGCCTAATATTTTTGCAGACAACGACGTTGTTTTACATTTTACTGTTAAGGCTCGGCTCTCTACATTCAAAACGGCGAAGTTGGGTACCAATTTCAATGTTAAATTACCAAAACATACCTTCACTATTAAGCATATTTTTGTGTTATTTTTGGCAAAAAACGAAAGCTGTATTTTTTTTCTTAAAGTAAAATAGATTGTAGGTGTTGATTGCGAAGGTTTTTTGCAATATCTCTTTTAGCAACTGAGTAAAAAATTAATAAAATTTACTATTTTTTACTATTTAGTACCTGGAGACCGAGCTAAAGCTCGATTATAAGCAGGGCTATGATTTCAATAATTTGGATTATTGAGTTTTGAGGTTAGGCCTATAACATTAAACAACTAAATAAAGGGTATATACAACATTAGGCTTACCTGTAATAAAAATACAGTGTAAAGGATTAAACACAATCTCAACGCTATGCCTCAGAAATAAGTCAGGCCTAAATTAAAGTATTATTTCAATATCGATTTATTCCTAGGGCCTAGTTCGCTCACGTCAATAACTACCATTATTGCTAATTTCCGTGAACATCGTTTAGGTTTGGCCTATAACATTAAACAACTAAATAAAAGGTATGTTTATTATGTATTCGTTGCCATGGTAACTATAAATAGATACAACATTTTAGGCTTACCTTTAATAAAATATACAGTTTAAAAGAAAGCAGATGATTATTGTAATGGCATTGAAAACATTTGCATCAGCTGTGCTTTGTATTGTTTAAAATGGACAAATTTCACTTTTTAATTTAATAAAAAGACGTAGAAAACGAATTTTCCCAGACTGGTGACCATTTCCAATCGATTTCTCGTGGCCAAAAGCCTAATATAAAATAAAAAAATAAAAAATCCTTAGACGGAGATTTCAGATCCATTTAGCAGACAAACAATTATCTCTCGCTTTAGAAGATAAGATGTCATACGTTTATGAAAACAACAACACGGGTTTTGAAAATGTACTCGGCAATCAACATCCGCATATGATAGTACTTCAAAATGAAACCAAAATTTTAAATTTATTCCACGAATTAACGAAAAAAAATGACTTATTCTGTAGCATTGCTCTTATGAGAATCAGATTCAATATGGCGGCAGGGTAAGCGCCCCCTTAAATGTTGAATACAGGTAAACATACTGTGACTAAATAGGTTAGGTTAGAATCTTTTAGGTATTTTTGTTATTATTATTTTTGCATTTCTGTTGCCATAGAGTCGAATAGTAAAGTTGCGCATGTTTAACAATTGTTTATTATTTTTCCCCCAACAATTATACGTTTAAATGGTGAGTAACTACAGTAGAACTCCAATTATCCGGATTAATTGGGACCGGACCCGATCCGGATAATCAAAAATCCAGATAATTGGATTTTTCTCGAAAAAAGACAGTTTTTAGGAGAAAAACGTAAACAAAACACAATAGAGAACATTTACGGTATTTATTATAAAAAAACAATATCAATGACAATGTTTAAATTACGTAATATTTACAAACAATACTAAATCACTGTAAAATACATTATTTTTTAACATACCAGGCAGAGTCAGCTGTTTTGAACGTTAAATAAATTTCGCGCCGCTAAGTCTCGCATCCGTTTGACTATGTTCTTATTCAAATCTGATCCGGATAATTGGCGATCCGGATAATTGGAGTCCGGATAGTTGGAGTTCTACTGTATTATATTTCACGTTTGTAGTTCTATCCCGATTAATCCTCTTTCTATAGAAAATAGTTTGTAAATGCGGGGATATAACAGAAAAGACCCTATCTGTTGTTACATATTAAAAATAAATCAGTTGACATGGATACAAAACTGAACATAGTTTTGGTTATACTGAACAAAAAAACGTTTATTGAAAGCATTTGTATCTATTACCATATTGACCAACTTGGCACATTTAGAATAAGTATTATTCTCCACAACTAATTATTTTTTTTAGATTAGGTAAAAGCAAACACAAACATAAATCTACGAAAAATACTTACTGTATTAATTTTAAGTCAAATATCTGGTATTACATATTTGATTGTTTCTTTTAGTTCGCATAATACAAATTTGTTTGAAATGTTGACTATTGATTATTTAAATATTAATGGTGAAATTACAACGCATGCCATAATACAAATTATTGGAGATGGTGCACGTCTATTTCGATCTTTGTCTTACATTATGGATAGGCCACCATTTCCTCCACCATCCTACTTAGATCCAAGTGCCTCTGTTCTAATATCATTTCTGTGAAAATATAATATACAATAATCAGTTTGCGTTGGCTTCGCCGCGAGGGTTGGGGAGCGAAGCCCTCTATTATTAATGTAATAAACGGTACCAGGAACTGGCACATACTTTCTCACAAATACATTTAAATTACTAAACAGGTTCACTGTGACTTGTAGGGTGGGGTAGGAGAGTTTTTTTTATTAAAGTTGGAGATTAACTAATAAATATTATTATTATCTAGAGAGAAAACTATTCAATCGATTTCGAAAAAATTTGCACCAAACACGCCAATTAGGTCTTCATAGATGCACGTATAATGGTTTTGAATTTTTTTTTAAAACAACCCGCTTTATGGCCAAAAAACCCCAAAAACAGTTATTATTATTATTAGCTAAACGAGAAATTTTAGAAAGATGCGGGTTTCTGTATATGGTAGGGCACATTAAAGGCTACAAATAAGCCAAATTTTATCAAAATTGTTAGAGCCGTTTTTTTAATAAAAAAATAATAACTGATTTTTTGGGGGTTTTTTGGCCAAAAAGGGGGTTGTTTTTCAAAATTGTTCAAAACC
>JAGFPH010000707.1:0-16254 GCA_018207615.1 Philaenus spumarius
GTAGATGACCATGTTTGTAATTGCGTTGAATTAAATTTTGTAGTACGAGCATTTCTTTTAATGAAACTATAATGAGACGGTCTGGTAGGTGGATTTCCATAACTATCAAAGTATTCTAGTTCTCTATTGCTGTTAATTGAAATTGCAACCCAATGTCTACCTGGTTTAGTGTGAGGATCCGTATTTATTACAAAACAACTAGGTGTCCCAACATTCATCGGTAATTGGTCGGCTGCATACACTCCGTACTGAGGAACAGGCAGTCGATTCAGGCAATTGTGTATTTCTGTCGAGTACATTTTGTCGGAACCAATTAATTAATACTTCAACGTTATTTAAAGCACATGCATATTTACTGTGACTGTTATGGTAAAAGCAACGTTTAAGTGTCACGTTTGAATTCAATGATATAAGTGAAGGGCACTCAAACTTTTCCAAGTTTATAACTTCTTTTCCCAAAATGTTTTTAATGTACTCACATTTTTCTTTTCCTTTCACATTAATAATATTAAATTTTTGACAGACAAACTCCAACTCTTTTAAAAACGATCCATAACTTATTGATCCGTCATCCCATTTTAAACCGTGATAATTGTTGGTCAACCATCTGCATTCACGTCTCCTAAACTTTGATAAGTTATTGTACTCAAACGGTGGTCCGACTATCCAGTGTTGAAGACGTTTATTATTGATAGAGATAACAGCTAATTCTTTTATGATATATTCATTTGAGTCATTTTTAAACCCTTGGAAATCGATTATTACGTCCATTTGTTAACTCTTTCACACCCACTGAAAACTGATAACCACTTTGTTGTTAACCGGCTTATATACCCTATCTAGCTTCCAAAGTCCACAATGACGTTTCTATTTCTGTCGATTTCAATTACGTTATCAAATTCTCCGTATACAATACAGTTAATTGTTTCTGTAAGAGCTGTTTCAAATCTTAATTCAATTCTCAAACTTCCGTGTCTTATTAAATTCCAATGTGACATTGTGTTTGCAGAAAGATCGGGTGTTAAATCAAAAGCCATTAAACAGTTTCCATTTGGGTAGCTCAGTCTGTCCACTTCATTGCCTTCATTTAAGAAATGTATACCAGTACCTGAGAACAATGTATTGTACGCGTGAATGTACAAATTATTTGTAATGTAATCCGGTTGTAGTGGTTTCGATGGTAATTGACGTCCGTCGACATAAAGGGAGAAAAAGTTGACACTGTAGTGTTGAAAATTAAATGGGTTTGCTTTAAAATCACCATTAAACGATTTATTACTGACCAGACCAACAATTACACGTTTCGGTAACTGGCCTAAAAATACATTATCTAATGTTTTGCCTTGCACGCCTGTAGGTATTGTTAACGCTTTAACTTCTACTTTTGTAACGGGGTATTTTGCTGTTCCCTGCAGTAATGTTTTACTGTGAGCTAATAGTACTGATGGATTAATTTTCATTCTTCTTACGTACAAATTTGACTCCAACATGTGAATCTTGTACCCTGTAGTACTCGACATTAAACTAAATGCATCTCTAGATCGCACTAATCGAATACGTAGCTCCACTCCGTTTAAAAGAAATTTTTCTTGGTTAAATATGTCTGCGTGAATATGACCCAACATATCTACAGGTTTACTAAGTTCTGTGAATTTTCTACGATGAACAAGTCCTGAATTGGCGTCTGCTGTGTCGTCCATTTGTCCGTGCGCATCTGTGTACCATAGACATGATGTTAAATGGGATTTTTTAGCATCTGGGCCGTAGTTTAAAAGGGATTCTATATAACACCGATAAGGGTATGTATTTCCAGACGGTGATACTGATTTTTGGTTGAGGTATACGTCTACTTGACTGAATAACGAGTGCAACCAATTATTTATGGGTCCTACTTTATCTGTTGACTCTAAATTTGTTCCATCTGATTTAACAATATTTACTTTTATGTTGAGCATGGTATGTGATAAATCTATGTATTCGTCTCCCTGACCGGGGACTACAAATTCTATCGGTGCATCATCTGTAAGAGAGGATAATGGTTTGTATTGTATCCATTCTCCGCTTTCTATACTAGTTTGTGTGGGTGGTAGCGAAAATAAATCGAGTTCGGATTTTACACACTCGCATGATTGATTATGTAAAAACGCCATAATTAATTAAAAATATCTGATTTTGTTAATATTAATTTTTTCTGTCTCCTTTTATCTTTTTGCTGTTGCCCTTTAACTTTTTTAGATTTAGTTTTTCTAACGATCTTCCTTTTCTTCTTTGAAGTCTGCTTCCTAAGAAGTTTATCGAGTGACTGAATCGTTATAGCTTTGCGTTTTGTTTTATATCCACCACCGGACATAAGAGAATCTATTTTCACATCAGCTTTCCTTTTCAAATTCCCTGTAAACTCCTTCATTCGAGACTGAAAAGCGTCTTTAGGGTCCCCTGTATGCGCAATGTCAGCCAACATTCCTATTCCCGATTTAAACGCTTCTTTTCCTAAAGCTTTAACTCCTGATTTTATCAATGGCGTAACAACTCGAAATAGTCCTCCTAGGAAATTACCAATCCCGTGCCCCTTTTGATATGGCGAGCCACTATACACAACACTTATACCTGTCCCTAGTTGATTTTTATAATACGATAGGTAGGGATCTTCTAAATTAATTCGTTTCATTGTGTTTCTGTTTAAAATGTAGTTTAACACACGAAGTTCCAAACGTGAATGGTATCAATTTTCCAAATTCATCTCTTATATCTATTTCTATATTTTCAAAGCACGTACGCATAACAGGAACGTAATGTATCTTGGGAAACATTATAGTTTTACATGTTCCATAACTGTAATTAGAAGTATCGATATTTATTATTCTCAGTAACGGTGCTACTACGTCACCGATAAATTGAGGCTCGATAACGTCGCAATAAACATACATTTGTGATGGAATACCTAGTTGGATATTGCACGGTCTTACAGGACTTCTGTTTAAATAATTATCGGTATTTGTAGGGTCAAATCCTAATTGAAGTGCTAATTTAGGTGAAAGTTCTAAATTGTTGACTTCTGTTTTTAACGGATTTATGGTAACATAACGTGATTTATGAAAATATACAAATCTTAAATATTTTTCTACAACAGAGTTTTTATTTAGAGATTGTATTAATTTTTCTTCTGTTTCATATGTACCAGTTTCTAACTTTGTAAATTTCAAGTCGTGTGTGTCTGTTTTCTCATCGTGTGTATATATAAAAATATGATTATCTCCTTCTTTGACTGTAAGGAATGTACAAGGGTAATGCATCTCTACAATTCCAACTTCCCATTCGCCTTTCAAATTTATTTGTTTTGGAATCTGGGTGGAATATTTAGTTGTAGTATTTGTCGAAAAATATGTCATTGAACTGTTACTCGGTAGAGTTAAATAAAACGAGCCATTCATTTTTCTAAATTTACAAGAGCTGATGCTGAAATCCAAGTATTGAAAGATGACGGATAACCTTTCCACTTAACGAGTACTTTCATACTACGACCTTTTCCTTTCCTGTCAATTATTTTATCTATTTTGTAAATTTTTTCTTTTTCAAGTATAACTTTTTGTAATTCAAATTCGTAAAACGATCCTTCTATTGGTTCTCCTTTTAAATCTTTTATTTCGTAAACGGGAAGTGCGCGTTTTATAACTTTGGTAATTGTAAATACTTCTTCACTCCATTTAGTTTTGTAACCTTTTTCAAATGGTCCTTTTTCCATAACAATTCTGACAATATCTCCCGTTTTGAATTTTGGTTTAGAAGCAATTTGCGGTTTATTGTAAATATTTTTCCAAACTGTTAGAATATTGGAGTCATTTACATCTGCAGGTGCCATTTTTATTGTAGAATGTACAGCATTGTTATAAGCTTTCATTAAATCTGTGAGTACATCGATATATCTATAAGTGTTTTTAAAAGTTAGATAACGCCACATTCTACTCTTTAGAGTTCTATTAAAACGTTCAACAACCGCAGCTTTTACATCGGGATTCCTTGTTGTAGAATAGATTATATCATTGTCTTGAAAATATTTTCGTACTAATTGTGAAGTAAATTCCGTTCCCTTGTCTGTTTGGATACATTGCGGTTTTCTGTTGGAATATTTAAAAATATATTCAAACGCTTCCTTAACTGAGGTGCCAGTTTTATTTTTTAAAGGAAATGCAAATGCGTATTTACTAAATACATCAATAACTGTTAGTATGTAATTTGTTCCATCATTATATTTTGCTATTCCACGCATATCGTTTAAGTCGGCTTGCCATAACTGATCTTTGTTGTTGACAATATATTTATTTCTAGGAAATTTTTTTCGCACTTGTTTATGGAGAGTATATGTATCTTGTGATTTTAGCCAGTCTTTAATTTTGTTTGTTTTGTACTTATGTTTCAAAGTCTTTATCAATACATTAGCTCCAGAATATCCGGCAGGATGTGAAGCGTTGTAATAAATTGTTCTTAGTTTTTTGTCCATTTTAAAGTTTATCCCACTTTAACGGTACACTACGCGGCGACAGAGATTGTCTAATAGTTTTTGGTGTACTTTTTTCTGGTGTTACAGGTTGCCTAGTGGGTGGTCTGTAAAACATTGGATCACGTTTTCTAGAGCCCGTTTCTTTTATAACTTCTTTATCCAGATAATCTCTAAGTTTAGGATTTCCTATATAACTTCTGGGGACATTATTTCTTTTTAATGCAGCTATAAATTGATTCCATCCTGGAGGATTTGTCGTCTTCCTAGGTCTTAATACATCGTTAAAAAGGTCGACTATATTTGAACCCGGAATCCGAATATTGTCAATAGTAACGGTACCTAACGAATCCCATTTGATAGATTTGTCTTGCGATAATCGGTTTAAAAGGTTCTCACCATTTTTTCGAAATGATTTAGGAATTGATTCTAAAATTTCATTTTGGTTAGAGTCCGTATATTCTTTTTCTTCGTTTTCTTTATAACTACTATTTTCATGTATTGTTAGTTCTATAGGTTTCCTCTGCTGCTCAGCGAAATGGAGATAACGCTGTAAAACTTGTTGATATTTTAACCATTTTTCCCGATCGTTAAAACTAGAACTATTTAATATGTCTTTCATTTCTTTATCTAATTCACTCATAACACTCGCACTTTCATTTTCATGCATTTTTTGTACAAAATCCTGGGGTAGTAGTACCATTTTCTTAGCGTGCTCCATTTTAATTTAATAAATGCTGTAGTACTGTACTCAGAATAGGACCGATTAATAACGGGAATAAAGTACCTCCTTTTTGTATTATTATATTCTTCTTTTTCTTCCAACTTTTACCGCTCTTTGCAAGCTTTCTAAGGATGTGCTTATATCGGGATAATTTACACTTCTGAGGTTTTGATAAGGGAACATTTCCTTTTAACGTATTGTGAGCGCACTCGCAGATCGATTGAATTAAATTATAATCGGCCGATTTCAAAAAATGTTTTCTTCTAAGTGGTTTCATCTTCAATAATGTACGGAGTAACTCCGCATTGCTTAACACTGTACGAGACATGGTGACTAAATGATGTCTAATACACAATTGTATTAATATTTATTTCTTTTTTGGGACGTATGCATAATTATATTTATCAGTTGGAAAAATACAAGTCCTTATTCTCAAATCTTCGTGTGTGGCTTGTTTCATATCAAACAAAAGGTACCCGTGAGGTTGTTTAGTTGCATCAATGTAAGCATCTTGTATAAATTTTGGGTTTTCAGGGTATACTTGTTGGGACAAATGTCTTATTTGACTTTTATCACGCGGGTTTTTGAAATAAACTATATAATGAGCGTTGAGAGAAATATCTCTTTGTCCTTTGCCTTGATGAAATAGATTTTGAGTAATGAAAAATACACTAATATTTCTATGGTGACAACCTTTTGTAAAAATATCTACAACGCTACTATTCGATTCGCGCATTAAATCGTCTATTATTATTAGGTTAGGCGTTCTCGGGTCCACGGAATTCATGTCCGGTAAACCTTCTTGAAAAATAATTGGAATGTTATTAATATTATAAGACGGCTGCCACACAGCATAGTGCCAATATATATTTTTAAACTCGACATTACATACCAAAGGCATATGTTTTAGAAAGTTTATTACAAATTGCGATTTTCCGCATCCGGATGGACCGGCTACAACACATGAGAATTGATGATTAAACATAGGGTCCATTATTGCGACTGATGTACTTTATAACTTTCTTTATATTTTATAATTTAAAAATCGCACGTAAAACCGGTGGTGGATGACTGAATTAGTACTGAATGACTAATTTAAAGTTATCGAATAATTTAACATACCCGCGTAAACCCGGGGTGGAAAAATACTGAGTGACTAATAGATAACGAATTGAACATTGTTCCAATGGAAATTTACTAGATGATTCACTAAGTCGTTGACCTAGATTATACACTGGACCAAACTCCGGTTGAACTTTGAGCGACAGACTAATTATTTACATTAATTAATATTTACTTTGATTTGTTGACATATTGGTCCAGACCCCGGTTGAACTTTGAGCGATAGACTAATTATTTACTTACCTTATCTTTGTTGGCACAAGAAGCCAAAATTAGAATTATTTCTTATCTTTGTTTACTTATCTTATCTTATCTTTGTTGACATACTGGACCAAACTCCGGTTGAACTTTGAGCGATAGACTAATTATTTACTTACCTTATCTTTGTTGACACAAGGAGTCAAAAATTAGCACTATTTATTATCTATGACCTTTGGACTGTTTACTTAATCATTATCTTTGTTTATTTAATCCTTATCTTGTTTACTTATCTTATCTTTGTTTACATAAGAAGCCAAAAATTAGCGCTATTCCCAGGTTGACCTTTGGACCGTGACCTTTGACCGTCTGACCAGAGTGCCCCTATTACTACTGATATTCCAGTACTTACACCTACATAAAAAATTTCATCAAAGTCGGACCGTTGGTATGGCCTCTAGCTCTGTACACACAATAACAGACACACAGACACACGGACGGACATCACCAAAAAAACACTCTTTTGGGTTCAGGAAGCACCAAAACAAATAATTCCACTAACAAATTTTTTGTGGTTCAGGGAGCACCAACACAGATAATTCCACTAAAAATTCAAATTCGAAAATTTGGACGAAAACAATACTTTCTCCATATACTACGTATAGGGGGGAGAAATTTAAAAAAAAGAAAATCTGTAGTTTTAATGTAAACACTATTTTTATTTACAATTACATTAACATAAAAATATCTTTAAAACTAAACAGAAATTCCATATAAAATAAGCAAGTATATTTTGTTTTAAGTGTTTTATTCAATCTATTGTACATTGATTGCTTTACTTGGAAAAATCTGCAATATTCATACAAAAATTTAAAAATTAATGGGTGCATGTAAAAATGAAATGCTAGGCCTATGTTGTTTTACGATTTCGAAGCAGCTGATGTTTTTTTACATCATTTGTCTAGGATAATGAAACGCCTAAATAAATTGGGGAACATTTAACGTTAATTGATAATTATTGAAGCAGGCTATATGCGAGGAAAATATTATCAGCAGTAGAATACTAAACATAGTTCGGTAAAAATATCGGCAACGTACAATGTCAATTCCAATAAAGATGATTGATAAGCTACGAGAAATAAACTTTACCATCGCAATAAACATTTCCAAAAACAATGACTAGTGACAGGTTTGCAGCTTGAGCGGGTAGGCGAAATTTTTGTTAAAGTTGGTACTTCATACACTTTCGCGAATTAAGTATTTCCTGAAATCTTTAAAAGTGTCGATGAACATACGCGAGGAACGTTTTGACCTATAATTATTTATTTGCAATTATTAGCGAATTTCCATAGGAGAAATTGCAGTGGCCCTTATGGTAAGACCCAAGGTCACGAGTAGCAAATGAGCACCGATCATGGTCTCCAGAACACGTTTTGGGGTGTCATTAAAAATGATATACAGTATATATATTATGTATGTATGTGTGCGCACTCTAACGGACGCATTTTAAGTCCGATTCGGTTCAAATTTAGTACACACGCTGGTCGTCTACGTCGCTCGTACGAGTTCGTTGTCCAAAAAAATCCACCAACCTGAAGCACGTTTTTTGACCGGAAGTAACTATGTTTTGAGATTTTTCCTACGAGAATGAATTTGTTTTTGCTTTTTTCCTACAAATATAAACGTAGGATGTTGTTCTGCACGTTTTGTTTTTTACGCGACCTTATAGCTCGCTTGGTTCCCCCAAAATCGATGAAAACGTAAAATACCATAAAAGTGCCCGGTTCAAAGCCATGTGGTGGATTCCACCGTGGTATTTTCGTGCGAAGCACGCAATGCATTGTGTATTGAAGATACTCCTAATACGGGGGTCGGCGTGCGAAGCACGCAATACTTTGTGTGCAGAAGATACTCCCGATACGGGGATTGGCGTGCGAAGCACGCAATGTTTTGTGTGTTGATGATACCCCAACATGCGGAATGGCGTGCGAAGCACGCAATGCTTTGTGTGTTGAAGATACTCCCAATATGCGGAATGACGTGCGAACCATTTTGCAGCTATTCACCACCGTTGTGAATAGACCTATTTTCCAAATTGTTCGTTGAAACCCTAAAACATAGGCCTATAAACTTAATTTTGGAAATTTGCTCAACTCACGTCAGCGGTTAAGCTGCGTGGTCGAATATTTCTTTTTTTTATGTATAATTACCTCAAAATCTGAAGTATGTAACGGCTTAATATTTTGAAAATAAAGGACTTGTGAAAAATGCATGTGAAGTACGTTCTCCGTTACAAAATTTTATTTAATGGCAAGTTTAAAAATTTGGTCTTCTTGATAATACGCACATAATTTCATAAAGCATAATAGTTACTGAGATATTTGAATGTAAATAAATTAAAAATCTTTAGAAATATTTGAGATGCCGAAGAAAATCCTTACTGAAACCATGTATCGCACGACCATCTTACTATTAAAACAAATAAAGTTACATTCAAGATGGCGGATTCAAAATGGTGAAATTTGTAATAACCATTTTTTGTCAAGGTATAATACAAATTTTGTAACGGAGGAGGCACACTTTTCTAGGTATTAAATAGTTTTCATACTTTCACCCACCTGGATAATAAGGCACATTATTGTGGTTAGACGAAACAGGGTTTATTCACGTCAAACACTTAAACCTTAGTCTCAAACGTAGAGGTTGAGACCGAGCAGATGGTATTATTTTGAGAAAACAGAACAAGAAGCAATTAATATAGATATTGCATTAATTTATTTTAATTATTTAAAAATTAAGAAGCTGTAATTTTGAAGCGAGCTAAAATCTAACTTTTATGATTCTATTAAAATAGGAATAATTCAAACCAATAGCCCAAGATAGTGTAAGTTCAAAATATAGTTCTATGTGTGTATGACTAAGTTGTTTTTAGCCGCCAAGAACGGAGGAAACGAAAATGATTGCAAAAATGCTTACACTTTCAACGATTACTAAACTTTAATGCCGATCATATAATATATATAGGACAAAAACAAACAACATCCGGATATTGTAAGAAGTTTGTTTGACATAACCAGAACTGTTTGACTATCCATTTAGGTTTTTTTTTTAAATTGATAAATCAAATGGTTTAGAAGATAATAATATGTTCCTAAATTTAAATATAATTTTATGAAATTGTTGACCTATTTGCTGATAGTTTTAATTTATATTCATTATTATCTATATATATAAAAGCCAAATCCACTGACTCACTGATCACGATTTCTCAAAAACTACTGAACAGATTGGAATGAAATTTGGTATGTTACTTCCTCTAGGGCCGTAGGTGCTGATAAGAAAGGGTTTTAAAAAATTAGAAATCATAGGGGGGCTGAGGGGTCAAAGTTACTAAATCACGATTTCTCCAAAACCATTGAACGGATTGGAATGAAATTTGGTATGTAGCTTCCCCAAGGGCCATAGGTGCTCGCTAAGACAGGGTTTTAAAAAATTCGAAATTTTAGGAAGGTTTGGGGGGGTCAATGTTACTAAAAAAACCACCAAACGGATTGGAATGAAATTTAGTATATATCTTCCTCTAGGGCTCTAGGTGCTCGCTAAGAAAGGGTTTTAAAAAATTCGAAATTTTAGAGGAGGTTTGGGAGGGTCGTAGTTACAAAAAATCCCTATAAGAAATAGGCTACATAGTGTAATATATTTTTTGTTAATATACATTTAACTTTGATTTGTCTATCCGTGCAAAGCCGGATCGGGCCAGCTAGTATATCTAATAAAAGATAAAAATATTATATTTAATTGCTTAATTTCACTTAAAACAATAAAATGTTAATAATATTTGTTTCTTAATTTACTTGTGGCATAAATTATCACATTTATTATTTCTAGATAATAATTTAATTGGCAATAATACCAATGTCCTCTGTCCCATGTCCATACACAAAATATCTCGGAATGTACTCGGGAAGCTGTCAGAGGTGCAGAAATAAATTTTGGTGTTGTATCTCAAAAGTGGTTTAAAACTTAAAACTATTTTTTGAGAAATGATAATAATCAAAACTTGTTTATGAACGTTACTAAAATTTTATTTGAAAGTATACCTACTTCTTATAACATAAAATGTTCTTGTTACACAATTCGTCACATTTATTATATTTTGTATTGTTTAACAAAAAATTATATCCCAAAAAATTCTTCGTTTTGAAAAATAAGTAGACCAAGAAAGCTCTCGCAAATATTAAAGATTTATACATATGAATATCTTTATATATAAAAGCGAAATCCACTGACTTACTGATCACGATTTCTCAAAAACTATTGAATGGATCGGAACGAAATTTGGTATGTAGCTTCATCTAGGGCCATAGGTGCTCACTAAGAAAGGTTTTCAAAAAATACGTAATTTTAAGGGTGGGGTTCAAAGTTACTAAATAACGATTTCTCTAAAACTACTGAACGGATTGGAATTAAATTTGGGATGTAGCTTCCTCTAGGGCCGTAGGTGCTTTCTAAGAAACGTTTTAAAAAAAATTCGAAATCTTAGGGGGGGTTTGGAGGTTAAAGTTACTAAATCTCGATTTTTTTTAAACTACTGAACGGATTCGAATGAAATTTGGTATGTTGCTTCCTCTAGAGCCGTAGGTACTTGCTAAGAAAGGGTTTAATAAAATTCGAAATTTTAGGTGGTTCGGGGGGTCAAAGTTACTAAAAAAAACCACCGAACGGATTGGAATAAAAGTTAGTATGTAGCTTCCTCTAGGGCCGTAGGTGCTCTCTAAGAAAGGTTTTCAAAAAATTCGAAATTTTAGGGGGGTTTGGGGGGTCAAAGTTACTAAATCACGATTTCTCCAAAACCACCGAACGGATTGGAACGAAATTTGGTATGTAGCTTCCTCTAGGGCCATAGGTGCTCTCTAAGAAAGGGTTTCAAAAAAATCTAAATTTTAGGGAAGGTTTGGGTGTGGTCAAAGTTACTGAAAATCCCCATAAGAAATACATAGTGTAATTTATATTTATTGATATAATATATTTGTTGTTAATGTACATTTGATTTGTCTATCCGTGCATAGCCGGATGGACCGGCTAGTATGTGTATAAACTAATGGTAGACCTCTACTCTTCTTTGAAACAATGTAGATTACGTAGATTAGATTAGAATCTGCCAGATTAAAATTAAAAAGAATAGATTTTCCGGCTGCAATTTTTACTAACATTCACTCATGAAATGAAAATATAGTTTAAAAAATATATTAATTTCACTTTTAAATTAAAAATATAGTAGCCTAAACAATGTGGTGCCTTCCTCATTTTCTCTCATTACATTAACCTTGAATTACTGCTATCCTTTCTCATTTCACCTCCAATTGATAGCAGTCCTTTTTTTTGGAGAGCTTTCTTAGCGTTCTTATTTTTTAACAAGAAGAATTTTTAAAATATTTTTTCATATAAGTAAACACAAAGACTCATCAAATAGAATGTCAACTTAAAACGTAACGCACATACATATTAAGCCTATTTCTTGACACAAACTGGATTTAATTTTACGCTTGTCTAGTCAAGCTACAGATTTACCAACAGCGTTCCTTGTACCATTGGACAGCTTTTATTTACCTAGCTTAGATACGCTATTGAAAACGTAGTGAACGCTTAAGCCCGTAGTGACTGATTTCATGTTCCTTACAAATAGTGTTTGCCGCGTGATATCTAAACTAAACATGAACTCAGAGATAAATATTTAATCTGGTGGATTTATTGTGTATTCATCTTAAAAAATATCCAGGTTTTTGGACTTATGTCTCGCTAGGTTAGGTTAGCTATTATGTTGACAAGTAGACTTGTTTATCCCTTCTGTTAATTTATCAGTTGGTATTATAGACAACTAACTCAGTGATCCCCCCCCCCCCCAAAGTTTTACAAATAGAATAAAATGAAACTACAAACAGAACTATTGCTGCTACATTTTCTATTTGAAACTGAAAATGATTTATTTACTAGCAGGTATAGTAAATTGCGTTCAAAAATCCGCCGCATAGTAATAAATGTTTATTGTTTCTGGGGTTGTTATACATTTTTCCACCCCTTAGCAGCACGCTATAAAGTGCAAATATGATTTACATAGTATATATGTAATGTAAGAAATAAATGTACCAATTTTCAGCTCTCTAGCTTAATGGGAAGTATAATAATTAATTTATATTAATTTAGGGGTTGTTACATTTTCACCCTTCAGCAGTAGGCCTACACTAAAAAATACAAATATGGTTTATTTTTTATATATATTTCTTGTAAGAAATAAATGTACAAATTCCCAGCTCTCTAGTCTTAGTGGAAGTATAATAATAAATATTTATTGTTTTAGGGGTTGCTTCAACTCTTAAATCTAACTGAAGTCTCACCTATGTCTCATTCCAAGTCATTATCTATACTATTTGTGCCAAATTTCATACAAATCCATTCGATAGTTTTTACTTGATTGAGTAACACACACACACACACACACACACCAACAGACTGAAACTATTAGATTTTTATATAATAGTATAGATTTCCAATCACAAAAACACATAAAAACAAATTATTATCTTGGAAATTGACTAAATACAATTTTCCAGTAGTTGTGATCAATAGTTATACAAACAAATATTGAGTCCAGTCTTTCTGAAGAGGTCCGTAGCAATTTCCTGTAGCGTACGAACAAGAGATAATGATTAAAGAATAAATTTACTTAATGGTTATACTAAACTGAACAACAACTGAATGTTAATACATTTTAAAACTTTCAACTTCAAATGGTGCAATTTTTAGAATTATATATTGTTAGCTAGTGTCTTAGTTTAAAAAGAGGAGCATGTATCTTATACTTCGTTTATATTTATAAAATATCGTTCCAAAATAGCACGCTGCAGTGAGCGGTAGCACAATGATGGATGGGTGCGCGTTGAGTCAGGCTATCCTTCTGTCTGCGTGATTAATCCTGGTTCAAAGTGTGTGCCTAAGGAAAGAAAGGCTGGCTATAAACTAAGAGTTGAGGCATAAGTCAAACTACAAGATGCAAACGAAACTGTTGACAGTTGAAACCGACGACAACTGTTCTGCGTCAAGTTTTTTAACTGGATAAATGTAGAAACTTACCATCCTACTCATCAAAACTAGCTGATGTGGAATTAAAATTAAATTTGGGGTAAATCCATTTGTCTGATTTACGTAAGATGTGGAAGATCATAAATACAAATGATTACTTAAACTAGACAATTTAAGGGCAATTATTTGTTTGAATTTATTCATAATCGGTTGTTTTAAACATGGTTTTGTTTCAGTGTAAAGAAGAAAGCCTAATATTCGAAAAAGAGAATATTGACAGCAACGTTGGATTTTCTATTGACAAAATACTCGAAGAGAAAAAACCGAGGAATTGCGTAAGTTCAAATATCCTATTATTTATTAAGGATTTTTCCATAAATGTATAATATATCTCCTCAAAGTGGTTGGTCTGATGATGACCAAGATAAAACAAATACGATTGGTTTTCACCTCTAGAACATCTTATAGTCTAGTAAAATATTTATTGTTGTTAATAATTCACTAGTTTAAAAATAATACCTTCCCATTTTTACAGTATTTAATTTTTAAATTTCGATATTACACAGCTTATTATTATTCAAAAAGGAATATTAATAATGAAATCAGTTCTTGTTGTTTAACCATATCTGACAATATCTATTGAGGTTTTATGCTAAGTTAGTGTTAATACTTTAATACCCAAGTATAAGCAATGACTAAGTATCGTAAAAAAATATCCTACACAATTTACATAATTTCTTAAAATTGTCAGTTACAAAATCTTTTGTTTCAGTGAAACATTTATTGACTGGTGTAAATTTTTGTTTGTTTTTAAATTCAATTACAATCGGCGCAGTAGATTTTGAGTGATGATTTAGGAAAATTCCTCGTTTTACATATTATTTACCTAATTTCTAAAATCATTATAAGGCAACTGATTTTTTTCCAGTGATAAAGTGGTTGGTGTGAATCTTTTTCCATCCGAGTTTTTTTTTTAGTTAATTTTCCGGTTTTTAGTTAGTTGTAGGCTACTGCTTTACAGTAAACATTTAGATTTTGAAAATATATTTTAAGTAACTTAATAAACGTTTCAGGGGCAATATATTTTTCTTTGATTACAACCTTGTTTAGATGCAAGATACAGATGGATTTTTGTATCTGAATACAACTTTGAAATCGGTACAATATGTTTAGTTATATACAGTTTCGTTTTGCTCTGAAATACATAATCTAATTGTTCAACATAATTTCAGAAATTTTATAAATATTTTATGGAAAATACATGTTTGAAAATAAATATTTTAAATAATAATTACAACAAAAACCTTTTAGAAATCGCCAAATCGGTGGATTAGTTCCTGAGCTGTAACCATTTTTTCAATAAAAAATATTTTTTGTCTTGATCAAAGTATGTATATGGTTTAAACATAAATTGAAACCTTAATTTAAAACATATTAGTTCAAACATAATTATTTAGGGTGTTAATATACAAATTAAATAATTAATTAGTATCTGACTTTAAATTAATAATTGTTACTGCATTTGTTATTATTATTTCTGCTAAGATGCTTGAAACATTTGTCTTCTTGTTTATCCGCCTTTTTTAGCTTTGTATTTTTTCGCCTGACGCGTTTCGAGTAGACCCCATCTTCAGAAGCTTTGTTTGCTATTCTAATAGCAACATTCTAATTGCTATTCTAATAGTATGAGGTTTACCCGAAACACGTCAGGCGAAAAAAAGACAAAGCTAAGAAAGGCGGATAAACAAGAAGACAAATGTAATAATTGTTGCTATAGACGAACAGGGATGAAAAAAGCACTCTCACTTCATACGTTCGCCAACTGCTTTTATTGGCCGATGATGTATTAGTAAATAAATGTTATTATTTTTTGGTTTTCCATTTTGGTTACAGCATTTGGTTTTCCATTTTTTAGATAGAAAGTACTCGTTGTGGAAATATTTAATGTTTGAGAACACATATAATTTAATTGTACTTTTCTTCTTAAATAATACATTCAAATAAATTATTGATTCTATGATACGCTATACTCAAACGAAACAAGTAATAACCCATAAAGGCCTAAATAGGTTAATCCACAAGATGGAAAACATGATATCTCTTTCAACTTCCTGTCAAGAGTGGGGAAAATTTTATATTTAGGCCTATATGCTAAATTTGATATCGATAGCTTTAAACATGATCGAGAAAATGACTAGGCCTATAACTAGGCGAAGTCATAAAAAAATATCATACGCTTATAGATTCAATTTCAAATTCAAAAGTTAAATTTTAAAGTAAAATTATTCTGTTTTTTTTTAATGATTAACAAAACGTGTCGATTGTTTTCTTTATAATTTCGGTCAGTTGAAATATTTGATTGCATTTAATTAAAACACTCATGACTAAACCTTAACCGTACACCTAATGTTTACTTAGGATAAGTTTACAAAGGTCATACTACTTTATGAGTGATTGTTGAATACTGTTACTTTATCATCGTACTTTCACATAGCGTTCAAACACGCCACGGTAGGCAAACTAACATAACCTATTTCAAAACTAGTTATGCGCTTCGTCAATTCAAATTTGACTTAAACCCCTTAATTACAGACAAACACGAATAGTTTAGACATTAATAAGTTCTCTAGACAAG
>JAGFPH010000707.1:16354-39239 GCA_018207615.1 Philaenus spumarius
GGACCATGGAAAATATTAGATGCATGTAACACACATCCATATTAAGTTTCATATTAGTTTCATTCAAAATTTTAACAAATATTATTATTATTATTAAAACTATTCGATCGATTTCGAATAAATTTGCACCAAACATGTCAATTAGGTCTGTATAGATGCACGGAAAAAGGGTTTAAAAAATTTTGAAAAACAACCCCCTTTTTGGCCAAAACCCCCAAAAATCAGTTATTATTATTATTACCTAAACGATAATTTTTAGAAAGATGCGGATTTTTCCATGATAGGGTACATTAAGGGCTACAAATAAGCCAAATTTTATCAAAATCGTTAGAGCTGTTTTTGAGAAATTTAGATTTTTCTCGTTTTTGGTCATTTTTGGGGGTAAAACCCCATAAAAATTTAAAATTCAGAAAAATGAAAAACTACAGAATGTCCTTTTTTAAATATGTTTAATTAGTTATATTTTAAATACTGTAGGGTAGTGCAATTATTCATTTAGAACTATAATAGAATTTGTTAACAGCAAACTATTATAACACCTGACTGACCAGTTTGATTTCCTGTTGTCATGTGTCAGAATATTGCCTTGAATACTAAGAATAAATGTTCACAAATTAATCAAGTTAAGTAATAGTTGAAAGTATGATAGAATTGCCTCACCTTTTTGTTAAAACAAATAAGTAATCTGTTGGTAATACCTAAATACAGCCTGTTTTAAATGAATTCAAATCAAATACTGTATAGGTCTACTACAAGTGAGCTTATTCCAGGCTGAACTACCATAGTATGATTTAAAGCGGTTATTTTGCAATAACAAATGTAAGGAGGTGAAGTTATTCTATGGATTCTTATAGTGCATTTGGTATAAAACATCTGAGATTTACTATAAATAAATGTGTGTATATTGTTCACCTGGGTATTAGTGCAGGAGAGGGTGACTCCGAGTTTTGGGCAAATTTTATTATATTCTGAAACCAAAACGTCAAACTAACTGTAAAAACACAAACAAATTTCGCGTGAAATAAACATTATATAAACTACGGCAGAAAGAAAATTAAAAAAATACAGGTTAAGTTTAGCCATTTTCACTAGGTTTGCACTAAACAAAAGATAGAAAGATACAAAACTTTACGTATTCCTTTATAAATAAAGAAAACATACACTTCTCTGATGCCGCGAAATAACATTTTAACAATCTTCAGCAAGTATTACAGAACAAACGGAAATAAATAGCCCTACAAATTGAATAGTTTAATTAACAATATTAACATTGCCAAGCGCCAACCATTTTGTTGAAGTGATATAAATAACAGCGTTGCCAAGGTTTTTTTTTTTTTTTGAAAGCAAGACGTCCTACCAACACGTAATGCTGAAGAAGATTTTTTTATAACATGAGGCCTAAAATTATCATCAAGTTATATGTATGTTTACAAACTGGAAGTTAGAGACTGTAAGTTAAATACTTCAGGCTATTTTTTTAATTATTATTATTATTGTAGGAGTTTTATTTTGTTATAGGAAAAACTTAATTGATGTTACCGATTTTTATGTAGGTCTAAATAATTGGAAACAAACTGTGATTAGAGACTGTAAGTTGATACATCAGGCTATTTTTTATTATTTTTTTATTATGATTTTATGAGTTTTATATTTTGTTATGGAAAAAATGTTCAATTTGACAACGTTGCAAAATTAAGTCCCTTCTTCCTTGTCGTTTATATCATTGCATTTAATTACGTTTTCATTACTAATCAACGTTTTGTAAGATTTATAAACTTTTTCATTTATTTCGTACATTTATTTTTGTTAATTTTAATTCGGTATATTTATTATTTACGATTTTGGTGTCAGTGAAGTGTTTAGTTGCTTTTGTTTAGCGCAAACACACCGAACATGGCTAAACTTAACCTGTATTTTTTGGAGTTTTCTTTTTGTCGTAGTTTCTATAACATTTATTTCCTGCGAAAATTGTGTTTTTATTATTAGTTTAACGTCTAGTTTCAGAATACAGTATAATAAAATTTTCCCAAAACCCGGAGTCACCCTCTTCTTCACTGTTACCCGTATTTAAGTTATTAATATAAACTACCAAATTATTTTAGTTTCACAGTAAAGGGAAATATATGTTTGATTTATACTTAAAAATAGTCTTTTTATATTTGTGAGCCATTCATTGCATTGAAATTACCTAAAGTAGAATGAGTTGCTTAGCTAGTCTGCGAAATTTTAGTATAGCACTACTTATTGGAATGGCAGCAGCGACCTTTTTTAAAAAAGTAAGTAGTACTATCAACCTATGTATTTTTTACAGTTTGTCACCGTAAATGTATACTACATTTATTATTACGAATTAATATGTAACGTGAGGTAATATACCAGGTGTCTTAAAAGTCTCACTCCCCCCCCCCCTTAACTTTTGTGTTTTTAAAACAAACAAATATCCTTTGGGGAACGATACTAACAAAATGGCGGCCCTAAACGTGTTGAAATAAATCGACATAAAGTTGCTAATATCTCGAAAAAGAAGAGTTTTTAGAAAAAATTTCAAGTGACAAAAAATGTTTATTTCAAAGTGCTTGACCTAACACAATTGCTTTCAAACCGATTTCGTAAATTTAATTTTTTACAAAATTTTCTAAGCTGTAGGAGTCGACTAAAAATTAACGAAATCGATTTGGAAGCAACTTTGTAGGTCAAGCACTTTGAAATAAAGGTAAAAATGTAGTTTACCTTGTCAATCGATTTCTAAGGGAATTTGATATAACATGAAAGAACACATCTAACTGATTGTAGAAACAACAAACAACATTTTCCGGGAAATAATATTTGTAGGAGTTATGAAAGAAATAAAACTTGAAATTGTATAGGTTAAGTTTCGACTTTTCCGCGATATTTGACGTAATTATAACAAAATAAATCACTTCACATACACCAAACTAATTAAATAAACTAAACAATATTAACCCCAAAAGTATCCACAAAACAAGAAATGTGAAAATAATGTAACAAACATAATTACGAAAACAAATGCATCGAACAATAGAAAGTACAGTATAACTGCGTATTTAAAATGGAAATTCATCAACGTTGCCAAATCGAACAATAGGTTATTGTACTGAATAAGGTGTGTATAAATCAAGGTAACTAGATAGTAAAGGTTGCCTCATGTGAAAATATCAAAAAAAGTGGAGGTTTGAGTTTGTTTACATGACTATGAGGCAACCTTTACTATCTAGTAACCTTGATATAATTAGATTAAAAAAACTAGAGGACTAACCTAAACTGTTTAGTCACAGTATGTTGCCGATAACAGTATAACTATAATATTTGTATAATTATAATATTTCATCGTATTATCACTTTATATAATTAGAATTAAAAAAAACTAGAGGACTAACCTAAACTATTTAGTCACAGTATGTAGCCGATATCAGTATAATTATAATATTTGTATAATTATAATACTTCGTCGTGTTATCACTTTATATAATTAGAATTAAAAAAAACTAGAGGACTAACCTAAACTGTTTAGTCACAGTATGTTGCCGATAAAAGTATGATTATAATATTTCGTCGTATTATCACTTTATATAATTAGAATCAAAAAAAAACTAGAGGACCTACCTAAACTATTTAGTCACAGTATTTTGCCGATAACAGTATGATTATAATATTTGTATAATTATAATATTTCGTCGTATTATCACATTATTTATAATTAGAATGAGTTGCCTAAACTGTTCGTTTCTACACAAAAAAGAACAAGAACAATCCGGCAACGCTGGCAGGACGGTAAGAAAAACATTTCGGCACTTTACAATGTAAATTTCCATAACGAACTTTTGATTTGAAAGTTTTTAATGTTGTACGTGTTGAAGATGGTTAAATATTGGTTTCCCGGTATCAGTGAAGTGTATAGATACTATATTTATTAAGAAAAAAGTTCAAGTTAGTGTGTTTATAGTAGTTTTGATTGACAAGTTAAAGTAAATAAATACCGAAATAAACATTTTTTGTCTCACGTTTTTTTTTCTAAAAACTCTTCCTTTTCTCGAGATATTAGCAAATTTATGTCGATTTATTTCAACATGTTGGGTGGCGCTATTTTGTTTTCGGTGGTCCGATTTTTAATTTCTTTATGTCATTTTTCTAGTCTTAATTAGACCTTTAAAATAAGGTATCACATGACCATACTTCCCATTTAAAAATTTTGAGTTGCCCCCAAAATCCCCTATTTTTAGGGGACACTCAAAATTTCCGATTGCTTCAAAAGATACTTTGGGCTAAGTTAGTATCGTTCCCCAAAGGATATTTGTTTGTTTTAACAAACACAAAAGTTAAAGGGGGGAGTTTTACTTTTAAGACACCTGGTATGTTCATGTTCAACCGCCTTATAACTTGACACGAAATAATAGTTTAAGTTAGGCTAAGTATTATGTAACTCTATTAGTTTAGTCGATAGGCCATTATTATTATTTTTTTTTACAATGTTATTAATTCGGCTCGCATTAAAAAGCGGAAGTATTGAAATCATGCGATGATTTTTGTGCGTCTGTCTACCTGTTAACACGAAATATGCACTCACAGACGTCGTAGAAAACTTCCTGGTGGTGAAAAAATGTCAGTAATTTTATTGGGAAGAGTTGAAAAGCCGTTTAGCTTTCTAGCGTGAGTCGTAGCGCGCCGGGGTCACGCTTTTGGATCAACATTTTGAAAGTTCAGTTGAGTATCGTTTTATATGTTTTTGGGTACAGGAAACCCGATTTTGACAGTTATTTAAAACAAAGAAGAAAAACACGAGCTGAAGTCTCGAAAAGGTGTTTTTCATCATTTCATCTTTTCAATATACATTGAGTGCAATATTTAGCTTTTCTTTCAAATGTGTATTTTAATAGCAATAAAACATTGACAGGTTTTGTAATACAACTGAAGTAGTTCGTTTTTGTGGTCAAAGGTTAACAAATCAGTTGTGGTGGTATATTTAAACTTCAATGGTGTTATTAATATGCCACTAATGTTGTTTAAATGATTTCATAGAGGACTAGGCTAAGCTTTTATTAAATTTAACATAGGCCTATGTTTAAATACTACAAGAGATTTGATATTTTGAAACATATGAAAATATGCTTACAACAATAACAAAGTAAACGGTAAATACCATATAGGCCTAAGTGGCATATCCGATTTATTAGCATAAATAAATTGTTCGACCTTTGATCACAGATTAAATAAATTTAGTTCACAATCATCCAAAAATTAACAAATTCTTACATTTAAATCCAAAAATTGTTGCATAATTTATCTATTGGGTAACAAATCATTCAAATTAACCAATTATTTAGACCTTTAACCAAGGCTTACCTGATCTCTTAATCTCTTCGAAGAAAATTTATTAGCATCCATAACTCACACTAAACACAACACAAATTAAGAACATAACCTTAAAATGTATAACCACTTTCACAATACTGGAACGTGTATATGCCGAACTACCTTCGAACGGAACTGGTTCTGGCCTATCACTCTAAACTCTTGTTTTCAACTAATAAAATCTAATCTTATCTTATCTAAAACTCCAGTAGCTGTGCTGGACTGTTTGTTAAATTGATTACGCATAAATCAACGCCAATCAGCTGTGACTAGGAACAACCTACATTTAGTGTATTCTGGTGTTTAAGCCTAAAAGTTTATTTAGGCCTACTTTGAACTTAAAATGTACGAAAAGTTTGCTTTAACTATCTACAGTTTATATCTTGATTCGGTAGTTATATATGTATCTTCATTTATTGTTGGTACCAATTTGTACACTTTTTGTAATAATAATAAAAATTAAGGTTACAAGCATTACAAAATGGAATAAAAATTTTATTGAATGCTAAACCACTGAACAATTCAAACAAACTTTTTAAATAACTCTCAGAAATACGATTTTGCCAACTCATACTGTAAATAAGAGAAATTTTAAAATTGGGATACCTAATCATTTACATCTGGGGTTTATCCACAACAGGATAAGTTACAGGTTAATTTTTATCCTGTGAGTTCCTTGAAAATCCTACAAAAATTTTGGAAGTTACAGACATTTCTATGAATGTAATATCGATAAAATTTCAAAAGAAGAAGTTAAAAAAGATAGGTTACCCTTTATTACTAAGGTTCGGTATGTCGTATTTGAGGCAATTAACTATTTAATTTAAATTAGAAAACCCCGTTTCACAAAATTGAATAAATTAACTCAATTTATTAATTAACATTAAAGTAATGTATTGTAAAGAAGTAGTAAACATAAATTAATAACAAATAGCTATTATTTTCTTCTAATAATTTATAATAAACATAAATTCCGGTTCTTTACAAAAATGTTATCTACAAACATCAATTACTATTAAAATGTCACGTTCTTATCATCGAACTAGAGAGCTCAGCCCTCTGCTCGCTTCGCTCCCCAGCCCCGACGGTGATTCGCGTCGAAGCAAATGCAATCAAGTTATTTTATATAAATAGGCCCTACTATTAAATTCTAATAAGTCTCATTTATTTGTAGTTAGGATGTAGCATATTGGTTTTTTATTTTTAAATTCCTTAATTTCTTAAGGGTTTATTCTCTAGCTTTAAGGAAAGTATAACAATCAACATTTTTTATAGGGATTATTACTACGTTTTAACCCTTTGGCAGCACGCGACAAAATGCAAATCTAGTTTACTTTTTGTATGTATCTCATAAGAAATAAATGTACAAAATTTCAGCTCTCTAGCTTTAAGGAAAGTATACAAATTAATATTTATTGTTTTAGGGGTTGTTTCTACTCTTAAGGGTCTGCTTTAGTGGCGGCCATCTTGGATTTTTGTCCCATAAGAGCAATGTTAAATTTCAAACCATTTATTTCGTTTATTTTTTATCATAAAATTGTTTGCAAGGTCTCATTTTAAGCACAATTACAATACGTATACATTTTGCATTTTAGATTTTCTTTAAATGCTTTTATTTTGTTATGTAATTGACATTTTGTAAGTAAAAAGTTTGAATTTGTTTCCTAACACAATAAAAAATTAATAATGAAAAGTAATTTGCAAGCCGGAGCCGAAATTTTATAAAGAATAATCAGTTTTTTTTTTCAAGCACTCAATTACATAAGATGGATTTATAATATGGTTTGAAATGAGGCGATGTCAAAGCTCTCAGCTGCAAGAAATTGCACTGTTTAGATACGGTTATAGAAAAAAGCGCTTGCGTTTCCGATTGCTTTCTCGTTTACTGGAGCAGACCCTTAAAACAAAATAATTCTAGCCTATATTACTCAAGGATAGTGTGACTTTTTATTAGTAAAACAATTTTTTAAATCGGTTCAGTAGTTCCAGAGATTACCTCCTACATACAAACAAACAAATAAACAAATTTTACCTCTATAATATTAGTATGGATTCAATTAATGTTGAGGTTTGTGTGAAGCCAATTTTGAATATATTTTTGAGTTTTTAAACGTAATTTACCTATCAATAATACATTTTCTGTTTTCCGTTCGATTCGTTTTAATTTTTTATATTTTCTAATTTCGAAGTTCTGTTAACAATCAGGCAGAAGTATTAGTAGGGCTGCACATTTAACCGACAATATTTAGTCGATACTGGTGTTAACCTGTAATGTTTTGCTGTTTACAAATTGTTCTAATTGTCACGGAACAATTTTAGCTCGTAACCTGTAAAACAGTGACTTTTATATTTACAAAATTTTAACTATTACTCTAATGGAATACGTAAATATATATGCAACTTCTATGAAAGTTTATTGAATATAAAATTAAATACAAACTCAAGCAGGCACTTCTTGTCACAGTATGTTTTACATTTTAGCTACGCTTCCAATTATTTTATTTGACAAAAATCCGCTTGTTTGAATGTCAGGAAACTACGTTAAACCACTGAATTATTCAAATACATTTTTTAAATAACCTACATAAATTGCAATTTTTCCAAATCAGTTTAGATACAACAAGAAACTTTTAAACTCAGTTACTTGATCCAGGAACGATTCTATTACATAAATAGTAAGCTGCGTATTGCAGCTAATTATCGCAAATGTAAATCTATATAATTTTGAATAAGACCTCCTTTTAACACAAGCTGATCCTCTTGTGAATAAACAATCAAAAAATGAAATGCGTTTCTACATACAGTAGCTAAAGACAGTTGACCAAAAATTTACTTAATTAAAATATAAAATGTGACATAAAGAAGATACTGTATTTATATAAAGTAATTACGGAGCAAGACCGTATATTGATGTTAATATCAAATGTTTACTTGATTTTCTTAACTAGGTTGATTTTATTTAATTAGTATTTTTACTTTCTCACTATACTATAGTATAGAGAAAGTATAGTGATCGCAAAAAAGTCGATGTTGAGATTTTTGTGGAAATATCCGTTTTGGGATCCCCTGAGTCCAAAAAAGTGGTTTTTACAAAATGTCTGTCTGTATGTATACAAAGCTAGAGAGAAAACTATTAGATCGATTTCAAAAATAATTACACCAAACGTGTCAATTAAGCCTGTATAGATGCACGAAAAAAGGTTTTGAAAAACAACCCCATTTTTGGCCAAAAACCCCCAAAAATCGGTTATTATTTTTTTTATAAAAAAAAACGACTCTAACGATTTTGATAAAATTTGGCTTATTTTGCCCTTAATGTGCCCTACTATATGCAAAAAACCGCATCATTCTAAAAATTGTCGTTTAGCTAATAATAATAACTGATTTTGGGGCCAAAAAGGAGGTTGTTTTTTAAAAGTTTTCAAAATGTTTTTTTGTGCATATATGCAGGCTTAATTTACATGTTTGGTGCAAATTTGTTCGAAATCGATGGAATAGTTTTCTCTCTAGATAATAATAATAATATTTATTAATTACTTTCCTACTTCAATGCAACCCCTCTCCTACTTTAATACAATTATGAAGTCACAGTGAGTCTGTTTAATAATTTGAATGTGTTTGTGAGAAAGTATGTGTCAGTTTCTGGTACCGCGTATTTAGCGTTGCTTTAAATAAATTGTGATAATAAACAGTCAAAATTTAATTTATTATGAATAATAGTTAATTTTAAATGTAACATTTTGTTCAGTATTTATTTTATCTTACATTGTGTAAAGTATTTTAAACATTCGTTTCTTATCATGGCAACTATCGTTTATGATGGAAGGGAGAAGTGATCGCGATTGACACAAAACTGACAGAAATCAGGAGAATTCTTTTAAAAACGTCAGAATATGCACCATTTTAAATTATTTTTGGTTAAACATATATTATTGAACGTATTGTAAAATCTGTTCGTTCAGTTAATTTATTTTACTATCCATTATTGCTAATTACCAACACATTGTAAAGGAGAAACCCGAATTCTTTAGGACTACCATGAATCTCTATCACAGTCTATTTTTTCAGAAAACGGTACATTTATAAAGCTGAAATTTGACACATTTTACATCATGAGATGAAATAATATTCTCTTCCATAATATATATTTTCTTTTGTGGGGTGAAAGTTTGGTACCCAAAAAACAAATATTTTATAATATTGTTGTGTGGAATGTTGTTCGAAAGAACACTACTTTTAATTAACTTTTAGATTTTAAAACACAGATCTCCTTTCTATATCCAAAAGTACTGCAGCTACAATTTTGACAAACTTGATGAATCAAAGGTATAATTGACAGCATATTTTTAAGGGGGTCTAAAATTTGTGATTCTAACTGTATACAGCATACTGAGTTTAGGAACCGTCACTTCGTTCATTGGTTCCAACAATGCATAATTTCCGTAATGGTTGTTGTTATTGATTAGATGGTTAGTTCAGTGTATTGAGAATGTGACTTGTTGATGTCCTTTTGATGATTTTTTGATGCCCTGTTGATGACTTGTTGGTGCTTTGTTGATTACTTGTTAAAGCCTAATTGATGACTTGCGGGTGCCTTGTTGATGACTTGTTGAAGCCTTATTGATGAATTTTTCATGCCATTTTGATATCCTTTTGATGATTTATTGATGCCCTGTTGATGACTTGTTGGTGCCTTGTTGATGACTTGTTGAAGCATTATTGATAAATTTTTGATGCCCTTTTGATATCCTTTTTATGATTTGATGATGCCCTTTTGATGACTTGTTCATGTTGCGTTAATGACTTTTTGGTGCCCTAATGATGACCTGTTGATGACTCGTTGATGCCCTGTTGATGGCTTGTTGTTATTAATATAGTTTTGAGTGTACTTTCAAATGGCTGGCATTAGGAACTCTATATGTGGGTAAACTTACCCAGTTACTTTGAGAACACAATCTTCTTCGAAACAGTCAGACTTATTTGATTTTAAAGTTTCATAAAAGAAGTTTTAATCTCAAGTCTCAATTATTTTCAAACTCTAATGAATAACATTCTAGAATGTAACAGTTTCTACATTTTCATACTTAAAATACTTCTATTTTTAAGCACAACAGAATCTTGTATATATAGATGACATTTAAATAAGCTAATTCCAATTAATATGATCAGTAAAAATTTCATGGTTCAGGTTTAAATAGCTGCAATGTAATACTTCAAACATATTACCTAATAAATCATATGTATAGTCTACGGTCACAGAGGAGACCAAAATAAATAAAGCATCATCAATAATTTTACCCACGAAGTGATGCGTGACTCAATGTAAATAAATCCAGCTTGACCTTAACATATTCGGTCTTGTTAAGGGATTACAATTTATTTTTTTGAGCAAAGCCGACCCGAGTACTTTCAGAGACTCCAATCATTTAGCTTTTACATTTGTAAATATGTCAAGGCGGTTAAATGAAGCCGATGGCGGCGCAGTCCACTAATCCGTACGGAGCCAGTTAGTTAGAAGTAGCTTTAGAAAATTAGAATATATTATCCGTATCAGAAGGTTTTTGTTGCATTCCTCGTGAGGATTAGAAGCGCAGCCACCTGCGGAGGAAGGTCGTGCTCCGACAGTTTATATCCTTCTGCGACCAGACGTCCGTTTAAGGGAATTAAAATCAATTTTATAGTAATAAAGGTTTATTAGCAATAATAAATTTTGCGGAATCATTTTTTTGTTCATGATTGGATTAGCGAGCTAACGCATGTTAAGTCATGGATATTATGTAGGTTAATTGCACAGATGAGGTATTTCAATGGATTACAAATTATTTTTGTAAAAATAATTCGACCACGCAGCTGGACCGCTGACGTGAGTTGAGCAAATTTCCAAAATTAAGTTTATATGCCTATGTTTTAGGGTTTCAACCAACAATTTGGGAAATATGTCTACTCACGAAGGCGTTGAACAGCTATCTCTGTGTACGCAATATATTGGTAGAATTTTTTTCCTCCTGGTGGCCTCACGAGTTTGCACCACTTAGCTTCGAACCAGGTACTTTTATGGTATTTTACGTTTTGGTCGATTTTGGGGGAACCAAGCGAGCTAAAAGGTCGCGTAAAAAACAAAATGTGCAGAATAACATCCTACATTCTTACTTTTAGAAATAACTCTAAAAAAATTCCATTCTCGTAGTAAAAATCTAAAAAAATAGTTACCTCCGGTCAAAAAACGTACTTCCGGTTGTTGGATTTTTTGGCTAACGAACTCGTCCGAGTGACATAGACTACCAACACGTGTACCAAATTTGGACCAAATCGGACTTAAAATTCGGCCGCTAGAGTGCGAATTTTAATGACACCTCAAAACGTGTTGTGGGGACCATGATCGGTGCTCATTTGCTACTCCCGACCTTGGGTCTTACCATAAGGGCCACTGCAATAGCTCATTTTTCCTATGGAAATTCGCTAAAAAGTACATATAATATTAAAATGATCTTGAATGTGTTTACTTCTTTGGTTACATCAAATCAACTCCAGTAGAAAATAGTAAATCAAGGCATTTAGTTAGAAATAATTTATTAAACAACGCACAACTAAAACTGCATTTGTTTGTGTTTTATTTCAGTTTTTT
Source organism: Philaenus spumarius (assembly GCA_018207615.1). Classification (NCBI taxonomy): domain Eukaryota; kingdom Metazoa; phylum Arthropoda; class Insecta; order Hemiptera; family Aphrophoridae; genus Philaenus; species Philaenus spumarius. The sequence goes on from JAGFPH010000707.1 coordinate 28,350, forward strand.
AATGGTCGTAATAAAAACAAATTTTGAAATCATCGTGTAAGATTAAAGAAATTATCATTATCTGAATAATAAGATAACTTATTTGAGAAAAACTTGACAAAAATTTAAAAAATTGCTCATAATTTTAAGATTTGAGAGTATTTTTAAGCATTTACAGTAAATGAGTTCAAATAAAATTTCAGTATAGTTTTAATTGTGAGTAGGCCTATCACCTTCTCGACTAGAAAATTAAATGCAGACTGTTTGTGTTTTTTTATCAAATAAATCGGATACTTATAAGTTTCGAATACTATGATTTGAATACTAAATGGACTTATACATATCAGGAAACCGACTAAACTTGAACCAACATATGTTGTTTTATATTTACTGAAAATAATATTGTGCACATCAGTGGCGCAAACTGGTGTTCGTCGGTGGAAGTCCTTGTAATTTAGTTGTATGTTTTAGCCAGCTTATTCAATACAAGATAATATTTTATTACAGTTGTTATTTGCTATAAAACAATTTATTTCACAAATAATTCAATTGATAATATTTCAGAATATTCCGAGTCACAAAATAATGTGCCGGAATGAAACCGCACGCAGGAACGGCAATGGAGGTGGCTGTATCAACACCACTCCAAGATCTCTTCCCTCCTACCGGTTTCACCATATCCATAGCGTCTTGACAACACTTACTAAACAATAGTTTTCATCTCGTCAGAGACGCGGTTGTGTCAATTATTCACCAGATTTAGCTAATTGAATACAACTCTTACTCTAATCAGTAAATATACTCTTGACATGTCATTCAAGAATGATAAATATAAGGATGATTTCAAGGCACGTAATGTACATCTAGCATACATATTTTTATAAATAAACCATAAATTATATGCTACTTCAACCTCAAAATGAAATTTTACATGCAACATAAATTTTTAGGTTGTAAAACACGGTTGTAACTAGGAGGTGTAGGGCCCGAGGAGGTACCAGATGAAGCCGAGTACTTGAATTCGATCAAGCACCGGTATAGCACTTTCGAACAAGTTATGAAAAGTGTTTTTCATCATACCATCTTTTATTAAATATACAGGGTGGCTAAAAATAAACTTGGGCCTACAGCCCCTCTTAACTTGTTATTTGTTGATATATTTGAACTGTTTCCAGCTATTAAATAAAAAACGATTTAGCTATTAAGTTACCGTGAAGTGTAGGCAACAACTGCATTGATAATTCCGACACTCTTTTCAATATTGATTCAGTAATGTTAATATTTGAATCAACCATTTTTAAGTACGTTTACACTTTTACAATAGTCTATAAACTAATAACATCAAAGGTTTGTTATCGTTTCATTTGTTTATGTTGCTAGAAACAGTCAGCGGTTTAAAAATTATATAATGGAATCACAGAACATGTAATATAGTAAAACCGGTACCAATGGCCGGGCAGGGTGGAGTGATGTGAGTCAAAATTCGTAGTTGTTCCCCCACTCTCTTGCCCTCTCAGTTCCTTCACAAGCGCTTTCTTAATTACCCTTTTCTGATGAATTGTAACTGTTTTGCTCCCATAAAGAGTTTTGTGGAATGTGTTTTTTTGTGCAAATGAAGCTTGCAAGGGCTTAAGCCCAAATAGTTGTCAGTTAAACCTACTTAATGCAATTACATTAATAATTGTTTTAATGAATTCTGAATGTTGTGAAACGTATTAATATTCGGACAATGAACAAAATATTCAATCTATTCAATATTCTGTGAATGGAATACTGTAAGTAGGATAGCAGCGCTCGGGGTAACAAATCTTGGAACCTTCTTACCCGGCCTAGTCCTTTTTACAGTTTTACACGGGGAAGAAACGATTAATTTCAACCACAGCTGATAGTACTGTAAACAAAGGTTTATTGCTTTGTTATGATGAAAAATATTTATTGAGTACTATTTTTACCATTTTTATACATTTTACATAGCCTACATGTGTTACTTACATTTGTACCCAATTTTAAAGCTCAAATCTCGACAGCCAGACCTCAACATTAAAATGCTTTACACCATTTTTAATTAAATTTAAAAGACTTATAAAACAATTCTAGACCATAAAGGAAACAATAATTTACCTTTCTATATATTGCAAGATATTAAACAATAGAATATTACAATATTTTTTTTAAATGTATTTTGTTTTAGGCGAATATGAATTCGTATAACAGCGATACAGATTCGTAGAACTAATAATTAACTACGATGTGAATTAATTAAATAAAATGCAACAATTATACATTTAAGTTATTTTTACATCATATTAAACCCTAAGAAACTACGAAAATATTACAAAATATTGCTCATAATAAATTATACACCCTAAACATTTACATATTTGTAGGGCATAGTGAGATCAGCAAACCTCAACCAACAGCGGTTATAAACAGAACTATTCAACGGAACCATTTTCCTCAGTAGCAGAAGAATGCTCTAAATTTGTTTCTGTGTAAATTAACTTAAAAATCCTGACCTTCTGCTAAATAATAAACGGTATCAGTTAACTGACACAAACTTTCTCCCAACTTACTGTAGTCAAAATAATATTGTTTTTAATCATTTTATTTACTACTTTTTAGAACAAAACAAAAAAATAATATTCTACCTACGTCAATCGTATAAAAAAATTATTGTCCCAGGCGGGATTCGATCGCGCGACCTTTGAATTACTGGCCGTGCTCGCTACCGTGGTGCTACCCCGTGCGGCCGCCGCCGCGATGCTAGATTGACAACACAAACTTGTTTATTTTTAAACATTTCCCCATAATTATAAAACGCCGAAGTTTTGATAAAAGCGGGTGGTGTCATTTTGTTTGGCATCTTAAGCACTATAAATACTGAAAATTTGATCAAAATCGTTAGAGCCGTTTTTGAGAAATTTGCATTTTTGTCGTTTTTTATGGGTTTTTAGGGGTAAATTACCCTTAAAAATTAAAAATTCCAAAAAATGAAAAAAACGCCTGGAGATATTAGGGTTTAGTACCTACATACCAAATTTCATGAAAATCGGACCAATAGTGTCCTCTCTGGTCGTGTATACATACTGACAGACTGACAGACAGACACCACTCTAAAAACACTTTTTTGGGTTCAGGGAGCACCAAAACAAAAAATTCCACTAAAAATATTTTTGGGTTCAGGGAGCACCAACACAGATAATTGCACTAAACAATTTTTTGGGGTTCTGGGAGCACCAAAACAGATAATTCAACTGAAAATTCAAATTCGAACATTTTTACGAAAACAATACTTTCTCCATATACTACGTATAGGGTGGAGAAAGTAAAAATTAATTCCGATTTGGTCAGGGAATATTTCATAGATGTATGAAAGTCATAATAATTATAATACGAGCAATGTCTGTTTGTTTGTACGAGCAATCTCGAGATCCAGGGGAAGGATTTTGCTGAAGGTTTGGGATTAGAGGCTTTTGGGTCTAAAAAATCGATTGGTGAAAACCACTACCTCAGGAAAACTCGTATTTTTCTAAATAACTCATTTTAAAATTGAAAATTTTTAACATTGGGCTTATGGAGTTTAAAATCATTACATATGTTTATTGACTATAATAATAACAGTAACCAGCTGTTTCCTATATTATTTCCATTATTAGCTGATTTCAAGTTTAAAACAATTTTTTAAATTTCTAACCTTTAAGATAGGTTTTTGTGGAGAACGACATCTGTTGAAGTATTTTTATTTCGTATTAGAGCATTGGATAAACAGTTCATATATATGTAAGTTCGAAAAATATTCATATTTATTCAGTATGCGATTTGTATTAACATACATTTTCCTAAAAAAACTATTAAAAAAATACCGAGTAATGCTCGGTCGCCCAGGTACTTAATTTTAAGTAAACAACATTATGTTACATCAAAAATTACCATGTACGGTACAGTTTTTTTTTTTTTTAGTATTGTCCCAAAAATTATTCCCATAATTAAAATGAGATTATATTACACCGTACTTTTAGCACCACCATGTAAAATTTAGCAACAGATTTAGTAAGAAGATAGGCTACATTTATAACGTGTGCTTTTCAAGAAAATATTTTTTTAGTGTACAAAATAAATTAAAAGATGAACCGTGAAACGGTTCGTTTAGCAGATGAGATTTCTAAAGACCCCCTCCATGTTGAATAAGGGTTTTTTTTATCATTCCGACGAATGGAAATATGAGATGGGAAACGGCATGACAAAGAAATAGAAAGTAGACCCATGACCAATTCCAAACCGTCAGCTTAATTTGTGAAGCCTTCCACAATGTGATGTATGGCCTATTATAAGACCCTGCGGTCAGCTCCACCCTCGCTAAAGTCTTGGAATCGAAATCGAATAATTTATGGGGAAAACGAATTCTGATTCACAAAAACATCGCTTCTTTCCTTTGACAAGCCACGATAGCAGAACAGGTTGCAATGGAGTGGAATTCGATTTTATGGCATTTGTAGCTTAGACACTGCATAAAGGAGGAATTTATCAAAAGAGATTTTCGGAACTAATTTATCGTTATATTTGACTTATTTCAGAAAAAATATTTATTTATGTTGATATTTATTCTATATCTGTCCCCATTCTTAGAACTATTTAAAGGGTAAACTTATATTTTATTGTTTCGTTATTTATTTTATGAACTACAAAAAGGCCACTACTTGTTATTTGCTCATAATTTAAGAGCAAACATAGAAAATATGTTTCAACAGTAATTTAAATACTGGAAGGCATCAAACCCAAGACGAAAGTTTAACATCCAATCACCATCCCTGCTAAATTAAGTACGGCCACTTGTTTGATGAAACGTCTGCTTCTTTCGTTTTATGATATTACAAGCTGACCCGTACGGCGTTGCCCGTGGTGGTTGGTATTTTCAGTCTTTTTAACGTAATTGTATTCTTTTTAAGTGTTCAGTCAATGGTATTTGGCTTTTATATATATAGATCTTAAATAATAAAAGCCCTATTGTCATAATAATAAAAGATCTGAAATTATGATTTTAGTAATTTTGATCCCCCAAACCCCTCCTAAAATTTCGAAATTTTTCACACCATTTCTTAGTGAGCACCTATGGCCCTAGAGGAAGCTACATACCAAATTTCATTCCAATCCGTTCGGTAGTTTTGAAGAAATCGTGATTTAATAACTTTGATCCCCCCAAACCCCACCCTAAAATTTCGAATTTTTTTGAACCCTTTCTTAGCGAGCGCCTATGGCCCTAGAGGAAGCTAATACCAAATTTCATTCCAATCTGTTCGGTAATTTAGGAGAAATCGTGATTTAGTAATTTTTACCCCCCTAAAATTTACAATTTTTTAAAACACTTTTTTAGTGAACACTTATGGCCCTAGAGGAAGCTACATACCAAATTTCATTCCAATTCGTTCGGTAGTTTTTGAGAAATCGTGATGAGTGGGTCAGTGAGTGAGTGAGTGAGTAGTATTTCGCTTTTATATATATATAGATAACCATAGTTGAAAATTTGAATAACAGACTGATAATTTGTTTTACCTAAAATATATATGTATATAGTTGCATCGTTTAAATCTAGGTGCATAAAAGGTTATTGAGGTTACAGTAGAGTCCCGGTTATTCGCCATTCGGTTATCCGCCATTCCGTGTTATCCGCCACACCAGCGGCACTTATTTAATTTAATTGTAGGCGTCAGTGATTGTAGCGGTACGTGTCTGCGATAACTTGCAAGCGTCAGTGAGCGTACGTGACTGCGATAGCTTGCGGGTGTTAGTGTACATGCTCTGTGAGTGTCTGACTGTACCATGAGAATTCCCCCACTACCACTGGCCCGACCCGCTTACTGTCAGCTCGTACGAACTCGTTTTGTAAACAACTGTGTCTCTCTAAGTGTTTAGTGCGTGCAGTGAGGTTATTCGTTAACATTAAGTTTTTGAGTATGATATGGTGAAAGTACCGTACAGAAGTTTATGTTGTGTTATTTAATCTTCATCTGAATTTTCTGTTTGTACAGATAATTCTGCATTAAATTTATTCGAACTGTAATTAGTTTCGGGACTTTTTATGTACAGTATTATATTGTGCCTTTACTGTATTTATCCTAACAATCTTGTCATTCAATTTCGTAATTTCATTGAAAATAACTGTATTCCATTATTTTTCTTTTCTATTATATAGTATTACTGCAAAATATCGTATTTACTCATTAAATTTACAATAAAAAGTATTAATGGTGTAAAACGTCTATTATTTGTTCAACCCTCCCTATTATCCGCCATTTTAGCTTATCCGCCCTTCCACCGGCCCGTTTATGGCGGATAACCGGGACTCTACTGTATTATAGATAGCCTAATATATGAAGCTCAAGTTATTCTTCATGACTATGTAAGAAATTCAGCTGCTGCTCTTTATAACAGCTTAGAACATTTTTTAGAGAACTGGAACATTTACTATAAACAGAAAAGAGTAAGTACAGTACTGTATTAAAATTTGTATGAACAGAGTTTCGTATATCTGATTTTGTTATTCAAAGTTTATTATGACGTCCCGGACCTTAATTGTCACCCAGTAGAACTATATATATATATTTATTGGCCAATGCGCTTGTGACGAACATTGGCGGTATCCAATTAGCAATATCTTAACTTGGGCCTATACTACTGTTTTATCTCAATCTATTCAGTAAAAAAAAGAAAAAGAAATTTCCAACTGAACAAAAGGAAATATTTTATTTTCCTTTAAAGGGAAGGTAGTATTTATCAACTTGCAATCCGTACTGATATTTAGTCAGGGAAACAGAATGGCACAGTGTTTAACTACGACCGTCCAGTTTGTATTGGAACCTACAACACAGTTGCGTAGGTAGTAACTACCGTTTGGTTTACGTGCTCTGTACCCTGCTCCCCCGTCTTCATTAGACCAACTGGCATAAAGTAAAGACGTAAAGCAAACAAATATATGTATTTAGACTTTCAACTAAAGTATACAAATACAAAAGGCAATAGTAAATCAGCCAAATAACGAGTTACTTAATTTGGTTGACACGATATTTCAGAAACGAAGTCCCAGAATAGAAATTATTTTCTTCGAGAATCACATATCTGAAAACCGGTTTTAGATATCTTTTGTGTCTATCATAATATTCTGTACGTCACAAAAGATGCGGCGAAGCAGATGTCCAGTCTGGAACTTTACGCTTGCCACATGGAACTTGGTGGTTTATTTATTTTGAATTCTCATTTTATTGTACCCCCATTTTAAATAATGTGCACATATAATCTGTAATTGTACATATTTATTGGATTTTAACCACACTGAAAAAACTTTAAACTTCAGCATAAAACACAACTCATACGAAAAGGGCCTTTAACTCGCATTTATTATTTATTGAAGATAATTAATAACCAATCAGAGAAGTGTAAGTTTGACTAGCATACAAAGGGTTCCGTATCACAAGACTCATCGAACTAGTTCACTTTTTAAGAGAGCACAAATTTAAAAAGATATTTTCCTTTGGCATTACATATTACTTCATAACTGCATCCTAAATGATTTGCCAGAATACGAATAACATATCATACAAATACAATAACTACAAAACAACACGAAACTAAATCAAATTAAAAAGTGGTAATAGAGTAAAAGAGAGGGATGGATGAGGAAATGGGGATGATGCAATTTGCTTTTTGTCATAGTCTACTGTCTTTGCTTACTGGAAAAGTGAGCCGCTATATTAGAGGTGGGCGTTATTTAACATAGTAGAATAGCAATCGGATCGTTACAATTTGTCGTTGCGTGTAAACAGGAGATTGTAACGATTTATTGCAGATGGAATTGGATTGGAAGGTTGGTGCTGGCCGGCATCAATTTCTCGAACGATAACTATGGTTCTCGGCGAATCGTAACGATATATTGGAACGTGTAAACAGTAGCACCAATTTATCGCTACGATTTGACTCAGTTTGCAAGGGTCGTTCACTAGTGAAAGGTTGTCGCACTAGTTCATTTATTCTGTTTTACGTGTGATTTTTTACCTTGTGTTGATTTTATTCAATTGTTGGCATGGTAGCTAAACTCCTCGAGAATTCTTAATTGAATTTATTGAACTATATCTGAGTTTTACCTGCTTGTGGCAAATTAAAAACAAAGAATACTCCGATAGGAATAAAAAAGAACTTGCGTACTCAGCACTAGTTCAAAAATACAAGGAGTTTGATCGGTCGGCAGACGGAAACACTGTTGTTAAAAAAATTTATGCGAACGGTTTGTAAGCAATAAATATCAAAAGTTAAATATTCGTCAAAATCCAGGACAGGTGCGGATGATATTTATAAATCAAGTTTGTGGTACCTTCTGCATTTTTGAACAACCAGGACACTGCAAGACCTACTAGGAGTACAATGGATGATGAGGATGATGAAACACAAGATGTAAGTAAAATTAATTTGTATTTATAGCAAAAGTAGTTTAATTATTTTGTCAAATTGTTATGTACCGTGCCTAAATTACATGTCAGAAATCAGTAGGCCTACCTTCATTAATTAAAACAAGTATTAATGAATTAATGATAAAAAAGGTTAAAATTTGAAAAATACATCCTATAACTAAATAAAATAAAATTATTACAAACATTATTATAATAGGTATGTTTTTTTCAATAACTGTAAATTTCAAACGTTCAATGCACTTTTTTCTTGCCAATGAACTGACTCCTCCCCGTACATAAGTACAGAATAAAAAGTACAGAACTTTATATTGTAATACATTTGGTTGTAATGTTTGTATTGTACCTAGATGGTTTGAAAGTAAATAAAAACTGTTAATTAACATACCTGTTTAAACAAATAAAAGAGCACTGTGGCGACTGTGGGTTTTATTTAAATCAGTGTAACATACCTGTATGAATTTGTTTAATACTTTGTAGATAGCATCACAGGTTTCCGGGATTATTTTGCAGAGAGCTGGTTTAGAAATGGCAGTTGAAAATTCCATGTACTTCAAGCTTCTTCCGGTGGCAAGGAATCGTAAGGTAGCTGAGAGTCTTTCGTGCGGAGATATTGCTCTTCTCATAACAGTATCTGTTTTCATAATAAACGGAGAAATTAACCCTAACAACTCAACATAAGTCTCTTCATCCATTCTTAAACAATCCCGCCAGTCATTGGGTTCATTTCGCAATTCTTTCAATAGTGTTATATGAGAAAATTCACTTTTCTTCAGCAACCATTGGCGGCTCCACTTTTGTCTTGGTTTTCGCGACAATTTCACTTTTCTTGCCAAACGAACGATATATAAAGACCACAACAGTACTTAATCCATAGCAAAAGCTAACTGAGTGCGCCGCAGTCGAAAATGAAGATTGGACAAGAAATCGTTGCGTATAAACGGGGCTTAATACTATTAATGCATTGCAGACTTTTACCACGTTAATACGGTCCAGAGAACACCCTATTATTTTTGTAACAGTTAAGCGATAACGAAGTGGATATAGGTGGAACGTTACGGTTAAATGTTAATTCCGAGGCTTGCTTACAAGTAGGCTCAAAACTATAACTGTCTTATATCTATTATTTTTAGACACAAATTCATTTCTAAAATTACAAAACTGAACTGAACAGATATTGTGTAATTAAAATTAATTAATAGTAAAAAGTTGAAGTATGTTGTCTGTAATGTACAACTTTTACCTTTATCACTAATATTTTTAGAATTTACACAATTGGAGTACATATATTTAGTCAAGTAATTTTTTTAATTTGTGTGGTTCTTTATGTTTTGTCGTCAATAAATACTGTCGGCTTAAATCATCCAATAATTTTGTTTAGATAAATTTTGCATAAATGTTAACCTATTATTTGGAATAGTCAACATGAAACTGCAGACTATATTATTTTAGTATTAGGTAATAACATCTGCAACGTTACATTATAAAATACACCTTGGCAAAACTGTCAGCGAGTAAATTTCCCGCAACGCGTCAATAGAAAACCAAACTAATAGTTTAAGTAAATTCAACTTTATACCAAATAACACCTCGGCAACCAGATGGTAATTTTCCCACCACGCGTTCAAAAGTACAATTCTAATAGGTTACTTTAACCTATTACCGAAATGTAGGGGAACGTTGCAACCTAATATCAATGTGTAATGGTAATTCCCATCTCTAGCCGCTATGAAACCTACACACTACAAAATTATTAAAAAATGATTTGTTATCCCTAAGCAAAGCCATTCCGCACCTCAATATCAACAAATATTAAGTTTTGAGTTACTAAACTTTTGGGCTACCAAAATTCAAAGTAAATTATTTTCTATTTATTTTATTATTGGAACATATAAACGGGTTAGCATGTTTTATAACTATGACAAATTTCAATACTACACCTTTGTCAGTAATGGTGATGAACCTATTGTCAGACAAACAGTGATACTATGAAGGTTACCTTTTATTTTCAAGTTACAGGTCCCTAAAATCCGCAAACTAAACATAAACATTAAAAGACGTATGACTTTGAGTGAGAAATATTTGTTTAGTTTGAGAATAAATTTTACTTTCTCACTATGCTATAGTATAGAGGAAGTATACTGATCGCAAAAAATCGATGTTGAGATTTTTGTGGAAATACGTGAGATTTTTTTGCGACCCCTGAGTCCAAAAAAGTGGTTTAAAAAAATGTCTGTCTGTATGTCTGTATGCCTGTCTGTCCGTATGTACAAAAAGCTAGAGAGAAAACTATTCGACCCATCCTTCCCACCCTAGGGAACTTTTTTCCAGGCAGTAAGTCTTACTACCAAAATTGGTTGAAATGGAATAACATACTCAACCATACAAACATCCTTTTACTTTCTCACTATACTATTATAGTATAGAGAAAGTATAGGGCTAGTGATCGCAAAAA